>OY776124.1:32500-35000 GCA_963675135.1 Galeopsis tetrahit
CGGTGCCCAAGGCTGCCCAAGACAGCCTAGGCCGAAGGCACAATTGTGGTGCACCGCTGCAACAACTCCGCACCCGAGGCCTCAAATCGAAATTCCGCCTCGACACAAGTGATTTTTTTGTCGATTTAGGGGGGTATGCGAGAATTGAGGGAATTCCGACAACTTTGAAAAAACGGTGCCCAAGGCTGCCCAAGACAGCCTAGGCCGAAGGCACAATTGTGGTGCACCGCTGCAACAACTCCGCACCCGAGGCCTCAAATCGAAATTCCGCCTCGACACAAGTGATTTTTTTGTCGATTTAGGGGGGTATGCGAGAATTGAGGGAATTCCGACAACTTTGAAAAAACGGTGCCCAAGGCTGCCCAAGACAGCCTAGGCCGAAGGCACAATTGTGGTGCACCGCTGCAACAACTCCGCACCCGAGGCCTCAAATCGAAATTCCGCCTCGACACAAGTGATTTTTTTGTCGATTTAGGGGGGTATGCGAGAATTGAGGGAATTCCGACAACTTTGAAAAAACGGTGCCCAAGGCTGCCCAAGACAGCCTAGGCCGAAGGCACAATTGTGGTGCACCGCTGCAACAACTCCGCACCCGAGGCCTCAAATCGAAATTCCGCCTCGACACAAGTGATTTTTTTGTCGATTTAGGGGGGTATGCAAGAATTGAGGGAATTCCGACAACTTTGAAAAAACGGTGCCCAAGGCTGCCCAAGACAGCCTAGGCCGATGGCACAATTGTGGTGCACCGCTGCAACAACTCCGCACCCGAGGCCTCAAATCGAAATTCCGCCTCGACACAAGTGATTTTTTTGTCGATTTAGGGGGGTATGCGAGAATTGAGAGAATTCCGACAACTTTGAAAAAATGGTGCCCAAGGCTGCCCAAGACAGCCTAGGCCGAAGGCACAATTGTGGTGCACCGCTGCAACAACTCCGCACCCGAGGCCTCAAATCGAAATTCCGCCTCGACACAAGTGATTTTTTTGTCGATTTAGGGGGGTATGCGAGAATTGAGGGAATTCCGACAACTTTGAAAAAACGGTGCCCAAGGCTGCCCAAGACAGCCTAGGCCGATGGCACAATTGTGGTGCACCGCTGCAACAACTCCGCACCCGAGGCCTCAAATCGAAATTCCGCCTCGACACAAGTGATTTTTTTGTCGATTTAGGGGGGTATGCAAGAATTGAGAGAATTCCGACAACTTTGAAAAAATGGTGCACGAGGCTGCCCAAGACAGCAGCCTAGGGGGGGCCGGCGGCCCCCCGTGTGGTGCACGACGTCGAAAACTCCGCACCCGTGGCCTCAAATCGAAATTCCGCCTCGACACAAGTGATTATTTTGTCGATTTAGGGGGGTATGCAAGCTTTCGATGAATTCCGACAACTTCGAAAAACGGGCCCCACGAACGCTGCCCCCGTCAAAACTCCCGTCCCGGGACCTCGGATGCTAAATTTAACGATGGAAATGGATTCCTGGGCTGATTTTAGGGGGGGGTGCATAGGCTCACTGAAATTTGGGGTGTATAAATAGGTAATCTAATAGTACTACCTCCTCGGCCATTTTAATATCTAGTGCTGTCACCTGGGATTTTTTTTTTTAAGCATATATAGGGGAGGGGGTGCTCACTAGGCAGCATGGGCGGAGGATGCGCGCGCAAGGGGCCTGCGGCCCCCCAAGCGCCCGCACATGCGCGCCCAAGTGAGCTCGCACTCGATGAACCTCTTCCGCACGGTAGGCCACGGGGCCGTGCGGTCGTAGTCGGCCACCCGTCGGCCACCCCCCGCTCCGGCGCGGCGGGGGCGGTCCCACTCCGGCGAGATTTTTTTTTTTTTTTTTTTTTTTTTTTTTAAAAAAAAAAAAATTCGATGCTTGGCCACTCGATGGCTGTGCAAAGGCCCTTTCTCGAGAAAATAGGCACACGTTCGGACGTTGAGCTCACGCATTCGATGGGGATGGACGCCAATATATACGGCCTCCGCTTGTCGATTGCGGTGCTCAAGCAGGAAGAGCAACGTGCCCTTACCTTATCTCCCGAATAGGGCCGATGCGCGGCCGAGGGTGGCGGGGCATATCGTGGCGCAATCGGTCTGGCCTCGGCCATTCGGCGCCCCGCGTCGGGCAACTCGGGAGAGAACAAGCCAGCGTTCGGATGCGGTGCTAAGCCTTCGATGGGTACGGGGGGCCAATTTAAACGGCCTCCCTCTTGTCGATCGCGGTGCTAAGCGGAAGGACAGCGAGCCCAATTCACTCCCGAATTTCCCGACGCACGGGCGCGACGGTTGCAACACCCCGTGGGATTCGGTTTCGGCGCCCCGCGTCGGGCAACTCGGGAGAGAACACGCCAGCGTTCGGATGCGGTAGCTAAGCCTTCGATGGGTACGGGGGGCCAATTTAAACGGCCTCCCTCTTGTCGATCGCGGTGCTAAGCGGAAGGACAGCGAGCCCAATTCACTCCCGAATTTCCCGACGCACGGGCGCGGCGGTAGCAAAAACAACTCGTG
>OY776124.1:45000-593276 GCA_963675135.1 Galeopsis tetrahit
TTTAATTGGGCCAACGGATCTGTGGGCTTGGAAATGTGCCAATGGATCCGTGGGCTTTGAATTGGGCCAGTGGATCTTGGGGCTTGGAAATGGGCCAATGGATCCGTGGGCTTTGAATTGGGCCAATGGAACTTGGGGCTTGGAAATGGGCCAATGGATTCGTGGGCTTTGAATTGGGCCAATGGATCTTGGGCTTTAGCTACTTGGTCTTGGAAATGGGCGAACGGATCTTGGGCTTCAACTACTTGGGCTTGGAAATGGGCCAACTGATGTGGGGCTTGAAATTGAATCTGGGCCACTGGATCTTTAACTTGGACATGGTCCAACAGATCTTGGGCTTGGACTTGACCGAATGGATCTTGGGCTCGTGGATCTCGGACTTTTGGCTTAAGATAGGGGCCATCTATATTTTTCGGAACTTAAGATTTGGGCTTGGGTAAGGGGCCCATATATATGTTTTTAGAAATTAAATTTGGCCCAAATAAATCAAGATACGTTTCGAATTTGTAATATGAAATTGTATCTCTACAATTTACAAATTAAAACTCGTGCCCGGATAAAATGGATATGCTCGAGTAAAAAACACGGAGGAATTATTTGTTATAAACCCGATTCCTAAGAAGGATCAACCGGCCCATGTATTATTTATTATATTTATTTAGAAATAATCTATATTATTATATTTAATTTGACAAAGACAAAGAAGTTCTTAAACGGTTAGAACACCACTATTTTAACCTTGGGATCGTGGGTTCAAATCATGTTGGTGTTGGGAATATTAAAATCAAGTCAAGAATTTTTTTTTAATGATAAATCGCTGTACAAAGGATTAGAACCCAAGACCCCAAACAAATTAAAAAAAGACAAACAACAGTCTTGTATCACACCAATGACAACTCTAATTGTCGATACAAATTTCAAAGAGAATGTACAAATATATCAGTTTCAATATTGTTATCCATTTATATTTATGGAATGTCCCAAGTGCAAATGGCGTTAAAAATTGTGTAAAAAATAACTCATAAATACGCTGCTGAAAGGATTTATTATGTACTGCAAAAATACCTAATAAATTGTGTCAAAAATGGCCTTAAAAATTGTGTCAAAAATACCTCATAAATTGTGTGAATAGCTCTTCTTCTAGTCAAGTTTGTTGAAATGCACAATATATTTATTATGTAATAATAATAATTTTAGTAGTAGTTGTTTCAAAAAATAAAAATCACAACGCCAAAATTCGTTTTAAAGTGAATTATATGTATTACCAAAAAAAAAAAAAATATAACAACGACAAAATTCGCTTTAAATTATTTTATATTGCACAATATTTTAACAAACGCAATTCATGACACTTTGAATTACTAGTTGTATATATTGTCCATTTGTCCCTCCCCTGGAAAAAAATAAAAAAAAACTCAAAAATTCGTTGTTGAAAAGGTTAGAAACCAAGACCTCCAACAAAAAAATAAAATACTAAACCAAGTTAGACAACCTCAATTATTTAAATATGAACGCCAAGAATTACTTTTAAAGGTTTAGGATAGGCCTTAACTTCGCATTCCACGAATCGAGCCGTAGTACGTCGAAATTGAGGTTCAGAGCAACGAGGACATATAACAATATTTCGAAATTATTCATCGCGACTCTGAATAATATCGAATTAAAATTCCAAACAGCACGTGTAGTTTTCTTTAAAACTGAATTACACTTGAAAATAGGCTTTTTTAGGGAGTTTGGGTCGACCAAACCGCCTTCGGCAGTTTGCACCGTGTAGATCTCGCCGAGCTACCCAAAATCAAAAAAAAATTCGTCCAAAACGGAGCTTTCTACGCAAAGTTATGGCCGTTTGAAGTTTGGCTTGTGCACAGCGCGTTTGGCCTGTTCATGCATTTGTAGGCCCTTGTAAATTCGGTTCCGCTGCGTAAATGTCGTCGACAAGGGTAGGAAACGTGAGCTGATAATGATTAGACTGTTGTCGGTCGGGAGATATGACATTTCAAAGGTACTGACGTTCACAGCAATAGTAACTTTTGAGCTGTCTCTATACTTGCGTTGTTTACTGAATATATTTACTTTGTTGAACTTTCCCTACCTTTATGGGCCATTTTTGTTGTACTTTAATTCCACTACACAATCATATCCCTTAACTTCACGTCCATTTAATTTCATTACGTTTTTTCCTTCCTGTTTCCACTTCGGTGTTACTGTGTTGTGTATTGATTAAACAATTGTCGGACGAGGGGGTTATCGCCTTTCAAATGTCTCTACCTGCCTTGTTTTCTTTTCCGATCGAGATCTATTTATTATACACAGTACGTACTTCGTCATCGTCCGTCTGTCCATCTCTTTATTAACGCTCCCTATTCTCGGAGGTTTTAGTGAGTTCACTTTCGTCGTTGCTGTGTCTCTGCACCTCTCTAACCATAATTTGCTTAGTTTTACATCTTAGAATCTTCACCTAAATCTGCATAATTAAAATAAAGTATATATATATTCATGTGCCTTGCCGTGCCCAATTTTTGTCCTACTTTTTTTAAAAAAATTTTCAGTTTTAACAGCGAACAGATCACATTCTGGGTCTCTGCACCTCTCTCAGCATAATTGGTTTAGTGACATCAAACAAGCTACTCATGATCCTTTACATTCCCGGGCTACAGAAATCAGTTTCGGCGACTACTGTACACATCTGTTTCTGCAACTACTTTATAAAAGCAAATTTCATATTTATTAGTATATCATTTAGAAACCGCACAATGCCAAATTATCATTACACTTCACGTCCTTTTCACCTTGACTCATTTCATTACGTTTTTCCTTCCTGCTTCCATTTCTTTATTATTTATGGTAAAACAAAGAAACATTCCACCTACTGGTAAAATTACTAATTAACAGCATGAGATAAATACTGGATTTTGAAATTGATTCTATGGTATGTTAAGGTGACGTTTTTATCAGTTTCCTCCTGTGGTACTAATTATCAGCATGTGACATAAAGACTGGATTTTGTCCGACTTCTGTGGTGTATTTACTGAATTGGTGTTCATTATATTGGTGTGTAAAGCCGAGTGTGCTGACGCTATGCTAAGGTTGCAATTTAGTGTACATGCATTTTTTTATTCTTTTTCACTTTTGGTCCTATTTGTGGGATTAAAATGTCAAATATTACAGGAACATGCATGTGTTCTGGAACAGCACCTCGGCGGTGATGCAATCACAGGCGCACCAAGGGGAAATCGTGGTTGTTGCCGTGGTACGGTGGCACACAGGTAGCACAAGTATAGTCGCGTCTTCAAGAGGATGAAGGGGTGTGGAATGATTACCACAACTTCACAACACAATATAGACGAGTACTAGTAAGTGTTTTTGGTCATCCTAGTGGATCATATGGCGAGGGTTAAGATTTCTGGGGTTTTAAGATGGTATATTTCTGTCGACGCCGTATTCAGAATGATAGTATCAAATACTTGATGATGCTTGGTAAAATCATCAGTACAAATTTCGAATTTTGCCCATCTTAGCTTCATCTACACAAAGTTACGGCCGTTTAAAAATTTAGCTCTCTGGACAACGCGTTTGGGGGCTCGACTAGCATTTTGTAGGCCCTTTCCCTTTTAGATTAATTAAGGTGAAGTTTTTTAAAAGTTTCTGGTGCCATATTTCATCTTCAATTTCTGTTATGTTGTGCAATATTGCTTCTTCTCCTCTTTTCGTATCGTCCGTTCTTCCCTGTCATCCTGTGGAGATTTTTATTGACATCACTTTTGTTCGTGTCCTCAGCACAATTGGTCGACCCACATCAAACAAGCTGATAATTATTTACTATTTTTCCATCAGTTGGTATTCATTAGATGATAGTTGAAGTAGCGTATCAGATAATTGCTGTTAATTATTTACTATTTTTCCATTATAACGAGTATTTATTTTTAAATTTTAGGTGATATTCCATTATCTACTTTTGTTGGATACAGCCTTCAATCGTCCTAGTTGACCAAATAGTGAGTGTTTTGCCATTGCATTTGAGGGATATGATTTGTAGGGTCTTAAGATTGTATATCTACCATATTCAAAATGACCGCAGCAAATATCAAATGGTCGGTACAAATTCTGCATATTTTATCATTTTATGTTGATCGTATGCTATGCTTTTGGTTAAAATCATCTGTATGGATTTGAACCATGACGAACATAAGAAGTACAATTAAACCTTTTGAATTTGCATAAGAAATCAGGACGTGAATGGAAGATAAACCTTTTGAGCGCCCTCCTGAAGCATGACGAAATCCCTTTTGATCTTGCCTTCCGTTCCGTAAGTCGTCCCCTCAACATGACCAACATGACTACCACACATAAACATTATCACGTCCCGTGGCATATAAGCATGACTACCACACAAACATTATAAAATCAATTGGAGAAAAATTCATTTTACGTCCTGTAACTTAGGTCTAATCCAATTAATATTCTTTAAGTTTTCACTTTTTCGATTAACGTCCTTTTTGGTTCAATTTACGTCATTTTTGCCGAAAATTTTTCAAACTCACCGAAATTTGAGGAATAAATTGGGATTCCGGCAAAATAGTTCAATTTACGTCCTTTAAGTTTGAAAATTAAAATTTAATAAATAAATTTTCTAAAAATATCATTCGAAATTTTAAAATATAAAAATCCGAAAATATTATTAAAATATTATTTAATTTTTTGAAAATCTCATAAAAATTTATAAAATTTGTTAAATAAAAATAAAAAAAAATTTACAATTCAAAAAATATAAATGTTTAACTTAAAATTAAGAAATTAAAAAATCTCATTAAAAATGTGTAGTAGATTAAATATTAAAAATTCTAAAAACCCATAAGAATAATAAAAATTATTAAAAAATTAGACTTGATTAGGGGACTCATCGGCCATTAAAGTTTTTCTCGAACTCCTAATTTTTTTTTGTATTCCACGCCTTGATTGATTGTAGAACCGTGGAGGTGCGTTTTCAGGTTCAGTAAGCTGGGAAAACTGAAAAAATAGAGCATCGTTTCAGGTTCAATAATTGAGGGCCATTTCTTATCAACTTGGAGGTGCGTTTTCCACAAACCCTTTTATTGCCAGTAAAGTTGACATAATTTAGTTTAATTACCATGAAGGAAAATATTATTTGGGTTATCCGTTTGACGGGAATTAATTCACGAATATAAGATAAATTTATTTTATGCCTTATAACTACCTTGGCGAGGACCATTTTTGGAATTTGCCACATAAATTTTTTAAACATAATATTTTTAAAATTCTAACGCATGTTAAGATGTATGCACTAGTTTCAATATTTCCATAAGCGGCTAGGATCGAATGAAGGCTAGTAGAGATACTTTCTTCCCAAGGATTTTTTTAGCGGTAGTAGGGGTTTTAATAATATTTTGACGAAACATAATTCTGGAAGAAACAAGCGACGATCATGAGAAATTTCTCCAACAGGGTGAGGACCTACCATCATTAACGGAAGACGAGGATTCTGAAAACGATACCTACAATATTCTGAAAGATCCTTCTATTGAATGTATTGACAGACATTGTGTCTTTTCACCTTGACAAGTTATGACACTTCTCCACCTTATGCCTTAACGCGCATTTAGTCGTATTTAGTCGTATCTAATAGCTGATAAATATTTACCATTTTCAATCAAGTTGGTTGGGACTTGCAAAGTAGATTCATTTAATATGATGTTGACTTCATGCACTACAAGAAAACTGATTTTTAGTTACAAAATCCTCTCACTATTGCTTCTCTAGATAAAAGTTTATAGTGACAGGAAATTGAGAATTAATGACAGGACCTGTCACTAAAAGTCAATTCATGTCATTAAAGGTTTTTAGTTAGAGAAACTATAATGACAGGATTTCTGTCACTAAAAGTCATTTTTCTTGTAGTGATGAGTGTGTTGTATCAACGTTGCTTGAGTATGTGCAACAACTTAAAAAGCGATTTTGTTTCTTTAATATGTGGATTAATAGTTGCAGGAGGTAAGAAATGGAAAAAGGTTGAAGACGCCACTAAAAGATTTGAACAAATACAAGAATACTCATATTAGTGGATGTTGCTGAGCGTAGGCTGGCTAAGCTTCAACTAAAAAGTTTGAATAGTGGGAAGGGGGAAATGTCGGTGAATTCGAACCTTTTATCTGCTCAACGAGATGATTAACAGGGATTTTACATCCTAAAATCATCACCCACAATTTTAATGAACATCAACATTACCCATGCACGTTGTTTTGTCCAATTTTAGTACTACATTTTTTTTCTCTTTAAATTTTTTAGTTATTCAATTTTGGTCTTTATGTTTGAGCTTTTTCCAGTTTTGGTACTTTGTCATAAAATTTGTTCCTTTTTTGTGTCCAATTTTGTCATACATTTATTTTCATTTTTTGGTCCTTTTCGATGGATTAAAAAGTCAAAAAATACAGGACTACAATTTCACATATGACATTATGTATGGTAATTCAGGGCGCATGTTCGATTCAGCGACACTACTTTTTTTCTGGGAAAAAAGCAACGAAAAAATAACCTTCGCCTAAAGGCGAGGGTTTTACCAAGGAAAAAAAATATTCTGAGTGGGAGATAGATAAGATTAGAAGACGGAAACAATAATAATTAAACACCCTAATCTTGGATCGCCACTTATAGCCACTTAGTGACCAAAGAATTTAACCAAAACTTCTTTTAAAAATGATGAGAACAAAAAGCGAAACACTAAGAATATTATCAATTTTGATCCTAGCCGCTTATGAAAATATTGCAAACGTCTTAAAATGCATTATAATGAAAAATTAATTATGTTTAAATGTATGGCCACTAAACAAAAAGTGTTATTTGAAAATTTTCAAAAATAGTCCTCGCCAGGTAGTTATAAGGCATAAAATAAATTAAATTTTCTCCTATATTAGTGAATAAATTTCAGTCAAACGGATAACCCAATTAACATTTGTCTGCTAACTATCTGTTATCAAACAAATTGCAAGAGCGAGTCCGTTGTACAACTCCTCGGGTGACGATGCCATCACATCAAAGGCGCGACAAGGGGATGTCAGGGTTGTGGCGGTAGTACGGTGGCAGACTGGCATCACATTTATAATCGTGTTTTAAAGCGGGTGAAGGTGCGTGGAATGATTCTATGGCTCCCACGATGAAGGAAAACTAAATTTGCGCAGGAAGAGAGAATAGAGGGAAAGATCTGAAATTTTAGGAGCACGAGATAAAATTAGAAAATTTAGGAGTGGGAGAGAGAATTAGAAGGGAATAAAATGCTATACATATAATACTCTGAAATGTTAGCGTCACTATATTTAATAAAAGCGTCATTATACATATAATGACAATTAATACAAAGTGTCACTAAAACGTGTCACTTTAGGGGTATTTTCCCTTTAGTGATTTCACTTCCCTCAAATACCTTTAAGAATGACTGACTAAGGTCAATTTTGAATATGGTTGCATTTTCGATGAAAGTCAAAATTGGCCTAAGTGTACAATATAATATACTAGTTAGAAACTTACAAGTACGTGGCAAGGACATTAGGAGACAAAGAAAAATTTGGTGTTGAGAGAAGTGTTTTTAAGAGTCCATATCTTTTAATAGAAAATTGATTTTGACTCAAAACCAAAAAGGATATAAATTCCATATGGTAGAGAGTCTAAATGTAAAATGAGAGAGATTCAATTTTGAAAATCTAGGGAAAATTGAAAAAATAGAGCGTTGTTTCATGTTCAATAATATGGGGTCATTTTTACTCAACTTCGAGACACGTTCATCACAAACCCATTTATTGCCAGTAAACTTGACATAATGTAGTTTAATTAACTCAAAAGAAAATGTTATTTGGGTTACCCGTTTGACTGAAATTAATTCACGAATATAGGCAAAATATCATTTATTTTATGCCTTATAACTACCTGGCGAGGACCATTTTTTAAACTTGAGGCATACACTTTCTGTTTAATTGTCATATATTGATTGAAACTTATTTTTTTGACATTATAATGCATGTTAAGATGTTTGAAATAATTGCAATATTTCCATAAGAAGCGGTAGGACCAAAAAAAAATATAAATGATGCTTATAAATGATTGAAGTTAAGCTTAGGTTTAATAATCTTATTTCATATGTTGTTTCTTTTAAATTATTGATGATCAATTGTTCCAGTAATTGTTACTCCTTATTGTTTAAACCACACCAATTGATATATGTTAAAATGTATTTGATTAAATTTATTATTTCAATGTTACTTGTCATGTTGCTTTGTATGCTTGCTAAAACTATTGTAGAAGTTTGTAGCTTTTCTTAAACAAAACAAACATGAACATATAAGAACACAGGAACACAATAGCAATTATAATATTATTGTTTTGATATTATGATACGTGACACATTAATTGTAATCGTGGAGGTGGAAGCGTTTACAGGATTGCATGTGGTAGAGTCGCTATCACTGTCCCAATTTCGCAAATTTATATTATTTCTGGCCCAAATTTGCGAAATATATATTTTGTGGTACATTTAATTTGCACCAAAAAATTAATCTCCTACTTTGTGAAAATACCACTTTTATTCAAGTAGACACACGCTCCAATGGCGACTTGAAGAAAATTCTCGTATCACTTATACAAACCAAGTACAAAATACTCTCATTTCTTGAATATTTTTTCTAAATACACACATTCTCACACATGGTTGTATGTTTTATATTAGCGTTCTTCGTGGGGTTACGTACCAAACATAAGAGAAATTGGTTTGGCTGGGACTACCAAAGTGTCAGAAGAGTTGGACACTGAGGTACTTCCTTCCATTCATGCCGACTCAGTGGATTTGGGATGCCCAAACACTGTGATCACCTTACACCTGCCTTCTATGAATCCTTCTGAGGATGTAGAAGTGTCAGGTTTAGGAGATGGAGTTGAAAAGGAAACTAGTACTGAAAAATTAGAGAGAGGTGTTGGTGATGCATAAATAGAAATCACTTGGTGAAGTGACTTTAAGAGTTCATATCTTTTAATAGAAAATTGATTTTGACTCAAAACCAAAGAGGATATAAATTCCATATGGTAGAGAGTCTAAATGTATAAAAACACACAAATTGATTAAGTATAATGAGAGATATTCAATTTTGAAAATCTAGGGAAAATTAAAAAAATAGAGCATTGTTTCATGTTCAATAATTTGGGCTCATTATTACTCAACTTCAAGACACGTTTATCACAAACCAATTTATTGCCAGTAAACTTGACATAATGTAGTTTAATTACCTGAAAAGAAAATGTTATTTGGTCGACCCGTTTGACGGGAATTAATTCACGAATATAGGTAAAAATTCATTTATTTTATGCCTTATAACTACCTAGCGAGGACCATTTTTTAAATTTGAGGCATACACTTTCTGTTTAATTGTTATATATTGATTGAAACTTTTTTTTTTATAATGCATGTTAAGATGTTTGAAATAGTTGCAATATTTCCATAAGTGGTAGGACCAAAAAAAAATATAAATGATGCTTATGAATGATTGAAGTTAAGCTTAGGTTTAATAATCCTTACTATGATATGATGTTTCTTTTAAATTATTGACGATCAATTGTTCCAGCAATTGTTACTCCTTATTGTTTAAACCATATGGGCAATACCTTACAACTTACGACAAAAAGCAAGCAAACGGAAACTCCTCGTGAAGGTGCGTCTGGTTTGTCCATGGTGGCGCGTGTTTGATTCCGCGTCACTAAGTTTTTTCTAGGAAAAAATAACATATTCTGAATAAATATCCCGTAAATTTGGCGTGCGGGAAACCCTCGTCATTGGTAGATATTAAGGTGACAAATACTAAAAGCAGTCAAAATAAAACGTCACTATAGGTGTTTTTATGTGAATGCCATGGCCACATTCCTAGGAAAAACTGGTAACTATAGGTGTATTTTTGTAGGTCCCTTGTATATTTCTCAGGAAAAAAACTTCACTATACTATATATATTTAATATTTTTCTCAGGAAAATTGACAATAAAGCAATGAAGCCTTATCCCTTTTTTGAAGAAAGAATTATTCAGAATTATTATGTCTTGTTTATCTTTCTCATATGTGAATGTGCGACGTATGAATATAACTATAACGAGAGTGAGAGACACTCAACGGCCTAGAGGCCGAGGTGCTCCAGAGAGCCCTCACTTTACTTGAGACCCAAGTGGGTTACTGAAATGAGAGGATTTTATGAATTAAAATCTTTTAAGAATAAGAGTGAGAGACACTCAACGGCCTAGAGGCCGAGGTGCTCCAGAGAGCCCTCACTTTACTTGAGACCCAAGTGGGTTACTAAAATGAGAGGATTTTATGAATTAAAATCTTTTAAGAATAAGAGTGAGAGACACTCAACGGCCTAGAGGCCGAGGTGCTCCAAAGAGCCCTCACTTTACTTGAGACCCAAGTGGGTTACTGAAATGAGAGGATTTTATGAATTAAAATCTTTTAAGAATAAGAGTGGGAGACACTCAACGGCCTAGAGGCCGAGGTGCTCTAGAGAGCCCTCACTTTACTTGAGACCCAAGTGGGTTACTGAAATGAGAGGATTTTATGAATTAAAATCTTTTAAGAATAAGAGTGAGAGACACTCAACGGCCTAGAGGCCGAGGTGCTCCAAAGAGCCCTCACTTTACTTGAGACCCAAGTGGGTTACTGAAATGAGAGGATTTTATGAATTAAAAACTTTTAAGAATAAGAGTGAGAGACACTCAACGGCCTAGAGGCCGAGGTGCTCCAGAGAGCCCTCACTTTACTTGAGACCCAAGTGGGTTACTGAAATGAGAAGATTTTATAAAATTAAATCTTTTAAAAATAAGAGTGAGAGACACTCGGAGACCGAGGTGCTCCAGAGAGCCCTCAGCTTACTTGAGACCCAAGTGGGTTACTGAAATGAGAAGATTTTATAAAATAAGATCTTTTAAAAATAAGAGTGGGAGACACTCAAAGGCCTACAGGCTAAGGTGCCGAGAAATAATTCCAAATTAGCCCACAAGACCAACAAGGAGGGGGGAAAGAGAATACACCTCCAACACATTCCTTGCTGATCTTGTACGCTACTCATGCAAGAAAGAAAGAGACAACAAAGCATGCAACATCAAGCTAACATAATTACTACAAAAAGCCCCCACATATCCAGGAGTGTGGGGTCCCCTACAAAGTATGAGGAGCAAATGTTATGAGCAGAAAATAAAGAATGTAGCAAAACAACAGAAAAGTAGATTGTCTATGATGATCAGGAATATGATATTTAAACTGCTTTTTCAGCAGCAGCCTCCTGGGTAGCAACCCCCTCAACCTCAACTCCTTCAGTTACTCCAGCAGCGCCCTCTTCCCCAGCAACATGATTGCTAGATCCTCCACCTTCCTCCGGATCCTTCATACTCCCCATAGCATCAGCAGTGTCGGTCCCTCCATCCATCCCTGTTGCCACTTTTGGAACAGAAACATAAGGATAAATAAGTGGCTCCAGAGGCTTTAGCTCAGCCATACCTATCTTGGCAGCCTGCAACTTGGCAATAGCTTGGCCCATCCCGGGTAGCCACCAAGGACTGTCCGGACTCTCTTGAGGATCCCCCAGGAACTTTGGAGGGGTAGCGAGTCGATCCAGATGAAACTCACGAGAATAAGTCCCATCGAATCCTGGGGCTGAATGCTCGGCGATGGCGTTGCTGAAGCCATGATCGATAAAATGAGGAATGTGCGGCCCCATGGCACAGAGAAAGCTCGAGCTCTTCAGGAAACTGGATAACCACTGAGTATGAAGAGTTTCTAAGAACTCTTGGCCCAAGGGAGAAGTGAATAGAGACTCAATACAAGCCCGCACCCCAACATCCGGCAGCTCCTGCTTCATCCGCCCTACCTCCTGCACCAGACGTTTGATCCTGACAGCATCCTGCTGGCTTTGGGTCTGTAAGAAAGACAACTCCTCGGATAGAGCCTGTGCTCGCTTATGAGCCTCCTCCTTTTCCCTAGTAATATCCTTGAAGGACAATTGAAAGGAGGACACCTCAGCTCGGAGAAGCTCAAGTTCAGCCACCATCTCGACACCTCGGTCGAGTATCTTGGCATAGGTAACGCCAAACTGCAAAGGAAAGGAAAATGATGTTGGAGATGTAAAGAAAACAACGATCGTGAATAAGAAATATCAAAATAGAAGATACCTCTGCGAAAAGATGAGCACCATGGAGTAGTTGGTCCTCAGGAGGGGAGGAATCAGATGAAGCAGTAGCATGGGAAGGAACGAGACATCGGTCAATAAGACGATGGAGAAGTTCATATGGAGAGGAGCTTTTCTCGACAGGAGTACGAGGCATTTTTCCCTTCTTTTTCTTAGAAGTCCCACAGTCAGCAAAAACGGCATTGGCAGCCGAGCGGGTTCTTTTGGCAACTGAACCTGGGACCTGAGTGGAAGAGCTAGGGAGAGGGGGGATCTTTGAAGAACCCTCTGGGGCCGGAGTCTTAGCAGAGCTCTCGAGAGCGGGAGATGGAGGAGCCTTTGGAATGTCTTCTGGAGCGGATAATACAGGGGCCTTCACTATGCTGAGAGCAGGGGCATCTCGGGAGATATGAGTCAACCAACTCATTGCTGCAAATAATCAAGAAAATTTTCAGAATTCAGAAAAACAACCACATGCAAGAAATAAAATATAGCAATAGAAGATTTTTTACCATCTCGGGAACCTAAGGGAAAATCTTGAGGACAAAAGCCGAAGTGGGAGAGGATGCGAGGATTGTTGCAAATGGCAATAACATCGAAATAGTCGTGTAAATGGGTATGAGTGTTGAGATTATCCATAATGGTGAGATTGGAAACTGAGTAAGCTTTCAGGGGAGGAGGAATCACTTCGGGATTTTGGAATAACCAATCCCCGTGAGGAAATGGCCAATCGGTAGGACTGGTAGCAAAGAAGTAGTAATCTCGCCAAGATGAGTCTTCCTCATGGAGTTTTTTCAGAAATTTACAAACACGGGACCTTCGACCACTAACATAGAAGAAACCATCATTCACCTTACATGAGTGTTGGCTCAGAAATAGTTCGGCAGATGGGTCACCCCCATTCCCCTTCACCAAGATGTAGAAACCTATCATAGTACGGATGGCATTCGGAGTAAACTGGTTAAGGGGGATCTGCATGCGGGTGGATATGGCAGCCAGATAAGGATGAATCGGAAACCGTAGTCCGGCCCTAAGATGGGCTTCAAAAAAAGCAAGGGTCCGAGGCTGGGAAATATCTGGGCGTTCATCGGAGCGAGGAGCACGAAAGGCGTACTCCGATGGAAAGCCATAGGCGTGAGCAAGGTCAACTAAGTGAGTATGGTCGATTTGGGAAGCGGGGGAAATCCTATTCTCTGGACTCCCCATTAGAGAGGGAGTCGCTTCAGAGGAATTTTGGCTGGTAGCTTCCGGAAGAGAGGGAGGATTTGACATCGATTTACACTGTTAATAAAAGAAGAACAAGAGAATAGCTGGGTTACCTTGAAGTAGAAGGGCTATGGAATCAGACGAAGCGGTTGACGACAGCAGAGACTCGAGGTGAAGAACACCGGAGAAGAAGGATGAAGACGATGAGAAATCTTTGGGAGGAGTGAAATTTGAAAAGTAAAGAAGGAAAAGGGAGATGGTTGCGTGAAGTAAGTGAGGAAAGATAGGGGGAAAAATCGAGGGTTTTCCTCGGGAGAATAACAGAAGAGAGAGAAAGGTGATCGCGTGAAGTTCACGCGCGGAAGCTGAAAAGTCTCCTAGAATTTGAGGCGGGAAAGCCCTCGGAGAAGGACGTTTTTGAAACTTCCTCTCCAAAGCGGGGAAGATACACGTTTCTCCAGGAGGACCTTTGTAACAAGTTCTAGGAAAATTGTTCTACTCTCACAAAAGATGTCCCCCTTTTACGAGAGTAGGGGGGAGTGATGATGCGGCCTAAAAATGTCACTTAATAAGGAGTCGACACGTGTATAAGGGATAGGATAAAAGTGAAAGGATCAGATTATGAAATATGCTCTGAGGAGAAATCCTCTCGGGAGATCCCTTTGGAGGGAGCTACCGCCAAAGAGAAGCTTCCAGAAGAAGTACTTTGGAGAAAGTTCGTGAGCCTTGAACGTAGGGAGGTTCCGCTATTTTCGGCTTGGACTCGATAGAAGATGGACCTTATCCTCTATTATCCGGGGGAACCGAGTCAAATAAAGAGGAGATATGGCCGAGTCTTCGGGAAGTGGAGGAAAGAAGGCTTCGTCCACTCCGCAGGACCGAGTCTGGCGGGTAGTTCCGGAAAAGAAGGAAGGCTTGACTTCCTCTCCAGCTAATATCTCTATAAATAGGTAAAATCGAGGAGATTTCCAGGTTAGACTCTCGTACATTACGCATTTACTAAATTGAATACAATCTACCTTTGGGAGATCTTTCAAGAACTGTTTTTTATATATCAAGGATCCCGAGATCCTTGGGAGAGATTAATAAGCCCTATACTGACTTAGGCATCGGAGTGTCCGCGCCGGACTCCCCTCCGGCGTGTTCTTTGCAGGTTCTTGAAGGTTTTGAACGAAGGCAACACACTTGGAGTGATTGTACGTGTTCGAAGAGTGGGACATCCAATCCAGAGGATACGCAATCCTCTCGTGCAAATTTTAGCACATCAGTAGGGTTGTTTGGGTGCTTTAGATGGAGCGTACATTAATGTCCATGTCTCGACAACTGACAAAGGACAATATACGGTACGAAAGGGGCAAGTTTCAACTAATGTCCTCTTCGTTTGTCATCGAGAAATGAATTTTATATATGTATTACCTGGTTGGGAAGGGTCTGTTTCGACGCGATGATCTTATGAGACACGGTAAATAAAACTCATGGTTTTAAGGTCCCAATTAATTAGGGTCCTATTCGTTATTTTTGTACATACACTTATTTAACTACTGAATAATCACATCGTTATTTTCAGTAAATTACTATTTGTGTGCAATGGTTACGCAAATAGTCCAGGATTTTTACACCTTTCATTGGTATACGACATCACTCGGACGAGTGGAATTCGATCTTATCAAAATGGTCATGAACATATAATTGTGATTTTTTTTTCATATCATTTCAATATAGATAATTTTTATGATTTTTGCAAAATTGAGTGTCCTTAAAAATTGTGATTTTTTCCCTATTTTCTTCAATTATTTCTCGTCAAATGGCTAAATCATTTAACATGATATCCTGGGTAATTAAACTACAATATACCAAGTTTATTGGCAAGAAAATTGTTTGTTAATTAGTGATGTGCCAAAATTTGCACAGATGGATTAGATATCCTTGGAGTCGGATATCCGGATTCCCGAACGTGTGTGAATGGTCCGGGTATGTTACTTCCTTTGACATGATCCTCCAGAACCTGCAAAAGACACGCCGGAGGGGAGTCCGGCGCGGACACTCCGATGCCTAAGTCAGTATAGGGATCTCAATATATCGCGAAGACTTAAGAGTCCTCGATTTCTCAATGAGGCTCTTGCATGATATCAAAAGTATTCAATAAGAAGTGTAATAAGTCTTGTAAAAATTAGAGATCGTAACCCCAAAATGTACCTCAGTTTACCTATTTATAGAAAGTTCCCACCTAAGAGGAAGTTAGGATTTCCTTCTATTCCGGAGCTGCATTTTGGACTCAGCCCTGCTGTGTTGACAGGGTCTTCCACTCCCTCACTTCCTGAAGAACCGGAACCACTCCCCCTAGTGGACTTCGCCCGCTGGGATAAAGGAAGAATGTGTCTTCCTTTACCCAGTTCCAAGCCGTTTCGTATGAGGCTCCTCCTAGATCTTCAGACTACTAATTCTTATCCAGACTAGGTCTTCCTGATATCTCTCCCCAGGTGAAGCTCCCTCCGGAGGGAACTCCGGAAGAGATTCCTTATCCAGAGAGTATTCCTTAATCCCGTATTTCCTCTTTTATCTTATCCTCTATACACGTGTCGTCATCTTATCGGATGACATTTTTAGGCCGCATCATCTACTCCCCCCTACTCTCATAAAAGGAGTGTATCTTTTGTGAGAGTAGAAAATTCAAGTGAGTCCAACTTAGAAGCATTTCTGGAGAGACGTGTTTTATTCTTACTCCGGAGGGGAACTTTGGGAGGGTTCCAAAATCAAAAAATTTTCCCGCCCACAGTTCTGAAAACATTTCAACTTCCTTGCCTGGGTTCCACACAGTCGTAATTTTCTCTCTCTTGCTAGCTTCCCGAGGAAAAACCTCGATTCTAACCCACCTTTCTTCATTCACTTCACGCAATCCCCTTCTGAATTTCGTTTTCTCAAAAGTTCCTTTGTTGTTTCCACTTCACTTCTCAGGCGTCTTCCTCTCAAAGTCTCACCGTCGCCGATCGCCCTGTCCGACTTCGTTTTTCTCCCGACAAGGTAACCTGGCTATCTTCTCTTCTTTTATTAACACTACTTAGTCAATGTCTCATCCTTCTTCTCCACCTAGATCTTCCGGTCAAAACCCTTCCGAGTCCATCCCGTTTCCGATGGGGAGCCCTGAGAATAGGATTTCAACCTCTTCCTTACTCAACGATACTCATCTAACCAGTCTTATTCAAGCCCAAGTTTTTCCGCCGGAGTACACCCTCCGAATTCCTCGCTCAACTGAACGCCCTGATGTTTTTGAGCCTTGAACCCTAGCTTTTTTTGAAGCTCAAATTAGGGCGGGTCTTCAATTTCCGATTCATCCCTATTTGGCCTCCATATCTACTCGCATGCAGATCCCTCTCAATCAATTCACCCCGAATGCTATCCGCACTATGATAGGGTTTTACATTCTAGTGAAGGGGAATGGCGGCGAGCCTTCTACCGAACTATTTCTGAGTCAGCACTCTTGCAAGTATTTTATAAGAGAGGAAATATGGGCGCAACCTCCGCGCCGTGAATAACACGGCCAAAGCGGCCTTTTCGATTTCCGAGTATCGAGCTTCAGCTCCTTGAATGACTTTACTGACGTAATAGATAAGATGTTGGATCGATCCTTCTTCTTTAACTAAGGCCGAGCTCAGTGAGAATTCCCCTACAAAAAGATACAGAATGAGGGTATCTCCCGGAGAGGGTTTAATCAGCTTCGGCAGCTGGGACAAGTGGCATTTCAGGTCCTCAAAGGCCTTCTGACATGTTTCATTCCATTCGAACTTGGCCCCTTTCTTGAGAATCTTGAAGAAGGGGTGGCTTTTCTCGGCGGACCTGGCTATGAATCTACTCAACACTGTGATCCTCCCATTGAGGGTCTGGAGCTCTTTCACATTCCTCGACGGCTGCATGTCCAGTACCGCCTTCACTTTAGTTTGGTTAACTTATATCCCTCTTTGAGTAACCATGTATCCAAGGAATTTCCCCGACTTTACTCCAAAAGAGCACTTGGCCGGGTTCAATTTGATACCATTTTCTCGAATTACCTGGAAAATCTCCTCCAGGTCCTCCACGTGCTGATCTGCTTCCACACTCTTGGCCAGCATATCGTCCACATAGATTTCCATATTTCTCCCTATTTGCCCTCGAAAGACGGCATCGACCATTCTTTGGTACGTTGCACCGGCATTGATTAACCCGAATGGCATTCGGACATAACCAAACGTTCTGCACGTTGCTATAAAGCACACTTTGGGAACATCTGATGGATTTAGCTGGATCTGGTGGTATCCTTGATATGCATCCATCATACTCAGTAGCTCGAAGCCAGAAGTCGCATCCACCAACTGGTCTATCCTTGGCAGCGGATAGTGGTCTTTAGTGCACGCCTTGTTGAGGTTTCTGAAGTCAATACACATTATCCATTTCCCTTCCCCCTTAGGCACTAACACTGCGTTGGAGAGCCATTCTGGGAATTGTACTTTCACCACGTGTCCTGCCTTTAATAATTTCTCAACTTCCTCTTTCACAATACTATTCTTCTCAACTCCGAAGTTTCGTAACTTTTGTTTCACCGGCTTTGCCTTTGGGTCAACGTTAAGACAATGTATGGCTATCTCTGGAGGGACACCTGTCATGTCAGCTGGAGAAAATTCAAATATATCGGAATTTCGACGTAATGTAGAGATTACCTTCTCTGTAAGTTCAGGTCCCAGTTGGGTGCCTATCTTAGTGGCAAAGCCGAGTTTGCCTGGGAAGAGCCCCACATTCATCAACTCCTCATTTGTTTTGACATTTACCTGTTCAGGTGTTACTCCTTCCATTTTCTTTTTCTTTAACTCAGGGTCGTCTCCTCTTATCCTCTCCAGGCCCTTGGTTAAAGCTTTGTCCGCCATCTTTACAGACTCCGCGTAGCATTTTCGTGCTTGATATTGGTCTCCTCTCACTTCTCCCACTCCTCCAGCCGTAGGGAATTTCATTTTCATATGAAATGTGGAGATGACCGCTTGAAAGAGATTCAAGATGGGTCTTCCCATTACTACATTGTATGACGAGGGAATATCCACAAAGAGATTAAATGTTAATAAATCAGTAGTTAAGTATGTAGTCAATCATAACAGTTCATCATTCCAAAAATCATATCATATTCACAATCAGATTAGACATTTCACATATTACACATACTAACAAAATATGAAATGATCACAAAATATAGAAATAAAGATTAAGGATAAGAAATGTTATCTTGTGAGCTTGTCCTTCATCTTCATTCTGTATCTTCAGATTCTGAATGCAACATTCATCCTTGCTTTGATATCCATCATATGTTGATGATCAGTAATTCCTTCTTCTTTGATAATCTCAACAATTATGTTGTTAATCTCCTTGTAATCAGGTTCTCCATTTTCCAGTCTTGGAGGTTCCCAATTCGGTTCTTCAGGACATAAGATCTTTGTTCCAGCACGAGCAGCAACTTGTGCTATGTCTTCCCAAAAATCTTTATCAATGTTCAGCATGAACTCTTCAAAATCAGCAAATTCAGCTTCCTTGCTCGAATGATCACCAAACTTCCTCACAATGAAGTTTGCAATCTGCCACTTTTTCTTCAAATTCTTCCAATATTCCATATTTTCTGTTAGAACAATAAAATCCACAAAGTTCTCATCTTGAAATTTTTTATCAAATTCTTTTCCTTCAGCTTTCCTTTGAGCATTCAATTTCTTTTTCAAAGCTGTAACTCGATTATCAAATCTTGTTTTCAAGAACTTGACATCCTTTTCTTTCTTCTTTTTCAACTCTGCTTCTTCACTTGAAGCACCAATTCTCAACTTGCTTCTGGATCTGGTAAGTCTACCAGTTTCTTCTTCTTCTTCTTCATTAGACAATATTAATTTCCTCTTTTTCTGACTAGAATTTCCAGCAGTATCAGTTTTCTTTTTCTCAACAACTTCTTCAGCTTGTTGTTTCTGTTGCTTCCTTAGTTTCAATTTCTCATTCAGAATTGCAATCTCTTCTTTCAATTCATCTTGACTCACAACCAACTGAGCTTGTTGTGACTGAGTTTGCTCCATTACTCTTCTTATCTTATCTTCCCCCTTTTTGGCTTCATCATGCCGCTCTTGCATGGGAGTTAAGTGTTGTTCCATCTTGTCATGCATCACCTTAGATAAGTTCTTCTCTTGAAGTGTATGGAGGTCATAAATCTTAGACATTGTATGCTCTATAACTCTGTCAATTGAGTTTTCAGAAATCATCTTATTCATTCTGTCAGTAGCTTCATGAAACATCTTCACAGCATCTTCCAATTTAGCTTGAAGCTCTGCATTCTGCTTTTTCAACATTTCAAAGCTTGAGTTATCAGTTTCCTTTTCAACAGGAACTGTTCTGATCTGTTCCTGCACATCCTCAGGAATAATAGGATCAGTAGAGTGTAATGGAATGATTTCCATCTCTTCAGCATTTAAATCTTGATTCTCCAAGGCTTCTGTTTCTTCAATCACAACAGTGTTCTCAAACACTTATGTTGCATTGTCAACATCTTCATCAATTTCCATAAAATCTTCAACAACATGATCTTCCTCATTAACTACCCTTTCTGCACTTTCCATAAACAAATCATCATCTGCAGTAGGAGTTGCAACCTTTTCCACTGAATACTTAAATCCAGTCAGCCTTTCAACAAGGTGAACTACAGATTCTGGGGTAACTAGCTCAAGAAATGAGTTAACACCAGCTGCTTGCATCTGCTCTGCTTCCCAATCATCAAAGATTGAAGCACCTCCCATACCTTCCATAATAGCCAAATTCTCTTTAAGAGTACTCCTCTTAAGATACACCCATGTGCCTATCCTAAGGAGTTTCTCAAACTCAACTGAGCTTTCATCCAATCCAGGAAATTGCTTCAACAAAGCCAATCTCAAATTTATCCTGATTCTATCCTCTTTATCACAGATAGTATAATCCATTAAATCAGTAGGTTTAGGAGCTATAAATTCAGGTTCAGGGGATGATGAAATGTCAATTGGTACAGTAGAAGGCTCAAATTCATGTTCAGTAAAGTGATCATGAACCTGTGTTGGGGAATGATGTGGTGAAGGTTGATGTTGAGGACTTGAAATAGGAGTAGGATCAAAATTAGTGTTCTGAGGGGAAGAATGGGGAGTGTTCTGAGACACAGAAAAATAGTGAGTTGATTGTCCAGAACATGAAGGTTGAGGGTTTTGGGTTTCAGCTGGGCTTGGTTCAGAGTTAGAAGGGGTAGAAGACACATCAACAAACTTCCTCCTAGCACTTCTCCTCTTAGTTCTCTTATGCAAAGCAATAGGACTAGGAACACTAACCTCTTGCTCTTCTGAGCTTGCTTGCACCACAGTCTCAACAAATCTGACTGTTGGCTCTGAGGCAGCTGTAGCAGACCTTCCTCTCCTTGGTCTAATACTGCTCGGATCATGCCTCACCTTCGATCTAATCTCTGGTTGATTATCATCAGATCGGTACATTGAAGCTCCAGATTCTTGTGCTTCAGACTCTTGGGGTTGCTCTAAAGGATTCTCTTGTTCAAAACGAACAAACTCCTTCTTCATCAAGAACTTTCCATGATGGAATTTCTTGGGATTACTCCAGTACGGCTTTTTAACCAACTGAGGCAACAAGAAGCTCAACTTGTTTCCGAACCCTAATTTCGATTTAATCGAAAATTCCATTGTATCCTCATCGAACAAAACTTTGTCTTTCTCATTTAGCAGCCTTTCTAAGAAAAATCCTTGCCAATCACCTTGAACTCTGTCAATGATTGCAGCCATAATTCGAATCTTTGAACTTGATAGAGCATCCTGGCTATGATGTTGCCCTAACAAACATTTTCCGGCTATGTCCATCAAAAACTGAAGACCAGTAGGAAGAACATCCTTCTTAAGATTACTTAAGGACTCTGTTTCAACACCTGACCATCTTCCTACACATTCCTTCTCTTCTCCTGCTTTGTAGTTCATAATATCCACTGGGCCTTGAGGCAAATCCAACATGACTTCTAGGATTTCTCTTGTAATCGTGACCTTGTGCCCATAAAGCATGGAGTGGACACCATTGCTATCTCCTTTAAGCTGTAGATAAAATTCCATAGCCTCCGGTTCATATACATTTATCGGAGATGATTCAAGAAATTTCCTCAGCCCACACTCCTCGCACATTGTCAGAATGGCTTGATTTTCAGCATTGTGTCGACCATTGAAATATACAGCATTTTCCACAAAAATGCCCTTTTCTCGAACCCAGAAATTCGAATCAAATGTTCCTGCAACTTCGTTAGACTCATTTATAATATTGATAGTTGCCATTTGTAGAATTTTGTAGAAAACATAATTTTTCCAGTAAATTTGAGTTTATGAGTTTTCCAGAAATGCACTCGTAAGAAAGAAGATGAAGAGTGATCGTTTTTGTCAAATTCAAAACCAATCTAGGGCTAGGATTGAATTTGATTATCACAAAGAATGGTTGAGATTAAGTCTCGAAATTCGTGTTTAAAAAAAATAAACTGTTCATATTCTAGTACCATCCTTAATTTTGGAGCCAATTTGTGTTTGATAAATACACCACAGTTTTTTAGGTTAGAAATAGAGGAGTGTATTAATCTTCTCTATTAGTAATCTAAAATTGAACAATTTTGGACTTAGAGTATTCTAAACCAAAAGACTGTTCTGATGCAAATCAGCACAGTAGTTTCCAAAACTATTTCCCTTCATTTTCTTACTCGTATATAAAGAAAATTTCACTTATCTGGATCAGCTGAGTACTGTGATCAGCTGAGTAACCTTTTTAGAAATCAGATCAGTAGATGAATCAGCACAGTAGTTTTCAGATCAGTAGATGGGTCAGCACAGTAGTGTTCAGATCAGTACCCAATTTTCCTGATTTCACCTTTTTGATATCAGCACAGTAATCCTCAGATCAGTACTGTGTCAGATCAGTAGAATTCTGTAGACAGATTAGTAGTAAACAAATCTTTCTGTAGACAGATTAGTTAGTAATCAGATTAGTTCTGTAGAATAACTGAATTGTAATCAGATCAGTACTGTAGACAAAGAAGCTTTGTAATCAGTACAGTTCTGTAGACAAGTCAATTTATTAATCAGAATATATCTGTAGACTTTTCAAATCTGTAATCAGATCAGTTCCCCCTTCAGTGGAGAATTCTTCTTCTGTGCCTGTTTCACCTTGGTAAAAGTGTTAGTTCATCAATAATTGGTGAATTACAGTACAGATTAGTAAAAATGTGTTTAATTTAATGATCACATCAAGGTTTAAGCTAAAGTGACTTAGTGTTCTGAGTCAACAAAAGGATCTTTAAGAAATCACAGATTCCCCCTTAATGTATGTTCTCAGTGTCCCTCAACTTTACCAGCTTCCTCATCGGGATTAAGGTCACTTTAGTAACCTTGTTACCTGTTGTAAGTGTAGTGATCCGACATAGGGTTGTCTCTTCTGAATTTTGAGTTTTGATGTACTGCTCTTAGTTTCTGCTTCATATCCTTCTTGGTATAAAATCAGTACCTGAAATGTTAGCACAGTTCTATACACATACAGAATCCATATCTATCAATCCTAAACTAATGCATAACTCTCTGAATCTCACTTCAGCCAATGGTTTTGTAAAAATGTCAGCTCTTTGAATATCAGTATGAATCTTTTCCATCCTAATATTTTTCTTTTCAACATGATCCCTAATAAAATGATGCCTAATGTCAACATGCTTGCATCTAGTATGTAAAACAGGATTTTGTGTGATGGCAATGGCACTATTACTGTCACAATATATAGGTACATTAGATTCTACAACATTGTAGTCTCTGAGTTGTTGTATTAGCCAAAGAAGCTGACTACAACAGCTACCTGCAGCCATATATTCTGCTTCAGTAGTGGAAGTTGCCACACTTGTTTGTTTCTTTGAAAACCATGAAATGAGCTTAGTTCCTAAGAATTGACATGAACCTGAAGTAGATTTTCTATCTATTTTGCAACCTCCAAAGTCCGAGTCTGAATAACCACTTAAAGATATCGACCACGGTTGCTACTTGAAATGATCTGTAGTGGATCAAGTAGCAACCGTGGTGTTACCCATATCCTTAGCAGCAATCTTGTGGAAAATAATCTGCAGTTTCTGGACTTGATCCACTACAGACTTATTGTCGTCCATCTTAAAATCGTACAGTTGTGAAACGACGAATTTCTTTAATCCGGCGCCTTCAGTTCTGTATTTCTTCTCCAAGGATTCCCACAGTTCCTTGGCAGATTGAATGTCACAGTAGACACTGTAGAGGGCATCAGAAAGTCCTCCAATAATGTGATTTCTGCATAGATAATCACCACTTAGCCATTGATCATAGAAGATCCTTTCTTGTTGGCTAGCATTTGCCTCAGGCTGTGTAGGTTTTGTTTCGGTTAAAAACCTATCCATTCCAAGCAAGGTCAAGTAAAATCGCATCTTACTTTGCCATCGCTTGAATTCAGTTCCGAAAATTTTTTCCGGCTTTTCTCCTTGTACGACCATTGGCCTCGGCCCTGGTGCAGAGAAGGTAAACACGGGATCCCTTACGGGATTGTGGAAGGCAGGGAGTGGTTCATGCGGATTGCTTCTGTTATTGACTCTTTCCGCATGATCACTTTGTTTTCCTTGTGATCTCAAGTCGGAACTGTGCGACTCTGAGCGATCAGGAGATGCTCCGTTATTAGCATTGTTGCCAATATTTTCAGTGCCACGCACTGCTTCCGTATTAACGGGATCGACATCCATGTTATCATTCATCATTGATACTGCAGTGAATTTCTTTAAACTAATTAGTTTCGAAAATATTAATTAAATTAATTAAGTCCGAAAATATTAATTAACTATTCTGTTCTGCGATTGTTGGAAACTGCTTTACGCCGTGTAAACTGCAATATCAAAAATATCAGAATAACAAGTAAATTCCACAAATAAGTCGAGTCAAGGGAAACCCTTTTCCCGCAGAACAGAATACGCCCAGGATAGTGCTCGACTGTTACGGCGTTCCGTTCCCAAAGGTAAAATGACTTTCACTCCTTACACAGTAGCACCACTGTATAAGAAGTATCGGCGAACGTACGTAGTACGAACTGAACACTCTCGGATATAAATCCGGCACAAGAAAGAACAGTGTAAGGCTTTCGGTAGCTCAATACACTGCGTAGGGACGAGAGGAGAGTAGAAGGGTAGAGGGGCGAATTTCAGCGTAAGTTTGGAATGAGGGAAGAGTCTGTATTTATAGGCACAAGAAACCCTAGGAGGTTGTTGAGAAAATCGTGGGAATATATTGCGAAAATATCGCAGCGGTTGAGATAATATCTCACACGTGGATAAGTCTTGAAGACCAAATCTTGAAGACTAAGTTTGAGACTTTGAAGTAGTTCGAATGGGCCGAGCCCATTCCTGAGTTGGGCTTTCGGAGTTTTTGGGTCTGCAAAAAGATAGGTGGGCCCCAAAGACCAATTGCCAAATCCAAATCCGAAGCCGAGCCGGACGGGCGGGCGCGTGCGCGCGCGTGTGGCTCTTAGAGGAGTGTACCTCTTTTAGATAGTTGAACTACCAAGTTACTTCAATACCTTTATACATCATAAATGTTTTGTAGGTTTCCTATGTGGGACAAATTCCCACATTCTCAAACTTTCCAAGTTGAACCTCTTCAACTTCAACAATTAATTTCTCACTCACCTTAACTCGGTTTTGAGATATTAAATATACCACGTTCATCTACTCCGCGAGTAGATCGACTATGTCACGTTCAATTATTTCTTAATTAACGTTTAGTCCGTCTAATTAATTAAATTAGATCAGGGTGTCAAAACCCAATTAATTCCCATTAATTCCAACAATCCCCCACATGAGTGAAAATCGTATCTATACAACATCAGACTCAGTGTTCAGTTCGAGTGAGATCTCCGTGCTTCCGGATAAGTGGTTTTTGGCCTTGAACTTTCCGTAGCCAAACACTATCGGATATACCGGCGGCTTAGTGGACGCGATGCCTTGAACTATTCCTCCAAAGTATATACCTAGACAACAATGTCAGCACACTTCAATCTCGTCTTTGTAACGTTCTCACGTTTTTGTCCGTTTTGGCCATGGACGTCCTTTGTGTTCATAAATGTTTGGTCGAAGCGGCCCTCACTTCTCATTTATATAGGTGACTTCCTTTCGAGTATCCCGTTATACTCTAGGAATCATTAAGAGTCGAAGACTCAGCCTTTACCACATCTTACGGGTCGTTAACACTTGAGATAGTGCTGTCCGGAATAGTCATAATTTTCAAGTGTTTTATCACTAACCTCCACAGCTTCGTTTTCCCATTGAACCAAGTTCTTGGGATCTCCAGTCATCATGGTTGGGTTACCACTGCTTTGGTTTTTATTGTGGGTTTTAGACCCATTCCTTCTACCAGCTTGTTCAATTGATCTCGGTTTATGCTCTTCGTGAGCGGATCCGCTATGTTGTCCTTCGTATTGACATAATCAATGGACATTACTCCAGTGGAGATCAATTCTCTAACGGAGTTGTGTCGACGACGTATGTATCTCGACTTTCCGTTGTACATGACATTCATAGCTCTCCCAATGGCAGTTTGACTGTCACAGTGTACCGTTACCGCAGGTACCGGCTTTTTCCAACATGGAATGTCTTCCAGAAAGTTACGCAACCATTCAGCCTCTGCAGCGGCTAGGTCTAGCGCTATAAATTCTGATTCCATTGTGGAACGAGCAATACATGTTTGTTTCTTGGACCTCCACGACACTTCTGCTCCTCCAATAGTGAATACATATCCACTAGTGGACAACGAGTCTTTGGTGTCTGATATCCAATTTGCATCACTGTATCCTTCGACTACAGCTGGATGTCTTGTGTAGTGAAGCCCATAATCAAGGGTGTACTTTAAGTATCTTAATACCCTTTTCAACGCTTTCCAGTGCTCATGACTTGGATTGTTCGTGTATTGACTCAACTTCTTTACCGAACATGCAAGATCAGGGTGTGTACAGTTCGTGATGTACATCACACTTCCAATGATCCTTGCGTATTCTAATTGAGCCACTGGTTCTCCTCTGTTCTTTTTCAAGTGAACATTGAGTTCCAAAGGTGTCTTAGCAGGTGGATCGTCAAAGGCCTTAAATTGCTTTAGTACCTTCTCCACATAGTGAGATTGTGTCAAGGAAATTCCATTGGACGTTTTCTCTATCTTGATTCCAAGAATCACATCTGCTAATCCCATGTCTTTCATGTCGAAGTTTCTACTTAACATGTTCTTCGTATTAACTATGATATCGTGATTGTTACTCATGATTAACATGTCATCGACATATAAGCACACAATAACATATCCATTTGGTGTGTCCTTCACGTATACACACTTATCACATTCGTTAATTCGAAACCCATTTGACAACATCGTATTGTGCCATCTTTGAAGACTAAGTTTGAGACTTTGAAGTAGTTCGAATGGGCCGAGCCCATTCCTGAGTTGGGCTTTCGGAGTTTTTGGGTCTGCAAAAAGATAGGTGGGCCCCAAAGACCAATTGCCAAATCCAAATCCGAAGCCGAGCCGGACGGGCGCGCGCGCGCGCGCGCGTGTGGCTCTTAGAGGAGTGTACCTCTTTTAGATAGTTGAACTACCAAGTTACTTCAATACCTTTATACATCATAAATGTTTTGTAGGTTTCCTATGTGGGACAAATTCCCACATTCTCAAACTTTCCAAGTTGAACCTCTTCAACTTCAACAATTAATTTCTCACTCACCTTAACTCGGTTTTGAGATATTAAATATACTACGTTCATCTACTCCGCGAGTAGATCGACTATGTCACGTTCAATTATATCTTAATTAACGTTTAGTCCGTCTAATTAATTAAATTAGATCAGGGTGTCAAAACCCAATTAATTCCGATTAATTCCAACATAGTGCAGGTAGTTGAATTAGAAAAACAGGTAGCACAACAAACATATAATAGCTCAAGAATTAAGTAAAAATGAATTCCCCTGCACAAAATTAATCTTTAATTGCATCGATTCATAGCAATGGTAGATTTAATTAACGAGATTGTTATACGCAGTCAACAATTCAACCAATTGTATGGTCAAAGTATTGATCCTTGCCATCCTTATGAGAAGAAGACTAGTCAACAACACGTCAACCTAAATCCGTCCGTGAGGAGATACAGTCATCGTCCCGACATAGAGAAAAATTCAGCACGAGATTAAGAATGACAAAATTATTCTTTTAACACTCTAATCGTTATACTTTTTATAAGACGAAGGTAGTATTAAACAGCTAATTACACACAGTTTACAAAGAAAATTAAAGCCGACTAAACATTTTCATCCTCTTTTTTTTTTTTAAGTCTCGGGTATTCGATCCTACGATCGACTAATCCCGAGGAACCAATCCCACCGCCCACTTGCAGGTGTACCGTTTAAAACCAGAGCTTTGCTCTATATAGACATGGCCCCATAGAAATTGTTTACACCTTAGAGGGTTCGAACCTGAGACCTATTCATCCTTTAATACTGGTAGCTCTACTAAAAACATCTAGCACAATAAACATATACTTATAGCCCAAGATTTCAATCACATCTATATATTCAAAATGACATTATTATCTCTCTCTAATTTTTTTCATTCATTTTATACTGTATTCCTTAACATCTCCGTGCAAAAAATAAAACGAAAACAGCTTTTGAAGAGACAGAGGGAGTATACGATACACATACCTTCGAACAACTACTTGATCTGCTCCCGAAGCAATCGATTAACTTCAATATTGAAATTATCCCGTTGGATTTTCAACCTAATCTCGCTTTGGAATATGCTTGACTGCTGCATTTCGAGTTTTCCAGCCGCTTCGCTACCGATCAAGGTCCAAAAATCTTGTACGGGTTTAGGCAAACCAGAGTCTGTGGTGCTGAAAAAGGCATTAAGGAAAGGATAATGCTTGGGGTTCAAATGATTCCCCGGTGAGACGTGCACCCCCGCCTGCTTTCGCTTTCCCTTTCGTCTCCTTTTCAAAATGGAGTCGGGCCACAGTGATTTGGAGAGCTCGTATATACGAGCCCGATTTCCCTCTAAATTAACACCTGCGTTTTTGCCAGCGACATTTTCCTTGAGCCTCCTGAGTTTTTCATAAACTTGAGGTATAGAAAACTCGTGACTCAGTTTCCCATCGACTGTCTTATGGAACTTGACCCAATCCATTTTCGACTCCTTGTCGTTATTTTCAGTCTCGTTGAATTTGATCAGATGTTCTAATAATAATATATTATCTTCTTCTGAAAATAAGGAAGAATTCTTTTGTTTCTTCTCGTCTTCCCGACATTTGATATCATTTTCGGAACTAATTTCAATATCACCATCACCACTCATTTTGTTTGTTGATCGACAAAAAAGAATGAGTACGAGTACTATAAGAAAAGAGAAGAGGAATGTTATACCTAGTCAAAGAAGTCAATCTTTGACGAGTCAATCATAGTCACCATCTTACGTGGCGAGGACCAGTCAACAAAGTCGTGCGACGACTAGTCAACAAGACCAAGAAAATGTAATAGATTTAATGTATTTAATATATTTAAGTGCTCGTCCAAAGATGTTGGCGAGCACGTGTCTTAGTTAGCTGCTCGCCCAAATGTGTGGTGAGCACATGCCTATTCTTAGTGAGAGAAGTTTAAGAATTGAAGTCTTGGGAGACAGCATGGAGCGTGGCGACCACACTCCTCGAAGGTCCTCCGGCGACCACCATGGCCCAGCTCCTCGGCATCTCGGCGAGGACGAGCACCTAAGGTGGTTTAGCATTAAATGTGCCATCAAATCACCTTTTCGGGCAGAAGTCAGGTCCAACGAGGGCGTGCCACGTGTAAAGGGCGGGCAGCCCCCAGAAACCACTATATAATGCCTAAAAGGGGCTCTTTGTAGACAAGTTACATTTTTCCTAGAATCACCCCAACCTAAAGCAATAAACACTCCCAAGCTCAAAGCTTTAGCTTCTCCAAGAAGTTACTTTTGGTGTTCTTCATTGTTCTTCATAAGATCATCACAAATCATCATAAATACTCCCTAAACGCGTAATAACCCCCGTTTAATCATATATGTTTGTATCGTACTAAAAACAGTCCACATCCGAGTCAACCCGATTAAAGTGCATACAACATTTGGCGCTAGAAGGAGGGGTACTTTTACGTGTTCTTCATCTCAGTTTCGACCGATCATCGAGCGATTGGTTAGCAAACTCCGTTTTTCATGTTTTAATCGGTAGTTCCACCGTTTAAAGCTTTATTTACGTATTTTCGTGTTCTTCGTGTTCTTGAATATTTGCGGTATTCGAGACATATTTTGGAGTTTGATCTCTTTGTATTTACGTTTTCAAGCTTCTGTTGTTGTTACTTTGCTAGATCTAGTAGTTGTAATAGCACGTTCTTCTGCGTAAGAACTTTAATCTTTCGTTTTTTAGATCATTACTTTGTAATCTAAGAAAAGACACTCTTTAAACGATGTCTCAACATACGAATCTTAACGGAATCCCACCGCACGGAGGGAACGAGCACCCTCCGCCGCCGGTGGTTCCGACGGCAAACCCTTTTGCTAATTTGAACATGGGGGACATTCTGAATGATCCCCAGCATTTAAATGACCTCTGTGATTACCTCTCGGAGAGGAAGAGGCAGAATGAAGAGCTGGAGAAGGCCAAAGATCGGGCTTTCAACGAAGCTCGCAAAAACAGGGGGAACGAGGATGACCGCTCCTATCACTCACATCCTGTTCGCCCCCGAGACAAAGGCAAAAACAAAGTTGACGAGCACTCCCACAATAGCCACACGGAAGACTCGCGACAGAGAAATTTGGTTTTCAACCGGATGGACGACAAAGATGGAAGGGCTCCTCGCCGAGTACCTTTCAATGTGGACGGCCGACCAGAAAAGGCCGACCACCGGGATCGCGCTGACAAGAGAGATCAGGGCGACAGAGTCTCAGCTCTAGAACGAGTGGGACCAGGGAAGGGTTCGCGAGCTCCGGTGAAGAGTTATCGCGGCCACCACTCTGATAGGTATTCTCCCAGGCGATCACGCCATGATGATCGTCCGGTCGCATCCCAAGGGAGCCGACGCGACGAGGTCGTCGTCCCCCGAGCACAAACTGCCGAGGAGGGGCAAATCGCCCATTTCCTCGAAACACAAAAATTGATGAAACTAGAGATGGATGCTCTGCGAGCAGAGGTGGTCGCCTCGAAGCAAAGGACCACTCCGCCGACCACTCCGCCAATCACTCTGCCCGCACCTCCACTAAGTGTTGCAATCCTTACCGCCCCCATTCAAAGGAAGATCCAAATGCCCTCCATGGCGGCATATGATGGGATGTCCGACCCCAGAGTACACTTGTCCAAGTACTCCAACTATATGGCCTCAATCGGGGCAACGAACGCCACCCAGTGCAGAAATTTCTCCCTAACCTTGGGAGATCGGGCTCATCGTTGGTACACAACTTTGAGCGTCGGATCTATCACCTCATTCCATGAGTTGGGACAATACTTTCTGACCTACTACGGGTCCATTGCGGCTCGCCCAGCGTCAAAGCAACGTTTGGAAAACGTTCGCCAATCACTAAATGAATCAGGCAAGGACTTCATCGAGCGCTTTGATAGGCTGGTGATCGATGGAGAGTTCGTAAACGATGAGACAAAGCTGATCTCGGCTGTTTCCGGTCTAAGGATAGGTACCAAGCTCTGGAATCTATCCATCTTACTTTCCCAGTTTCTTATGCGGATTTCCGCACGAGGGCTGGGAACTTCATCTAAATGGAGGAAATCATGGACGCTGCCAAGGCTAACGAGCAGCCTGACACGTCCAAGAGGGTCTGGCCCAAGAAAAACACCAACACTGGGGAATCTTCCCAGCCCAAGAAGGCGACCACTCAAGCTGGCAGTGCTCGCCCAGAAAACTTCAGGCCTTTCGAGGAGTCTTCTGAGATCATCCATTTTAGAGAATCTCTCTCTCTTGATCCCAGGGGCATTTTCAATGCAGTTAGGGGAAAGAATCTGCTCCCCCATGCTAAGCCGATGCATACAAGTGGTGACAACCTCGATGGTAGCAAATTCTGTGACTACCACAACTCTATTGGACACCACACTAATGGGTGTCGGGACTTGGTGAGAAATCTTTTTAAGCTGTACAACGAGGGCAAGCTCGCCCAGTTCATCAAGCCCCTTGGCAATGGCGACAACAGGGGAAAGAAACATCGCGACGACAGCGACGACCTGCGCCAACAACTGAGTCATCCCAAGCTAACTCCTCCCATGCCAATTAATCCTGGTGGCGACATCGATAACGTGGGCGGAGACTGCAATGTGATAGAAGGCCCTTTGGGGGGGACTCAGTCCGGAGTCGCTCTGTCTGTTCGCCGGGCTCAGAGTGAACAGCGAGCACTCAATAACGTGCACCAGGTGTGCGTCGCTCCATCTGCCGAGAAGCCTCTTTCTCATAAAATCCTTTTTTCGGACGACGACCTGAACGGCGTGGTGTAGCCAAACAATGATGCTTTGGTCATCACGGGGAAGATAATGGGAACCATCGTCCATCGAATGATGGTCGACACTGGGTCATACACCAACATCCTCTTCAAGCGTACCTTGGATGCTCTCGGTGGATATGCAGAATACATCGAGCCTTGCGATCATATAATCGTAGGGTTCGGGGACACACGCAACCTTCCCATTGGGAAAATCAGACTGTCTCTGGAGTTGGCATCGTCAAAAGAGCCTGAAATGCACCATGCTAGGCAGCTCGACTTCTTGATCATCGACATGCCATCGTCCTACAATGTGTTCCTAGGCCGACCTTTCTTCAACGAGTTCAAGGCGGCCGTTTCTACTTTTTATTACTGTGTAAAATTTCCAACCCCGGCGGGTGTTATAACCGTCAAGGGCGATCAGATGCGGGCGAGGGAGTGTCTCGTCCGTTTTGCAAAGCATCATTCTAAAGAAAGCACTATGGTTGGAAAGTATATTGAGTGTCAAACACAAACAGAACAAGTGAACTACTTGGAGGGTCTTCCTAGCAAGTACCGAAAGATTGAAATTGGGGAATGCAGTCATAGTTCCGACGACCACCAAGTGGAGGCGAACGAGCACGCCTCCATGGAAGTGGACGACCACACCCCAATGGAAATCGACGAGCAGACAGATTCAGGCGACCAGCTCCCCGACGACCAGTCTCTAGAAACTTTCCAGATCTGGAGCCTAGGTTAGGCTTTGAGCCAGAATTCGGAATTGAGGACCCTCGTTGGAAGGAGCCTAAAGAGCGGGCAACTTCAGCGGAGGACCTTGAAACCATCCATTTAAACGAAGCTCGTCCAGAACTCGAGGTATTCATAGGTTCGAATTTACCAGAACATTTGCGATCAGACATGGTCGCATTTTTGAAAGAAAACATCGGTGCATTCGCCTGGTCGCACGAAGATATGGTGGGCATTCCCACGAATCATGCCTGCCACAGATTGAATATTGATCCAGCAAGGAGACCCATCACCCAAAAATGAAGAAAATTTGGGCCTGATAAAAGTGCGGCTTTGGCAGTCGAAATCAAGAAATTGATCGACAACAAATTAATCGAGAAAACTGGAACTGATCCCGAATGGTTGGCAAATCCACTGCTCGTCAAAAAAACGACCGGTTCGTGGAGATTGTGTATAGACTTCACAGATCTAAACGACGCCTGTCCGAAAGATCACTTTCCGATGCCCTACATTGATCACCTAGTAGATAATACAGCGGGGCACGAGATGTTAACTTTCATGGATGCCTTCGCAGGGTACAATCAGATTGCAATGCATCCCGATGACCAGCGACATACGGCCTTTATGACGGCGCTTGATATGTATAGCTGGAAGAGAATGCCTTTCGATTTGAAAAACGCGGGGGCAACGTACCAAAGACTGGTAAACAAGATGTATGAGAAACACATCGGTGAGATGCTGGAGGTCTATATCGACGACATCGTTGTCAAAAGCTTATGGAAAGAAGATCACCTACACCACCTTGCCATGACTTTCGATATCCTAAAAGAGTACAACATGAAGTTAAATCCAAAGAAATGCAGTTTTGGAGTTAGCTCAGGAAAATTTCTGGGGCACTTGGTTTGCCAGCGGGGCATCGAAGCGAATCCGAGTAAAATTCAAGCAGTCATCAATATGCAAAGCCCAAGGAACGTGAAAGAAGTACAGAGGTTGACAGGATGCCTTGCATCGCTGAATAGATTCATTGCACGAACGGGCGATCGTTGCAAACCTTTTTTCGACACTCTGAAAAAAGGAAAGTTCGAGTGGGCCGATGAGTGTGAGAAAGCTTTCGAGAAATTGAAGGAGTATCTATCGGATCCGAAGGTCCTATCTAAGCCAGTCCCCGGCAAAATTTTGTATCTATACTTGGCGGCCACTGACTGTGCGATCAGTTCAGTGCTCGTCCGAGCTGAGGGGAGCACACATCTACCTATCTACTACGTAAGTCAAACACTGAGAGATGCGGAGTTGAGATACACTCCAATGGAAAAATTGGCGTACGCACTAGTCATGAGTGTCAGAAAATTAAGGCAATACCTGTTCGACCATGAGGTGGTCGTCCTCACCACTTTTCCTCTACGACAAGCACTGCATTGTCCGGATACTACTGGAAGACTTTTGAAGTGGTCGGTGGAGATCGGGCAATTTGGTCTCACCTACGCACCCAGAACGGCAATCAAGGGACAAGTGCTAGCAGAATTCATCGTAGAACTCACTTTCCCAGAGAAATTGGACGAGGGAATCGAACTTCCTTGGACACTGTTCGTCGATGGCTCGTCGACGAGCACCAAAGCAGGGGCAGGAGTTGTCCTCACCAGCCCAACCGGACAGACGTTTGCTTCGGCGATCGAGTTCGAGTATCGGGTGACCAACGACGAAGCAGAGTACGAGGCTCTGGTTGCAGGCATCAAGATGGCTATGGCCGTTGGCGCCAGAAAACTGAAAATTTTTTCTGACTCTCAGCTGGTTGTATGTCAAATTACGGGCGACTACGAGGCTCGCGGCGATCAAATGATAAAGTATCAAGACCTAGTGAAATGATTACTCGAGCAATTTGATCAATTCCACATCGAGCAAATCCCTAGGGAGGAAAATACGCAAGCAGATGCGTTAGCTCGGCTGGCCACTTCAGAGGGGAAGGCAATATTTTCAGAAGCAACCATCACTAAAATTTCTTCCCCATCGGTGAACAGAGGTCAAATTTTGCAGGTTGAAGTGACCAGCGACGAGGACTGGAGGTCGCCAATCACCAAGTACATCAAGACCGGCGAGCTCCCGGCAGATAAAGTGAAGGCAACCAGATTGCAACTCAGGTCCGCAAGGTACACAATTGTGGGCGACCAGCTGTACAAACGGGGTTTTTCAATGCCTTTATTGAAATGCCTCGGAGAAGACGAAGCGAAGATCGTCATGCATGAAATCCACGAGGGAGCATGTGGAAATCATACAGGGGGGCAAGCGCTCGCTTTAAAAATAATAAGGCAAGGCTACTTTTGGCCAACACTGAAGAAAGATGTAATCCATTACGCGCAGACGTGCAAGAGATGTCAAGCCTTCGCTCCCGCCATTCACTCACCACCAGACGAGCTCATCTCGGTGTATAGTTCGTGGCCTTTCACGAAGTGGGGGATCGACATCATCGGACCTTTCCCACCAGCTGCTGGGGGAGTAACTTTCGTAGTCGTAGCAGTCGATTACTTCACCAAATGGACAGAGGCAAAGGCGTTGAAGACCATCACAACGGGCCAAATGACAAGCTTCATTTGGAAGAACATAATTTGCAGGTTCGGCCTACCACGAGCGATAGTGACCGACAACGGACGTCAATTCACAAGTCAAGACATGCTAAATTTCTGCTCAAAGTGGAACATCAAGAAAAAAATTTCAACACCCTATCATCCACAATCAAATGGTCAAGTAGAGGCGATCAACAAAATCATCAAGCACACCTTGAAAGCTAAGCTGGATGGATTGAAGGGCAAATGGGCGGACGAGCTGCATATGGTTCTGTGGGCATATCGGACGACCACGAGGAATTCTACTGGTGAAACTCCGTTCGCGCTCGCGTTTGGAACCGAAGCTGTCATACCAGCAGAGGGGCAAGTCCCAACTTTTCGAGTGGCAAATTACGACGAGCAGTTGAATAACGATGTACAGCTCTCCGACTTGGACTTCCTAGAAGAGCGAAGGCTAACAGCGGACGAGAAGAATGTGGTCTACAAGCAAAGGTCAGAACGCTACTACAACACCAAAGTACGTGCTCGCCAGTTCACTATCGGCCAGCTCGTACTTCGGAGGGGGACGGAGCAGTCCATCGGCATACTTGGCCCGACTTGGGAGGGTCCGTACCGAATAACGCACACACTCCTGAACGGATCGTACGAGCTAGAAGATCTGGAGGGCAAGCCGAGCAAGTACCCATGGAACGCGGTCAAGCTGAAGAAGTATTACCAGTAAGTTTTTAATTCTTTCATATTTGTATAGTTTGTATCTAATCATCATTTCAATACAAGTAAAGTTTTAAATTTCCATCAAGTGTTAGATAAGTTTGAAATTTTAGACAAGGCTCTGCGTAGCCATCTAGGAAACAAAAGACGAGCACTCTTGTTTAAAGATGCTCGCAAGGTAGTGGCGAAGACGATCACTACCTATCAAATAAAGAGTTCAACCGACGAATGGTTAACTCTAAAAGACGAGCACTCTTTCTTAGAGTCTCGCAAAGGAAAGACGAGCACTCTTTCTTAGAGTCTCGCAAAGGAAAGACGAGCACCCTTTCTTAGAGTCTCGCAAAGGAAAGACGAGCACTCTTTCTTAGAGTCTCGCAAAGGAAAGACGAGCACTCTTTCTTAGAGTCTCGCAAAGCAAAGACGAGCACTCTTTCTTAGAGGCTCGCAAAGGAAAGACGAGCACTCTTTTTTAAAGATGCTCGCAAGATAACAACGTCGAACGCAAACCAATGAAAGAAAAATAAGAAGTATTTATTAAAAGTACTTGCAAAAAATTATCATAACACAAATTGAAATCAAACTGCATATAAGCAAAAGTTCCATTCATTGAAAAGCCTTAAGAGGCTGAAATTACAAAAAAGGCCTTAGAGGCCGAGCAGTCCTAAACAAACAAAAAAAAAAAAAGAGAAGAGAAAAACTAAGTCTCTGCAGTAGTCCCCTCGCCGGCAACTTCCCCCTCGGCAGCAGCATCCTGCTCGCCGACAACTGCCTCCTCGGCGGCAGCATCCTGCTCTTTTTGCCGAGCTGGGCGTTCTTTCGGAGGTCCGTGAAAAATACCGGAACACCCAAAAGCCTAGGGAACTGAAGTCCCAGTTGCATTAGAGGGAGCAAAGGGAGTTCTGATTCCGGTTTAGGGTTTTCCTTCATAAGGAGGTCGTCCAAAAGCCCGTCGAGCGGAGTCACGTCCACCTCAGGATGAACTTCCAGTAATCTATGAATAAGCCCGTGGGCAGTGAGTGCCACAGTTATAATGGCCACACTCCCAGCGAGATCAGTGATATCATCTCGCTCATCCGTCATGTCGAGCAGCTGCTGCCGAAGAGTGGCCAACTCTTCCTCATCATCTGCAGATTTGTTTGCAAAAGTTCTTACCTCGTCCTCGGCAGTCTTGAGGTGAGCACGGAGACGTTCGATCTCTTGGAGATCTTCTTGATCCTTCTTTCGAACCATCTCAAGTTGGGCCTCAGAATCGGCCAACTTCGCCTCGGCATCGGCCAGTTTGGTCTCAAGGTCGACCACCTTCTCCTCAGAGGCGACCAGCTGCCCTTCGACGACAGTTTTAGCCTTGGCCATTTGGGCAAGCTTCGCAGCCCTGTCTTCGCTGATCTTGCGACCATCAGCGATCTGGCAGGCGAGCTTCTCTATGGTGTAAGAGGCTCGGCTCAAATCAATGGCGACCAGGCGCGCATTTTCCATGGCGTTGTGGTTGTTGACCTCATCGACCAGAGTGGTCGTCAACGATCGAGGCAGGTGCTTCACCGCCCTCAGTGCGATCGGATTCAGAGACTCTCTGTCGACCGGATCCCGCGACCGGTAGAAGCCGAGAAGGTTCTCATTGAAGGGTTGGGCGATCGGATAGTCAGCAACACTATTAGAGAAGAAGGAAAAAATTAGAAAAAAGGTACTTGAAAATATTCTAAAGTCTTTTTGATAAGAAAGCTTACTTGGCAACCCTTGCGGCATCCCAGCCGAGAAGTGTGTTATCTCCCGGAGCCCTCTCCCCGGCCGACGAGCTCGTTGCGGTCTCTCGCGATCGAGTGCTTCGGGGAGGAGGGGATACGACCTGTCTGGGGGGAGGCGAGTCACCCCTCGGCGGAGGAGATCTCCTCGGCGAGATCCTCTTCTCTCTAACTGGCACGGCCCTCTGCTCGGCAGCAGGTGGGCGAGAAGAACCCCCTCGGGTTGGTTTAGCAATTTTCTTGGGTGGATCCCCCGAGGTCTCCGCTCCTTTCCTCTTGCCAGCGCCATCAACGATCCTGCGCTCGCGGAGCATTCTTGCTTGTTGAAGCATCCTGTTCGATGTTATGCGATCAACTTCAATAGTGGGAGGAAGATAAGTAACAACCCTTTGTGGAACCACTACTAGAAAGAAAAACGAGAAGTTGGTGTCTACGAAGAGTAATTTAAAAAAAAATGAACTTAGAAATATTTTGATACCTGGAGGGAACTCTCGAGTGAAATGATGAGGAGGTACTATGAGACCTGCTCGCTCACGCATACATTCCCTGTTCAGAAATCGGCAGGACCTCTCCAGGTAGCGACGATTGAGAACGCAGCAAATATGGTATTGGAAGAGGGGCGTAAGACGGTGGTCGGCAGTCTTCTTGCGAGCAGTTTCACCTACAAAAGTGAGGAGTTATTCAGTATAGACAAGAACGAGCAGAAATAAAAAGACTTACCACGAATTCTTTGATACTCAGTCTCGATGGGAATGCGAGCAGAGGACCCATCCGGCTTCACTGGACTTTTCCAGTCCCCGGCTACCCACAACCAGTTGGTTTTCCAATCTCTAATCTTGTTGGGAACCCCTTCAACCAATTTAAAATTATCTCGACCTCTTACATAATAGTATCCATGGCCTACTTTCCCTCCGGCCTCGGCCGCCTGAAGCAGATAGTTAATCTCTTTCGGGCTAAGCCATGTGTTTCGACATCCATTCTCGGCCGCTACCAGGCCGAACAGTGTAAGAATTCCGATCAGGTTTGACCAACCGTTCGGCAGAATTTGAGAAGGGGCCACCTTTAAAAAGACTAAAAAATTTGAGATACTGGGATGCAGGGGGAACCTCATCCTTGCCTCCATCATGTCGATGTTGACGGCGACCATGCCTTCTGGCGGCTGGTCGGCCCTTTCATCCGGGCGAGGAACAAAAAAGCAGACGTCGGCCGGCAATTGATACTTCTTTCGGGAATTCTCTAGCTGCGCCGAGGAGACTTTGCTCGCATACTTGCTCGCCTCGTACATTGTTTGGTAAGCTTCTCGACGCGGGCGAGGAATCTCTCGAGGAAGGTATTCGCTGAAATATTTATAGTAGGCCTCCCTCGAGACCTCGTCGCCATCCAAATTCTCCCTACCACTCAAGATGTCCTTTATGCTCTCCGCATATTAAACAACCTCCTCAAAATCCTCGCGGAGACTCCTCGTCAAGGTCTCCTCGACTTGGGCAGTTTCTATCTGCTCGCCCACCCCTCGATCCAAACCCTGATCGCGCAGATCAGAGTCAGTTTCGCTGCCACTCTCCTCGGCATCACCCTCCTCGGCGTCATTGTCGGCATCATCCCTTTCGGATTCATCGAGCTCGTCGACGTCGACGACCACTGCTTTCCCAAGATTGCGGACTCTATAATTTATGGGTTTAGGGGAGTGGATCCTAGAGTCCGAAGAGGATGCCCTCTCCATCAAGGCTAAGGCTAGTCGATCAGCCTCGCCGGAATTTGCGGCACCACCGTCCAACGGCGGCGGAACACCACCGGAGCCACCAACCTCCATTTTTTCTTAGAAATGGGGGAAGAAGAAGTTTTAAAAGAAAGAAATGTATGTTTTTTACCTTGTTGACGATCGGAAACCACCACAAAACACGCCGGAAAAGCTTGAAGATTAAAGCTTGGACGAAAGTTTGAAGAAATTCGGAAATTTGCAGAAGGTAAAAGTGTTTTTATGAGGAAGAAAGTCATATTTATAGGCAAAACTTATGCAGGGACCTAAGTGTAAAAAACGGGGTAAAATCCGTAATTTTCCCAAAAATTTGGGGTTGTTTCCGAAATCGAGTTCGGAGAGTGGCCCTCACGCGCGACCTTTGAGGTCGACACGCGCCCCACGCGCGCATTTCAAATTTCGAGCGCCGATCACGCGCCTGACACAAGTCACATCAGTCATCATTAAAGGCGTTTCGAAAGGCGTGCTCGGCGTAGGAAACGAGGCGACCGCCTCCAATTTACGTCATCAAGATTTCAAAATGGATTTGTTTGTCGAAGACAAATACACCTTCCAAGAGGACGATCAGACTGCTCGCCTTACCATTCTACGAATGCGAAGAAAGGCGACCAGGGGGCAAATGTTATACCTAGTCAAAGAAGTCAATCTTTGACGAGTCAATCCTAGTCACCATCTTACGTGGCGAGGACCAGTCAACAAAGTCGTGCGACGACTAGTCAACAAGACCAAGAAAATGTAATAGATTTAATGTATTTAATATATTTAAGTGCTCATCCAAAGATGTTGGCCAGCACGTGTCTTAGTTAGCTGCTCGCCCAAATGTGTGGCGAGCACATACCTATTCTTAGTGAGATAAGTTTAAGTATTGAAGTCTTGGGAGACAGCATGGAGCGTGGCGACCACACTCCTCGAAGGTCCTCCGGCGACCACCATGGCCCAGCTCCTCGGCATCTCGGCGAGGACGAGCACCTAAGGCGGTTTAGCATTAAATGCGCCATCAAATCACCTTTTCGGGCAGAAGTCAGGTCCAACGAGGGCGTGCCACGTGTAAAGGGCGGGCAGCCCCCAGAAACCACTATATAATGCCTAAAAGGGGCTCATTTGTAGACAAGTTACATTTTTCCTAGAATCACCCCAACCTAAAGCAATAAACACTCCCAAGCTCAAAGCTTTAGCTTCTCCAAGAAGCTATTTTTGGTGTTCTTCATAAGATCATCACAAATCATCATAAATACTCCCTAAACGCGTAATAACCCCCCGTTTAATCATATATGTTTGTATCGTACTAAAAACAGTCTACATCCGAGTCAACCCGATTAAAGTGCATACAACAAGGAAGACAAAGAGATGACGTTTTGTTTTGGACTTTTCAATTTCCAATTTTATTACATAAATTAAATCAAATCAAATCGTATTTTCCAATCTTGATTTTGATTCCCCCCAAACCCATATTTTCATTTTTCGACTAATATGGGTATATACTCTTAATCCAAAATATGAATATTTTTATACTTCAATATAGATTTTACAAAATAATTAACGGGATTGGTTATTTAAAATTGTACTCCCTCAATTAATTTTTAATATATGTTATTTTGGCTCTTTACAACCACTTAAGATATTAATTAATTATAACTATGAAATAACTAATTTTGGTATAGAAAATTTCTTTAATAAAAAATGTGATCAAGAATGTAGTCAATATTTATAAATCAAATTAATTTTGGTATAAACAGTATGTATGATTTTTGCAAACTATTTGTGATAAATGAATAATGTTAAAATAGTTAAATTTAAATAAACAAATGGCATGTATTTTAAAAATAGTTCGAAAGTCAAAATGACATATATTAAAATGAAGGGAGTATAATTATTTTCATTCTCTAATATATCTGTCTCTCAAAAGTTTCATACACATAAATAGAAACAATCATCACAATATACACATATTTACCCTTCATATTGTTAGTTTGGAGCTTCTCAATTTAATTACTTTATTAATTTTATACTCTCTCCTATTCAAAATTTAATTACTTTATTAATTTTATACTCTCTCCTATTCAAAATATATGTCATCCTAAGCACATGCACACATATTAAGAAAAGAGTTTATTAACAAAGTAAGACAATTCATAAGTCATTTAAACAAAGTAAGACAAAAAAATTGAGTAAAACAATTAAGACCAAAACACCTTACAAAATTCCTAATATGCCCTACATATTATAATTCCAATTCTGCCATTTTTCAACTCATTCCAAAATTACAGCTTCTCTTTCCTTTTTCGAATTTAAATCTAATTTGAATCATTCAATTCAATTTAATTCATTTCACGTCATTTCTCATTTCTCACATAACCCTAATGGCCGCCTCCCTTATTTTGAATCTGGGTGAGTCTCGGAGAACCGAGACGATGTACTCCGTGTGAGTGATGGAGATGGATGAGGGTGGTGGCGTCAACGCAGGAACGACGACGGAAGAAGAGTTTCCGGCCACAGGGTTCGAGCGATTTGATTTAGGCGGCAACTGCTCTGTTTTGGCGATTCGTGTCCTCACTTGCAGTTCGCCGACGGTTTTAGTGTTTTGTTTGGTCTCGAAGCTCGGCGGTGAGTCGATTAACCCTGCCTAGTCGTCGATTGAATTTCTCCGACTGTGCCTTGCCGTCGATTGAATTTCTTCGGCTGTGTCTTGCCGTCCATTGAATTTTTATTGGGAATTGGTTAATTTTGATTCATATTGATCAACAATATTTTCGCCTGATTCATAGTCAATTCTCAAAATTTGACACACAAATTTTTCCCAAATCGGCCAGATTTTTTTAATGGTGATCCACAGTTCTTGAGGTACGATTACAAAACGCTACTCACTAAACGGTTTCTGTTTTTGTTATTCTGTTTCTGAATATTAATTTGATTTCATTGTGATGCCATATATTTCTCTGCTTTTGTTTCGTTGTGATTGTTGAGGAGAATATTTTATTTCAATTTAGTTTTTTTCTCCGTTTGGTGAAAATGGAATATGGACAGTTAAGGAGAGAGAGAAGATTGCGGAGAGAATGAAGGCTTTACAAGAGCTTGTACACAATGGTAATAATGTAGTGCTTTCGATCTTAGTCCTTGTTTTTCTTACAAATACTAATTTTGCCTCTGCTCAGAGTGCTCATTGCTACTTTGGTATAGACAATTGGTTAAATTTATTTAAATTTTCAGCAAATTAAAATTTGTATTTTAACATGCTTGATTATCAATAGATTTAGATTCCGTGTAGTTGATATTTTACAAAAACAAATTTATATCCATCAATTATTCCATCCAATACTGTTATCTACTTTTTTTTTTTGGCATTACTCTAAAATATTTTTACTCCTTAATTATGCAATACTATGATATTTTTACTCCATCCATTACTATGATTCTTGGGTATTCTGCTGAATCAAATGCTACACACAGTCGTTCTGCAGCAGTTAATTCACTGAGATCGGGGTTAATGACACAATTCAGAAACAACTTTGTTCCTCCATCATCAAATTTTCAGAATTAGTTTGTGCATAATGGCGGATGCAGAAGCTCTATTAGAGGCCTAGGATCCAGATTTACAAATTTGGAGCTTATTGAAAGAGGATCTTTTGGGGATGTATATAAAGGGTAAAAATTGCAATAGAATTTCTATGTTTTATATTGCTCCAGGTTTCATTGAAAATGTTGTTCATAAACTTAGCTACTATTGTTTGCAACTTGAGGATTTTTACCCCATTTAGATACATGAAGCCGGTGAATGTCTCACAATTATGTAGGATATGCACATTTAACAGATTTTTTCAAGTTAGAATTACTAGAGAAAGCAAAGCTTTTCAATGGTAATATTATCTGCTTATCTATTTGACCAAGACAGAAAATAGTTAAAATTCAGAATAAATTACAGAAGCAATTGTGGTACTTTTGAAGCACATCATTCTCAGTTTTTGGTTCGTTGAGAAGCAGATTCTAGGAAGATAAACAAAGGAAGGTGATTCTTGCTGTTGAAGTTAAGTATACACTTGAAGTTGGATTTTGCTGATAACGCAGTCTGCAATTTTTCGTTGCATATATAACCCAATTTATTGCATATATTTATATGTATAATGCATATTCAGTGTATTTTCGTATAATGTAATTTTTAGATTCAATAGTTTATTTACTTCACGAACTGGGAAAATCATAATTATTATAGAATTTATGATAAAGTCTTATATTATTATTATGCAATGCACATATTAGATATATGCATGTCACTGAGAATATGCAACAATTTTTTATATGCAAAGATATTACCCAATATATTTACAACTTTATTTGACAATTTCCATAGCTAAAATAACACATGCACATATTAAAGTATATGCAAGTATCGATTGCATATATAAAAAAACGTATACATATTTGAAAGTATATGCACTTATCGGTTGCATTTAATAAAATATGTGTATATGCATCTTGCAAAAATATTATAGACTTATTCAACAAGTATTTGTTAATACAAGTTGTTTATCATATTATTTAAACACTTTTAAAGGTGTATCGAGTAAAATAATTTTTTTGAATGTATTAATTTTATTAAGTATTTTATAATATAATTTGTATTTTAATAAAGATATGGTAATATTTCCGATTAATAAGAAAATTATTGAATATATAAAAATATAAATGTGAACAAGCAGAAAAAGTGATCTCGAATTTTAGGAAAGTAATTTGAAATGAAAATTGAATTGAGAGATAATCTCAAATTTTAGGAAAGTAATTAATTTGAAATGGAATTGCCCTATAATCGAGGGATAATCTCTTAGTTTTGTGATATTATTTAGGAATGTTTCTTAGAATTGAAACAAGCGCGAGAATCGAGTAGGTTTTACTCTCAGCTAATTTTAAATTGTTAATGTTTGACTTTTCCAAATATAAATTAATCTAATTAATTGAGTTTGAAATTCGTAATCAATTATACTATAGGGGCAAAATTGACAATATATATAGGATTTTGTCTTTCTTTGTTTTATAAAATAAAATTTGCTTTAATCTTAAATACTTAGGGTGGTTTGTCCCATTTTGTTTTTTCCCCTTAAGAAAATAATTAACTTCTCATTTTACCCTTAGTTAATGCTTGTAATTCTCATTAAGAAAAAATACATGTATGTAAATATTTATTGATTTTAAGGGTAAATTTGGAATAAATGCAATTAATTTTCATTGAAAAGTGTAAAACGACTTATATTTTGTAAATAAAACGAAAGGTCAAAACGACTTATATTAAAAATAGGAGAGAGTATATTTTAAACTTTCAGAACTCTAATCATTATAGTATTATTTTAAACTTTATGCCCAAAAAGCACCATAAGTTTTTCGAGAACCGAGGGAGTATATTGTATTTTGTGAGAATAAGATATTTTAAAAAATTTAGGCAAGAACTTATGTTAGTATTTATTTATTTTTACCATACTCTGTTGAGTTCAATTGATTTTTTACTAAAAAACGCGGCCCAACCATTGAACCGTTGTAGTTTTCCTTGTAGAAATAAAGTCAATATAAACAACACTCAATTCACCATAATAACTAATACTGAAAACGAGGAGAAACTTAATTGTCAAATTAAAATATAAAAAAAAAAAAAAAGATTGGTGTTAATCATACTATAAAATATACGAGAAAGAGATCAGGCAAGTGGTTTTCTAAAATGAGGACTTTTCATGAAATTTTAAAAATTAGTGATGATATATACTCCTTTGAGGGAAATAATTTTTTTACGTCCCATAATTTTACAACTTTTTCAAAAACGTCCCAAAAAAGTTAAGTTTTCCAATTACGTCCCAAAGTCGCCAGAAAATCAAAACGACGTCGTATTATGTCATGGTTACGACGTCGTTTTGATTTTCCGGCGACTTTGGGACGCAATTGAAAAAGTTAGCTAAAATTTGGGACGTAATTGGAAAACTTAACTTTTTTGGGACGTTTTTTAAAAAATAGAATAGTTATGGACCTAAAAATATATTTTATTGAAATTGTTTGATTAATTGATTGTATATGTTTATATATATTTTTTTAAATTTATATACTTGATATTTATATACTTTTTTAAAAATTTTCTTTGTAATGCAAATCTAAACAAATAAATTTACTTATATTTTATTATCGGTATATCCTCGTTGCCATAAAGGTATATAATCGATATATATATATATATATATATTATTTATATAAATAAATTAGTAATTATAGTTTTTTAATAATATTAAATAGTATGTTATCACATTTATTTATTTTATAATAATTTTAACCTTTATTTCATTCAATTTTAGAACATAAAATTATACTGAATAGAATTACATGATATTTTGTTAACATATTATATTTATGGTCATTAATATTAGCATAATCCCTTATGGTAATTATTAATATTTTTATTTTTTAAATTTAAATTTAAATCAATTCACATTTCTTAATTAATATGGATATATGAAATTTTATTATCTATTTATTTATTTATTATTACTCATTATTTTTAAAGTAAATAATTTTAATATTAATTTATCTTATACAATTAAAAAAATTTAGCCTTTATTTCGTTCAATTTTAGAATATAAAATTATACTGAACAAAATTACATAATATTTTGTTAAATATTATATTTATGGTCATATGATATTTTGTTAAATATTATATTTATAGTCATTAATATTAGCATAATTTCTTATGGTAATTATTAATTTTTATATTTAATTTTTAAAGTTAAATCGATTCATAATTTTAAAGTTCAATCGATTCATAATTTTTAATTAATAAGGAGTATGATGCGGCCTAAAAATGTCACCTAATAAGGAGTCGACACGTGTATAGGGGATAAGATAAAAGGGGAAGGATCAGATTATGTAATACTCTCTGATGGGAAATCCTCTCGGGAGATCCCTTTGGAGGGAGCTTCGGCTGAAGAGAAGCTTCCAGAAGAGTTACTTTTGATGAAAGTTCGTGAGCCTTGAATGTAGGGAGGTTCCGCCATTTTCGGCTTAGACTTGATAAAAGGTAGACCTTATCGTCTATTATCTTGGGAACCAAGTCAAAGGAGAAGGAATACGACCGAGTCTTCAAGAAGTGGAGGAAAGAGAAGGCCTCGTCTCCTCCGCAGGACCGAGTCTTGTGGGTAGTTCCGAAAAAAGAGGAAGGCTTGACTTCCTCTCCAGAAAGCATCTCTATAAATAGGTAAAATCGAGGAGATTTCCAGGTTAGACACTCTTATACTAAAAACTTGATACACTAAATACGAAATACCTTTCTAAAATTCTTTGAGAACTGTTTCGATACATCAAGGATCTTGAGATCCTTGGGAGAGATTGATAAGCCCTATACTGACTTCGGCATCGGAGTGTCCACGCCGGACTCCCCTCCGGCGTTTTCTTTGCAGGTTCTTGAAGATTTTGAGCGAAGACAGTACACTCGAAGCAATTATACGTGTTCGAAGAATAGGACATTTAATCCCGAGGATACACAATCCTCTCGTGTAAATTTTGGCACATCAACTGGCGTCGTCTATGGGAAAGAAGTGAAAGATTTTCCTACGAGTTTCTACCTATCCGAGCAGATGGGTGGCGGAGACAAAACGTCTACTTCTGGAAAGAAGGACCTTCTCGGGGAAAATTTCCCTTTGCCAACTGATCCCTCACCAAGGGGAGGTCGAGGGAAAAACCCAGTACATATTCTTTCTGGATCAAATCAACCATTGGCACCCACCCCAGGTTTGGGTGACGAATATCATCCCCTACCGGTCGGGGAGGGGATAACAGGGAACCTTGAAACCCCAGAGTTCCAGACCGCAGATCCTCAGCGAGAGGATATTCCAGACTCAGGGCCACTCCTGATCTCTCCCGATCAATTGGACGCCCTCATCAAGCAAGCTGTAGAGAAAGCCTTTGCGGATCAAAGGGACCGGATTCCCAAGGCTACACCGGGGAATCCGGAGGTACCAGCCCCTAGACCCCAGGATGAAGCACCGGGAGCCTCCCAAGTGTTGTCCAAGGAGATGGGGATACGGGGAGAGGAAGACGATAAGGTGCCCTCGCGTGCGGAAAGAAGTATTCCCCTTCGGAGTACTAGAAGAAATGCAGATCCAGCACCCCAAGGGACAGAACCCCTTGAGACAGAAGAGAGCACAGATGATACCTACGGAGGGCTAGTCAGCGACCAATTACTGGCTCTACAGAAAGAGATGAGAGATATGAGGAAGCAGATGAGCAACCGAACCAGTAGATCCACTCATGCCTCTGGATGCCAGTTCTCCCCTAGCATATTACAGGATGAACTACCGTTCAATTTCAAACCTCTCAATTTCGAGTATGACGGTACAGCTGACCCTTACGAACACTTAGTAAGATTTGAGAACGATGCGCTATTACATCGCTACGGAGAAGGAATTAAGTGCAGGGTGTTCCTGACCACCCTGGCGAAAGCAGCGCAGCAATGGTTCACTCAACTAGAACCTAATACTATCCGATCCTGGGAGGAATTCAGTGAGTTATTTCTCCATCAATTTGCAAGTGCCCGGAGACAGCCACGGGCCACCTTAACCCTCTTCAATCTGAGGCAGGGGGAGAGCGAAAGCTTAAGAGCTTTTCTCCGGAGGTTCAATCAGGCAGCTCTGGAGGTCCCTACAGCCTCTCCGGAGGTGAAGATCAACGCCCTCACCAACGGATTACGGGATGGAGATTTCTTTTCCTCCTTAGCTAAGAAGCCAGTTAAGAATTTCGATGAGCTGCTGCACAGAGCAGAGAAGTACCTCACTCTGGAGGAGGTCCGTAAGGCCAAAAGGCTGGAGGTTAGGCCACAGGATCGAGAGAGAAGAAGGGAAGGTCCCTCTAGACGATCCAGCCCAGAGGTCCCTCGGACCTCTGGATCAACAAGAGATAGCAATCCCTCTGGAGGTCCCCGGTCTGGCCCTCGTGGGAGGTTTGAGAAATACACGCCCTTGAGGATTGAGCCTGCTGAAGTACTGGAGGTAGCCGAAGACCATCCAGACTTGAAATTCCCATATTCCAGAAGTCGAGGACCTCAGAAACCAAAGTCTGATCGATTTTGCCGATTCCACAATGAATATGGGCATGATACAAATCAATGTTACCACTTGAAGGACGAGATTGAGAGGATGATCCAAGCGAGCCATCTAAAAGAATTTATATTCAGAGATAGGCAGGGCCCTCGAGGGCAGAAGCGGAAAGATCATGAAAGAAAACCAGAAGAGAAGGAAACCAGAGAGGCAGCTGAGGATATGCCCCCTCCCCCACCAAAGAGAGGAGTAATCCACATGATAGTGGGAGGGCCAGCAGATGGAGACTCCTTCCGGAAGAGAAAACAGAATGTCCGGGCTCTAAAAGCAGAGCAAGGAAGCCAGTTAAGAGAAGTGGGGCGTATGACGGAGATGCCCAATATCCGATTTGGCCCGGAGGATGTGAAGTGAGTTAAAGAAGATCACAACGATGCTCTGGTGATCACTACTAACATAGCGGGATTCGATGTTGCTCGAATCTTCGTGGATACGGGGAGTTCGGCTGACATCATATTTTTTGAATGTTTTAAGAGAATGGAGCTGAGTGTGAAGCTGCGCCCTGTAGATACCTCTCTGTACGGTTTCTCTGGAGGTGCCATCCAACCTTTAGGATCAGTAATGTTGCAGGTAGGATTGGGGGACGCTCCAGCTCGGAAGGTCCACGTGGTGGAGTTCCTTATTGTAGACATCCCCTCGTCATACAATGTTGTGATGGGACGACCCAACCTAAATCTCTTTCAGGCAATCATTTCTACATTTCATATGAAAATGAAATTCCCTACAGCCACAGGGGTGGGAGAAGTGAGAGGAGACCAGTACCAAGCACGGAAGTGCTATGCAGAGTCCGTGAAGATGGCAGATAGGGCCCTAACTAGGGGCCTGGAGCGGACGAGAGGAGATGACCCTGAGGTCAAGAGGAAGAAAGTAGAGGGAGCAACACCTGAACAAGTGAGTGTTAAAACAGACGAGGAGCTGATGAGCGTGGAGCTCTTTCCAGGGAAACCCGACTTTGTTACCAAAATAGGTACCCAACTGGGGCCTGAACTCACAGAGAAGGTAATATTTACATTACGTCGAAATTCCGATATATTTGCATTTTCTCCAGCTGACATGACAGGAGTCCCTCAGGAGATAGCAATACATTGCCTTAATGTTGATCCAAAGGCAAGGCCCGTAAAACAGAAACTACGAAATTTTGGGATTGAGAAGAATAACATTGTGAAAGAAGAAGTCGAGAAGCTATTGAAAGCAGGGCATGTAGTAGAAGTCCAATTCCCAGAATGGCTCTCCAATGCCGTGCTAGTGCCTAAAGGGGGAGGAAAGTGGAGAATGTGCATCGATTTCAGGGACCTCAACAAGGCATGCCCTAAGGACCACTACCCGCTACCAAGGATAGATCAGCTAGTGGATGCAACTTCAGGCTTTGAGTTGCTGAGCATGATGGATGCATATCAAGGGTACCACCAAATCCAACTGAACCATGCAGATGTCCCTAAAGTGTGCTTCATAGCAGCCTGTGGAACGTTCAGATATGTTCGGATGCCATTTGGATTAATCAATGCCGGAGCAACATACCCGAGGATGGTCGATGCTGTCTTTCGAAGGCAGCTAGGAAGGAACATGGAGATATATGTAGATGATATGTTGGCCAAGAGTGTGAAAGCAGATCAACATATAGAGGATTTGGAAGAAATTTTCCAAGTAATTCGAGAAAACGGCATCAAGTTGAACCCAGCCAAATGCTCTTTTGGAGTAAAATCAGGGAAGTTCCTCGGATATATGGTCACTCAAAGAGGTATAGAAGTGAATCCAGCCAAGGTGAAGGCTGTACTGGACATGCAGCCACCGAGAAATATAAAGGAGCTCCAGACACTCAATGGGAGGATTACAACATTGAGCAGATTCATAGCCAGGTCTGCTGAAAAAAGCCATCCCTTCTTTAAAATTCTTAAGAAATGGACTAAGTTTGAATGGAGTGAAACATGCCAAAAGGCCTTTGAAGACCTGAAGCATCATCTGTCTCAGTTGCCGAAGCTGACGAAGCCTTCTCCAGGAGATACCCTCATTTTGTACCTCTCTGTAGGGGAATTCTCACTAAGCACCGCCTTAGTCAAAGAAGAGGGATCTCTACAGCACCCTATTTATTATGTCAGTAAGGTCATTCAGGGGGCCGAAAATCGATATTCAGAAATTGAGAAGGCCGCTCTGGCTGTGGTAGTTACAGCGCGGAGGCTACGCCCATATTTCCTTTCTTACAAAATACTGGTCCGCACTAATTACTTGTTGAAACAGGTTATAGGGCGAGCAGACCTCTCTGGAAGGATGGTGAAGTGGGCGATCGAGCTCCAAGAATTTGACATGGATTTCGAGCCACGGAAGGCTATAAAAGCCCAAGCTTTGTCAGATTTCATCCAAGAGTCGACCAAGCCAGAAGAAGTCGAGGGATGGAAGGTGTATGTAGATGGCTCAGTGACCCTGAGCGGATGTGGAGCAGGGATTGTGCTGACAGGCCCTCGAGGGGAGGACCTACAATTCGCAGTGAGGTTTCAATTCATGACCTCAAATAATGGAGCAGAGTACGAAGCTTTGATCAGAGGGATGGAGATGGCATTGGAATTGGGAGCTCCAAAGGTAACTCTGTACTCAGACTCCCAATTAGTTGTTCAGCAGGTGAATGGTGAGAACGTGGCCAAAGACAGCAGGATGGCTGCTTATTTGGAACGAGCCAAAGCAGTGATGGGCAAATTCCAAGAGTGCGAGGTGGTCCAAATACCCCGAGAGAAGAACATGCAGGCGGTGTTAGTGTATACTGTAAAGCAAACTTTTAGTGGGCTTTTGTGACGTATATTTGATTTCCTTTTTATCTGAAATAAATGGTTTTTCACATTATCGCATTCTTTGTGATTACTTGTATGTCTACTTATCTTGCATTGTAGACGATGTGGTGGGTTTGTAGTCACACAGAAGATCACATTGTCAGTTCCTTGTAAGATATAAAATGTATTCACAACTGAGATAGTTATGAACAAAACTATTGGTTTAAGTTGTAGTGTAAACTTGTTAGTGGTTTGTCTTGGCCATTAGTTTATACTAGTGCGCTGTGGCGTATTGAATGGATCACAGATAAGACATGTTCTTCTGTTCTGACTGTTATGAAGAACTAGAAGTCTTGGTGACTTTTATGATTCTTAACCCTAAGTGTGATATTTAGATGTGTGGGGTGCTTGTTCACTACTTTGATGTACCATAGGTGAGAATCTTGTTAGATTCTTCACGCTCCGTATTTTGGGTAGTGGCATCGCTCGCATGATGTCTACTTATTGGCATTAGGGCACCGTGTCCTGTACATCCAGGCTGATGACGTCCCCTTGAGGAAACTCATAAAGGATTGTCGTACTAAACCCTGCAGGTGGATTTAATCCGTACGACAACGAGGTTGAGTGGTACTACTCAAAGGAATTATAGAGATTAATTATTTAAAGAAGTCAGAAGCTTTAATAATTAATGGACGTGCGATATCTTTAACACGGAGAATTATAAAGTCTAATAGAAGCCCTGATTCGGTTTGGGATAGGACGGGAGTGCAACATTAATTCTCTAGTGGAATGAATTAATGTTCTCGGGCCAAATTATATGTTCTGGGCTGAACATAAGAGTACTTGGGCCTGTAAGAAGCCCAAGCCCTATACCTTCTAATGGATCCCTAGTCTGGCCCATGAAACTTATGGAAATTATAAATAGGAGCCTCAATTCAGTTTTGAAACCCTAGCACACACGAAATAGAGAAAAACGGCTAGGGTTTCAAGGAGACGAAATTGAGGCACCTTCTCCACGTTTAATAGCACGCCGTCCACCCGGTGTTCGAGCGAAGTTGGGAGACAGACTAGAAGATCTGCAGATTGGAATCAACGCCTCGATCTTCAAGGGTAACAGATCTAAACTATGTTTTAGAAGCATGTTTAGGTTTTAATTATTTGTTTATACGTTTGGCATCCGACAACGATCCTGGTGACGGACCGCCTTCGCCGGCGTGTTCCAGCAATTGGTATCAGAGCCTGGATTCGTGGATTGTTGGCTCTGCCTGAAACGTATGATTGTATGATTCAGTTTATTTTGTTTCACGTATGTATGCGTTTCTGTTGGTTAATTTATTTTTCTTCTATCGCAACCCTAGTATTATGTAATCGTTTTTCCCACCAGATAATAAGTGTGGGTAGTATAGGACTTTTTCATAGATCACTGTAGTAGGGTTTTGCTCGTTTATATTGTAATTTTTGATCGTGAGAACGGGCGGTGTCGATGGAAGATCTGAAAACAGTAATCTGAGTTTTTCGGGTTATGGCCTTGGACGGTGAAAACTGTTTTGGCCATAACTTTTGACTCGGGTGTCTGTTTTCAGCCCACAAGACCTTTTCGGAAACGTCTCGACGAGATCTACAGGAGTCACGGCTATGCCGTGACGACGAGTGGCGAGGCCTAATTCAAAAGCCTTGATGAAGTTTTCTGCCAGTTTTTGTCGGTGGATGAGAATTCGAGGTTTTTCCATTGCGTGAGAGGCCGATGCGAGGCATCCGTCCGCGCCACTGGTTTTATCATTGTAATAGCTTATAATAGGCTGTTTTTGATAAGTTTTCAAGGGGTTGCGATAGATGTGCATTTATTTATTTTTGCCTATGTTTATCGCATCTTGTATTGTTATGGCATGCATGTATTAATTTTTGTTAATTTGCTATGCCAATGAATAATCTTCATGTTAAAATGACTAAGTGAGATAATTAAATTTTAATTAATTTATAGGCCTCCACAATTGGTCTTTAAGTAAGGTGTATGTTGCTCGTGGGACCTTGGGAGTCTTCCCCTAACGGGTGCAACATTCACGAGCTTACTAGTTAAGACTTCTAATAAAACTGTTTTAATCTTTAGATGAAGTGTGTGATCTTCCCTAACGGATGTGTCATCCATGAGTTCATCAGTAAAGAATAATTCAAGATAACTGTTGTTAAATTGTGGTCATCACTTAGATGTGAATTTGAATATAACCCCCCAACGGGGTCACTGTTCTAGTTCACATGGCCAGTTAAAGTTCGACTGTTAATTTCATTCGTCATAAGGATAAGTTGACGTGATATTGAGATTAAAGACTGAATGTCTGGTCAATGAATACATGTGTAAACGACCACCCTAACGTGGCTTGCATATGTGTTTGTTGGGCTGTTGGAGGTTGTGTTGAATATTGGTTTTGAAGGTTTCCAATGTTTTATGCTTCAAACTTATGTGATTCATTGCTTGCATTTTATTTATTTCAGATACATTATGGTGACATTCAACCCACTTATGGTTATCTTAAATCAAAATAAGCTTATTGGTCAAAATTACTTGGATTGGAAAAAAATTTGGACATTGTCCTAGTTGCTGATGAGTACAAGTTTGTGCTCGATACACCTGCTCCTGCCCCTTTGGGAGCCGAATCTACTGAAGAGCAAAGGGAGGCTCATAAGAAGTGGCACAAGGCTGATGATATGGCTCGTTGTTACATTTTGGCCTCGATGTCAAATGTTTTACAACAGCAGCATCAAACTATGCCTAGTGCCGCAGCTATGATGTTGAGCCTCAAAGAGCTTTTTGGTGAGAAAGATAGGGCTGCCCGCTTTGAGGCTATGAGGAAGATCATGTCAACCTCTATGCCAGAGGGAGCGTCCGTGAGGGACCACGGTCTCAAGATGATGGAATATCTGAATGAGATTGAGGTCCTCGGAGGGTTAATCGATAATGACACCAAGATCGATATGATCCTACACTCGCTCCCAAAGTCTTTTGAGAACTTCCGTGTAAACGCAATCATGAGTAAGAAGGATTATACTTTAACCGAGATTCTTACAGAATTGGTCGCGGTGGAGGGTCTCATGGGTAAACGACCACAGGCCAATGTTACTGTTCAGGCTGGACCTTCTTCGTCTAATGGCAAGAAGAAGAAAAAGCCTTTACAGAAAAAGAGTGGTGGTGAAAGCAGTGGGAGCAAGAAACTAGCGCCTTCTGGTGGCGTGAAAAAGCCGAAGGGCAAATGTTTCAAGTGCAACAAGACGGGACATTGGAAGTCTGATTGTCCTCTCCTGAAAAAGGACAAATCTGGTACGTCTCTCGCTTTAGTTGTTGAAACATGTTTTGCGGCTTGTTCTGCCTTTTCTTGGGTAGTAGATACAGGAGCCACTGACCATGTTTGTTACACCTTGTAGGGGTTTCTGCAGACAAGGGAACTGAGTGAGGGCGAGATTACTATTAGTTTGGGCAATGCTGCGATAGTATCAGTGGTTGCAGTGGGAGACGTGCACTTATGTTTTTCTAATTCTGTTTTAGTATTAAAGAACGTTTTATACGTGCCGAATTTTCGGAGAAATTTAATTTCTGTTTCGAAGTTGTTTTTGGATGGATGCTCAGTTGTTTTTAATGACAATGTTGTTATTATGAGAAATGACTCTTTAATCTGTTCTGGCACGTTAGAAAACAATCTTTATACTATTACGTGTGCATATCATACTGTGACTGAAGCTCATTCATCATCATCATTAAATAAGAGAAAGGAACCTTCTAAGTTGAATCAAACATACCTTTGGCATCTAAGATTGGGTCATGTCAACCTAAGAAGGATTCAAAGACTAGTAAGTAGTGGGTTTTTGGAGTCTCTCCAAGTGGAACCATTCTCAGTCTGCGAATCCTGTTTGGAAGGCAAGATGACCTCGAGGCCTTTTAAGGCCAAGGGTAATAGGGCTAATGATGTGTTGGAATTGATTCACTCTGATTTGTGTGGGCCTATGACTGTTCAAGCTAGAGGAGGCTTTGAGTACTTCTTCACTTTCAATGACGATTACTCAAGATATGGATACATCTACCTGATGCACCACAAGTCTGAATGCTTTGGCAAGTTCAAAGAATTTAAGGCAGAAGTGGAGAACCGTCATGGTAAAAGTATCAAGTCACTGCGTTCTGATCGTGGTGGAGAGTACCTTAGCAATGAATTTAGGCAATACTTATTAGATAACGGGATTAGATCCCAGCTCTCCGCGCCTGGTACTCCGCAACAGAATGGCGTGGCTGAGAGAAGGAATAGGACTCTATTAGATATGGTGAGATCGATGATGAGTTATGCTTCATTACCTACCTCTTTTTGGGGTTATGCCTTGGAAACAGCAGCGTACCTTCTAAATTATGTACCTTCTAAAGTGGTTCCAAAAACCCCGATTGAATTGTGGTCTGGGCGAAAGCCTAGTCTAAACCACATTCCGATTTGGGGTTGTCCAGCACATGTGCTGAACAAGGAAGCTGATAAGTTGGCACCTAGAACTGAAGTACGGTTGTTTGTAGGATACCCTAAGGGAACGAGAGGTGGTTATTTTTATAGTCCTAATGATCAGAGGGTGGTGGTGAGTACCAATGCCCGATTTTTAGAAGAAGACTATATGAATGAGCATAAGTCCAATACTGAGATCATTCTAAATGAGTTGAGAGGAGATAATGGCACACCGAGTGTGCAAGGGGAAATACCACAAGAGACTGCACAACGTGGCGACTCTAATGAACCTTTGTATACATTGCCTCGTCGTAGTGGGAGGGTTGTTCGCCAACCTGATCGTTTCATGTTTGTGGGAGAGTCTATGGACTTGATTCCAAGCGATGAACATGATGATAACGACCCCTGGACATACAAAGAGGCAATCAAAGACAAAGATGTAGAGTCTTGGCACAAGTCCATGGATTCAGAAATTGAATCTATGGATGCTATGGAAGTGTATGACCTAAGTGAACTTCCCCACGACAAGAAAGTCGTTGGGTGTAAGTGGGTCTACAGACGTAAGAGAGGGTCTGATGGGCAGATTACTGCTTTTAAGGCACGGTTGGTGGCAAAGGGTTTTACCCAGAAAGAAGGAATCGACTATGACGAGACCTTCTCACCAGTAGCCATGCTAAAATCGATCCGGATTCTCTTATCCATAGCTAATCACATGAACTATGAGATTTGGCAAATGGATGTCAAGACAGCTTTCCTTAATGGAAATTTGGATAAGGACATCTATATGCAGCAACCCGAGGGTTATGTGAAGAAAGGCCAAGAGCATCTAGTCTGGAAGTTGAAAAAGTCTCTTTATGGGCTAAAACAAGCTTCCAGGTCTTGGAACATTCGTTTTGACGAGGTGATCAAATCTTTTGGATTTGAACAATGTCAAAATGAAAGTTGTGTGTACAAAAAGAGTGACGGAGACTTAGTGGTATTCTTAGTACTATACGTAGATGATATTCTTCTTATTGGCAACAATGTGAAAGTATTATCAGACGTAAAGGTGTGGCTTTCAGAACAGTTTCAAATGAAGGATATGGGAGAAGCACCGTACATTCTTGGTATTAAGGTCACTCGTGATCGAAAAAAGAGAATGTTGTGTTTATCTCAAGCGTCTTACATTGATACTGTGATTGCTCGTTTTGGCATGCAGAATTCCAAGAAGGGTGTGCTACCTTTCAGACATGGAGTCCCTCTATCTAAAGATATGTGTCCTAAGACACAGAAGGAGATAGAGGAGATGGCTAAGGTTCCTTATGCTTCGGCTGTAGGAAGCCTTATGTATGCGATGCTGTGTACGAGGCCTGATATTTGCTATGCAGTCGGCATGGTAGCAAGATATCAGTCTAACCCTGGTCAAGGACACTGGACTGCTGTTAAGCATATTCTCAAGTACTTGAAAAAAACTCGAGATTATATGCTAGTATACCAGTCAAATAGTTTGATTCCTTTGGGTTATACCGATTCAGATTTCCAAGCTGATCGAGATGAACGGAAGTCAACCTCGGGTTATGTGTTTATGCTGGGAGGCGCAGCCATATCTTGGAGAAGTGTGAAGCAGAAATGCATCGCGGACTCCACTATGGAAGCCGAGTACGTAGCTGCCTCAGAGGCTGCAAAGGAGGCTGTCTGGCTGCGTAATTTCTTTCTGGAATTAGGGGTATCTCAGAGTATGCCGATGTGTATCACTGTTTATTGTGATAACGCGGGTGCAGTGGCAAACTCGAAAGAACCTAGAGCCCATAGAGCAAGTAAACACATAGAGCGAAAGTACCACATTATACGAGATATCGTAAATCGAGGAGACGTGGCTGTAGCTAAGATTGCGTCGTTGGATAACTTGGCTGATCCTTTCACAAAGACGCTGGCAATAAAAGTCTTTGAGAAACATGTAGAGGGTCTTGGTTTACGATGTATTACAAGCTAGACTTTGAGTATAAGTGGGAGAAATGTTGATGTCTTTATGTGTATACTAAAAGTTAAGCTTTAGTATAAGTGGGAGATTGTTAGTGTATACTGTAAAGCAAACTTTTAGTGGGCTTTTGTGACGTATATTTGATTTCCTTTTTATCTGAAATAAATGGTTTTTCACATTATCGCATTCTTTGTGATTACTTGTATGTCTACTTATCTTGCATTGTAGACGATGTGGTGGGTTTGTAGTCACACAGAAGATCACATTGTCAGTTCCTTGTAAGATATAAAATGTATTCACAACTGAGATAGTTATGGACAAAACTATTGGTTTAAGTTGTAGTGTAAACTTGTTAGTGGTTTGTCTTGGCCATTAGTTTATACTAGTGCGCTGTGGCGTATTGAATGGATCACAGATAAGACATGTTCTTCTGTTCTGACTGTTATGAAGAACTAGAAGTCTTGGTGACTTTTATGATTCTTAACCCTAAGTGTGATATTTAGATGTGTGGGGTGCTTGTTCACTACTTTGATGTACCATAGGTGAGAATCTTGTTAGATTCTTCACGCTCCATATTTTGGGTAGTGGCATCGCTCGCATGATGTCTACTTATTGGCATTAGGGCACCGTGTCCTGTACATCCAGGCTGATGACGTCCCCTTGAGGAAACTCATAAAGGATTGTCGTACTAAACCCTGCAGGTGGATTTAATCCGTACGACAACGAGGTTGAGTGGTACTACTCAAAGGAATTATAGAGATTAATTATTTAAAGAAGTTAGAAGCTTTAATAATTAATGGACGTGCGATATCTTTAACACGGGGAATTATAAAGTCTAATAGAAGCCCTGATTCGGTTTGGGATAGGACGGGAGTGCAACATTAATTCTCTAGTGGAATGAATTAATGTTCTCGGGCCAAATTATATGTTCTGGGCTGAACATAAGAGTACTTGGGCCTGTAAGAAGCCCAAGCCCTATACCTTCTAATGGATCCCTAGTCTGGCCCATGAAACTTATGGAAATTATAAATAGGAGCCTCAATTCAGTTTTGAAACCCTAGCACACACGAAATAGAGAAAAACGGCTAGGGTTTCAAGGAGACGAAATTGAGGCACCTTCTCCACGTTTGATAGCACGCCGTCCACCCGGTGTTCGAGCGAAGTTGGGAGACAGACTAGAAGATCTGCAGATTGGAATCAACGCCTCGATCTTCAAGGGTAACAGATCTAAACTATGTTTTAGAAGCATGTTTAGGTTTTAATTATTTGTTTATACGTTTGGCATCCGACAACGATCCTGGTGACGGACCGCCTTCGCCGGCGTGTTCCAGCAGGCGGACAGCCTCTCCAAACTCGCTAGCTCCACAGAGTTTGATGGGCAAGGAACAGTAACTCTAGTAGTTGCAGAAAGAGAGACTATGGAGAACCCCATTGGCTCCATTGAGGAGGAAGATGATTGGAGAAGAGCAATATGGATAGAACTCACCAAGGGAGCAGATGCCCCTACCACCAGAGAGACCCGAGCCCTTCGGATCAAATATTGTATTATCGGAGGGCACTTATACAAGAAATCGTTCACGCACCCATATTTGAGGTGTATATTAACCAGAGAAGCTCTGTACACACTCAGAGAGATCCACGAAGGTGATGCAGCTAGTCATGAAGGATACAAGGCGGTGGTGAAGAAAGTCTTAAGGGCTGGATTTTATTGGCCCTCCATGACAAAAGACGCTAGAGAATTTGTGAGAAAATGTGTCAAGTGTCAGAAAAATGGTCCATTGATAAGGACCCCTGCAGAAGAGATGGGAGCGATGCACTCTCCCTGTCCCTTTGCTAAGTGGGTAATCAACTTGGTAGGACCTTTCCCTCCAGCCTCCGGAGGGAGAAAATTTCTGATAGTAGCAGTGGACTATTTTAGCAAATGGGTGGAAGCTGCTCCTCTGGCTACGATAGATGAAGAAAATGTGATTAAATTCTTGAAAAAACAAATCTGTTGTAGGTTCGGAGTACCCAGAATATTGGTCTCTGATAATGGAACACAGTTTAACGGCGAAAACGTGCAAGGATGGTGTGCAAGACTGAACATAATACAGAGATTCACTTCTGTAGCGCATCCCCAAGCTAACGGACAAGTGGAGGTTACTAATCGAACAATAGTAGATGGGATTCGAACAAGATTGACAAAGATAGGAGGAGGATGGGTAAACGAGCTGGATAATGTATTATGGTCATATAGAACTAGTCCGAAGACAGCAACTGGAGAGTCCCCATTTCAGCTGGTCTACGGAGCTACGGCGGTGATACCGCCAGAGGCCGTTTTACGATCGCACCGAGTGGCCCAATTTGAAGAACATCAGAATGAAAGATTGATGAGAGAGGCTCTAGATTTGATGGAGGAAGAAAGAGAGATGGTTAGGGTACGTGCTGAAAGATATAAAAGCAGAATTAAAGCTGCATATGACCGAAGGGTGATCCCGAGGTCCTTCAGAGCGGGAGACCTGGTGCTAAGAAGAGCAGACGCCCTGAAAAATACAGGAAAGTTGGAGCCCAACTGGGAGGGACCTTATAAAATCACACAGGTGCTGAAAGGAGGAGCATGTAGACTGCAAAGCATGGAAGGGGTCGACATAGCTAGACCCTGGAACGTTTGCCATTTGAAGAGATTCTTTATTTGAAGACAGTGTAAGGTCTTGAGACCATCTATAACTTTTGTTTGGTGATTTTTTGCATTGATTCATATTTTGCTTGATGTATTTTGTGGCTTCACCGAAGCTCTTTTTCCCTCTCTACGGGTTTCCCCTTTGGGGTTTTTCCGTAAAGAGGTTTTTAATGAGACCGGCGTAGGTTATCTATGGCCTATGTTGAAAATTGACAATAAAGCAATGAAGCCTTATCCCTTTTTTATCCCTTTTTGAAGAAAGAATTATTCAGAATTATTGTGTCTTGATTATCTTTTTCATATTTGAACATGCGATGTATGAATATAACAATAACGAGAGTGAGGGACACTCAAAGGCCTAGAGGCCGAGGTGCTCCGGAGAGCCCTCACTTCACTTGAGACCTAAGTGGGTTACTGAAATGAGAAGGTGTAACACCCCAAAATATAATAAAATGCATTAGATATTAATTTAAATATATATATATATTTAACTATTATTTTTTGAGTTATTAATTATTTTATTTGCTGGGGGGTTTTAAATAAAATATTCATATATATGTATAAGATGCTATATGTTACTCGTTTTTGTATTAAATGTTATTTTAGATTTTAGTTATATCAATATCAATATATAAATATATACAGATTGTCTTGGTATTGAATAATACTTTGAACTTATCAACCCATATCCCACGATTTTAGCCATATCCCACGATTTTAGCAACTAAGTCTACTCTCTTCAAGTAAATTATACTCGGTCATTATCTCAAGAAATTAAAACACCAGAAAAGTTAAGTTTTCCAATTATCTTCAAGTAAATTTTTCCAAAAATGTCCCAAAAAAGTTAAGTTTTCCAATTACGTCCCAAATTTTAGCTAACTTTTTCAATTACGTCCCAAAGTCGCCGGAAAATCAAAACGACGTCGTAACCATGACGTAATACGACGTCGTTTTGATGTTTCCGGCGACTTTGGGACGTAATTGAAAAAGTTAGTTAAAATTTGGGACGTAATTGGAAAACTTAACTTTTTTGGGACGTTTTTGGAAAAGTTGTAAAGTTATGGGACGTAAAAAAAATTATTTCCGTATGAGGATGCAAGAAAAATGACAATTCATTAAAACTCCTAATTGATTTTATTTACTTTTTAAAACAATATTTATGTTAATCATAGTATAAAAAAGACGAGAAAGAGATCCATCAAGTGGTTTTTTAAAATTAGGGTTTTTGGTGAAATAAAAAAATTACCCTTTTTTGAAGATGTAATAAAAATGATGAATCATTAAAACTCCTAAAATTTTGATTTTAATTATTTACATTTTACAATCAACATTGATGTTAATTATAGAATAAAAAACACGATAAAGGGATCCAACAAGTTTTGTTTTTTTTAAACTAGAACTTTTCATGTAATTAGAAATATGACAATTCAATAAAACTCCTAATTAAAAATTTATTTTATTTAAATTTTACAATCAAGTATAAAAAAGGGATCCAGCTAAGTAGTTTTTAAAACTAGGACTTTTCGTAAAAAAAAACAAGGGTTAGTCTTACATGCAATATTTTATATATGCAATACAACTCTCACGGGTAATTACAATTCGGATCCAAAAAAAATCTCGCGAGTAATTTCAATTCGGGTCCCAAAAAATCTCGCGGGTAATTTTAATTTGGATCCCAAAAAATCTCGCGGGTCAATTAAAAAAACGGGTCCAATAATTTAGCAGGCCCTAGGGCAACGCGAAATACATGATTCATTCCCATATTATTCCCATAATCACGCGAAAAAAAATAGATAAAGATAAGAAAAAATCTACGTCGACCGCGAAACGACGATCATAATGAATACAGAAAACTACGAAGATGATGTAATGGTGGTAATATCAAATACTGAAGATTCTACAGAAACAATTGAAACTTCTCTTAATATACGATGATTAGTTTAATATTATTGAACTACAACTATTTTAGTATTCGATAATTATTGTTTTACTATCAGAATAAAACCATTTGATCATAAAAACACTCTCTATTTATTTTACTGTATGAATAATATTGTTTTACTATATGAAGGAATTTATTTTACTACATGAAGATTTATGCTTTACTACATGAATAAATATGATTTACTACATGAAATTTATTGTTTTAATGATAAAAACAGGTACACTGCTACTTGAATCTCCTACTGTAGCAACTGAAAAAGAGACTGAAACAGAAACAATAGAAGGGGAGACTGACTATAGTGAATATGGTGATTCACTAATGGGAATAAGAAGAGAAAAGGAAAGTGAAATGTTTGACATCTACTGTGCTCATGCTAGAATTGTTGGTTTTAGTGTCCAAAAATCAACTGAAATACTCTCTAAGGATGGAAACAAAACAGTAGTATCGAAACTTTATGTCTGCTCTTGCAATGGTGTGAAGGACAACAACAAGGATGTACCAGATAAAAAGAGACGAGGAGATTCAAGAACTAATTGCAAAGCTCAAATGAGGATAAAACTTGTGGATGGAATGTATGAGGTTGTAAAACATATCTTGGATCACAATCATTATTTGACAAGACAAGGATGGAATCACTTGCATCGATCTGAAAGAGCAATAAAAGATGGAAAGGCTCTTGCAATTGTGGATATGGTATCATCTTGTATTAAACCAACCGACTTTTTCCGATACCTTGCATTTAATGCTGGGGGTAAAGAGCAAGTTGGGCACACAATGAGAGACCACTTGAACTTTATAAATCATGAAAGAATGAAGGTCATAGATGGTGGTGATACAAAGACTTTCATGGAATTAATACAAAACCAAAACATTGAAGAGTCTGACTTTTATTTATAGAGTACAAATGGATGATGAGGGAAGAATGAGTTATGTTTATTGGAGAGATTCAATGATGAAGGAGGATTATGGAATATATGGTGATGTAATGGTGTTCGACACAACCTACCGTACTAACAGATACAACCTCATATTTGCACCGTTTTTGGGAATTAACAACCATTGGAGAAACACTATGTTTGGATGTGCATTCTTATCAAATGAGAAGATAGAAACTTTTGAATGGCTATTCACAGTGTTCAAGAAGTCTATGGGTGGAAGGAGTCCAGTAACAATATTTACAGACCAAGATGCAGCTATAGCAAATGCAATAGAAAAGGTATGAACTTATAAAACTACATGAAATAACAATAGTTACTACATGTATATATCTGATATCATATCATATAATGTTTGTTACTACATGAACTAAATTTATATTTTTACAGATTTTCCCTGAAACAAGGCACAGACTCTATATATGGCACCCCCAACAAAATGCTTACTACATGAATATATTTGATATACTACATCATATTATGTTTGTTACTACATGAAATAAATTTATACTTTTACAGATTTTTCCTGAAACAAGGCACAGACTCTGTATATATGGCACCTCCAACAAAATGCAGTTTCTAGATTTGCAAAACTAAAGTGTGATGAAGATTTTAAAGAAGAATTCAACAAGTCCTTATCATGGTGTACTAATTAAGATGAGTTTGAGAGACGCTGGAATGGATTACTTTCAAGATATAATCTACATGATCATGAATGGTTTACGAGATTATACAGTTTAATGGAGAAGTGGTGTACTGCACTAAACAAGGATTTCTTCTCGGCTGGAATCTTCCCAAAGGAGTGAGAGTGCAAATAGTTCCATTTCATTCAATTCAAAGAAGACAACAAACTTGACTGAATTTTTTGGAATTTTTTATAACATAGTGGATGATTGGAGAATGAAGGAAAAACAGGATGAGTTCAAAACCTCAAGGGTAAAGCCAGATTCATCATTGACTATGTATGCACTGGTGAAACATGCTTCTGAAATATACACACCTAATGTTTAAAAAAAAAATGAAGTAGAGTTTCTGAAGTGTATATCAAGTAGTTCAGTAATAGTTGGGGCTGATAATACTACAGTTGTGTATGAGGTGACACGACGTGGTGTGACACAGAAAGTGGATATATGATTTCAGCATGAATTGTATCAGTTGCAGTTGCAAGAGATATGAAGAACGTGGTATATTGTGTAGTCATTCATTGAGAGTACTACACATAAATTATGTGGACACTATACCAGATTCTTACATAAAGAAAAGGTGGACAAAAATTGCAAAATCAGCAATTTGGGACAAGACAAGAGATGATATTAAAACCTGGAAAGTTGATCGAACAATCCTTTGGAGACATGAGATGACAAAAAAGAGTTATAGTATGATTTTGGAGAGTGAAGGAGACATTGATGCAAGAAAAATACTAGAGGAAGGTTAAAACAGATATTCAATGGCACTTAAAGCATTGCAAACAGGAAAAGGTATAGTTGCTACTACTGAAGCTGGAGAAAAAAGAAAAGTTCTGGATCCTAAATGGACAATTACGAAAGGCAGAAAGAAGAGGACAAAAAATCATTTTAGAAAAAGCAAGAAAAAAACTACAGTGGAATTAGCCAATGAATTTGGCTCCAAGACACCAAATCCTCATTTATTTTAGATTATTTTTTTAAATATTGTTAAATGATTACTTTTAATACACAATGCAGATGTTGTAGAATGATTATTATGTGCAAAGTGCTAGAGGTGTTAAATTTTTTAACATTTGCTTTTATTAATTGTCATATTATTTTTATTACTACAAGGGTTAATTCATGATACTACATGACATAACATTTGTTACTACATTAAAAAATGTGTTATATTATATAATAATACATATTACTTTTATATTCTATATTGTAACTTACTTTATTTTTGTTTTGGAGTTACTTCTTTAAATTTTATTATTCACGGCATTAAACAAAGTATATTACTACATTAAATATCATATTTTCACTATATCTACTTGAAATATTGCATCTTATGTTTATTATATTTTAACTTACTAAAAGTTATTTTAATGAATTAATATATTAAATAAATAATTTACTACATAAACAAAAGTTTGTTACTACATTACATAGATTGTATTACTACACTTTTAAAATTAATTACCAGTACTAAAAATAGTATTATATTAATATTATTCTGTATTTGTTTTTAAGTTAATAAATAGATAAAATAAAAACGTACACACTACATTGAATTATTTTTGTTACCCCAATTGATAAATTTTGTTACTATATATTTACTAGATATGAATAGGTATCTTATAAATTGATTCGTTACCAAAATTTTCGTTGCACAAGATTGTTGAAAAACTGTGTTACTACATGAACAATATATGTGTTACTATGTATACCTAAAAATGAATAATCATGTGATTATATTCATTTTAATATGTACCTGGGAGTAGACATGCTCAAACCGTAACCGGGAAACCGTCGAACCGAATAAATCGACGGTTTTTAACCACCGGTTACGGTTAAAAAACTAAACTATAATCGAGAAATGGCGGTTCGGTTACGGTTTGAAATCGTGACAACCGCAAACCACCGCTTTTGGCGGTTAATCGCCAGTTTGGCGATTTTTTAGAAATTTTTTTTTTTTAATATACAATTATTCTATTTTTAATGTATAAATTTAAGTTATATAATTTTTATTCAATTCTAGTAATGTATTTTCTAAAAAAAGAGTTAAAATGAATATAAAACGAACGAAAACGGAGTGAAATCGAGCGAAAACGGAGTGAAATCGAGCGAAAACGGAGATAATATTAAAAAAAAATTAAAAAAGATAACCGGAAAAACCGGCGATTTCTAACCGAACCGCGGTTTGACGGTTCGATTACGGTTTGCGATTTTCCAAAACCGTAATCGGCGGTTTCTAACCGTTGCGCATGTCTACCTGGGAGTTTGCAAAAAAACTCTTCATAAAAGATATTTAATTTTGACCTCCTAAGAAGATCAAAGATAAAGTTACTAGTATATAACATATGAAAGATGCAAGAAAATAATATCTAACAAGTTCTGCATATTTGTTCATGATAAAATTAAAAAACTACAACCCCATAATACCCAAACCATTCCATAATAATTCAAAAGTACTGAATATTTTTTCATTCAAGCAAAAGTAACAAAAATAACCAATTCACTTCTTCCTTGATCTCAAATTCATCCTTCTATCTTCTCCAGCCTTTGATAGTGCCTCCAATTTCTTCTGCTTTTCAAATTCAGCAATTAATTTCGGCTTCTTCCGATAGAAATCATAGACTTTGTCTATTGATTCATCTCTTTTCACACTACACTTAGAAGCAATAACTGTAGCACATAATTCTGCCCTCATCCTCTTTCTAAACTCAACCTGAAGAAAACAAAAACTATAATTATAAATGTGTACACAAATAAGAAAATAATAAGAAAAATGGATAAAAAAAAGACATACATTGCATAATTTTTTGTCATAATACACTTCCCCATTAAAATGATTTAATGATGGGCCAGAAAAACACCACAGTCTTTGGTTACTTTATCAGTCTGCCATTTAAATGGAATGTCTACCAATTTAAAACCACTAATCTTCCCTGCCTTAGGGTGATCTAAACCCTTCAAAAAAACACTCATAAGCCTTTTCTGCAAAAAACAAAACACAAAAATATGTTACTACATGAATAGAAATGTGTTACTATATGAATAAGAATGGGAAAAAAAAGAGAGCATATAAACTTATTACTATATATAGAATTATAAGTACATGTATAAGAAATACTACATTAACATAAACTTAACTAAACTACTTCATTCACATAAAAATCGTACTACAAGAAAAGAATTCATATACCACATGAATATACATACCACCACATTAAAAAGAACAAAAAAATAGTCACTAACCAGAATGTTGCAACATTTGCAGTATGTATCACGATTAACATGCTTCATGTTATCAAGATATTGTAAAGTCCCATTTGCAAAATTGATAACAACTGTGGCAAAGTGAGTGAATACACAAAAAGGGATGAAAATCTCCATAAAAACTAAGAAATAAAAAATTAAAATAAATATTTCAAAAATTAAAATGAAATTAATCTTTTAAAAAATACTTGATCAACAGTTTTTAAAGAATCCTAGTTTGACATCAGATCAAATCATAAAGTCCAGGCACCCAAAACTTCTTTGTCATACTCGGCCTTTCTTTTTGGGACATCAATTATACGTTGCAAAGCTTTCTGTATTATAAAAAAATAAATTTATTAGAGAAATAACAAAAAATATGATAGAAAACATAAAATAAACAAAAAGTTTATAACTTACACTATGCTCAAAGCTAAAAACATATTTGGACAACTTTTTCCCACTAGAGCTACGTTTTGTAGAATTATTCATATAAGCCAATGCGTTCAGAACAGGCATTGAGATCTCAGTATCTGGATACAGCGACCAGAAATCATTCTTGGACACCATGTGTAACTCTGAAACTGTATTATATAATTCCTCACTGAAACACACAAAAAAAAAAAACATGTAGTATTAGACACAATGCATTGTAGTAAACAAAAAAATAATATATAAAAAAATAAAGAACATAAATATAAACTTACTGCATGTTGTCCTTTGAATGAAAAATATAATCAACAATATTCAATAAACACACTTGCATGCTGTGGAGGATTTTGTCATTCGATCTACAAAACTCAGACAAATAACCAACATTTTTGTCAAACTTCAAAAACACTTGTCCAAAATGAGTTTTCTGATCAATAGTAAACTCCCCCCCCCCCCCCCCCCCTCCCCCTTTAAAAAATCTCTTCCTCTACCTCATCAACATAATCATATTCATCGCTATCATTCTCGCTTCCCCCACTTTCATTTTCAGATTTCATACCACCATCAAAATCTTCTTTTTCCCCATCAATTCCTTTCTTAGAAACTACATCAGCTTCCTCGTGTTCCTTAACAGTACTTTCATCAACCCTTAATTCCCCACCCTTTACTTCCTCACCCCTTACTTCCTCAACCCTTACTTCCTCAACAACATCCTCCACCACAACATCGTCATTTATAACATTCTTCTGACCTACATTCTGACCATCACTCTTACCATAGCAGCCTAGGGGATCATCAGGGAACAATTCAAAATTGGGCATATCCAAGACAATATCTTTAGTCTTCAAAAAAATTGCCACCAACATGTCAATGGTATCTAAAACTTTTTTATCTGAAAAAAACTTTTGGGAGTCTGTAATTTCATCAGAGCTCAAGCTAATCCTTGCACACTCCTTAATCTGCAATAATTTAGAAACATATGTAGTTGAAACATTACTAATATCCGTCATTAAATCATCTAAAACTTTCGGATCATCTTGCATATAAAAAAGAATAACTTGTTACTTCAATAATAAAATTTATTACTACATAATAAAAGTACAACAATACATGAGAAAAATGCATCAAACAAGAAAATTCCTACATACAAAAATATATGCTACTACAACAACAAATTAAGAAACTAAAAAATAAAACTTATCACTACATATAAAAAAATGTTTTGCTAATAGAACAAAACTAAACTACTACATGTATAAACATTATTAACTACATCTATATGAATAAAAAATGAGATAAGACAACAGATTTAAAAAGCAGAAAGCATATTACTACATGTATACAAAAAATGTTTACTACATTTATAAAAATTTGTCACTGAATCTTGATTAAAGTTTTACAAATTAAACAGAATTTAAAACTACTACATCTATATAAATTGTTTACTACATGTATAAAAATTAATACCACAATTAAGAGATTTAAAAAACTGCATAAATATACATAAATACCTCAACATTATTTTCAGAATCATTCCCTCTTCCTTCATGATAACAGACATAAACAAGAAAAAATAGTAAAAAATAGTATAACAAGTTTAAAAAACTACAAGAACATAAAATGATCACTACATGTATAAAAAAGTAATACTACAATTAACAAATTTAAAATAGTAAAATAAATAGATGTAAATACCTCAGTATCATCTCCACAAACATTCCCTCCAGAATTTACTTTCTGATGAACATACATAAACAAGAAAAAATAGTAAAAATTAGTATAACAAGTTTAAAAAACTACACGAACAGAAAAAAAATCACTACATGTATAAAAAAGTAATACTACAATTAACAAATTTAAAATAATAAAATAAATAGATGTAAATACCTCAATATTATCTCCACAAACCTTCCCTCCAGAATTTACTTTCTGATGAACAGACATAAACAAACAAAAATTAGTAAAAAACAAGGAAAAAATATCAATAAAAAAAAGCTTAATAAAAAAAATGAAAAGATCACTTGTTCATCAACAAACTTAGCTTTGAAACAACCATTTTGAGTAATAGGATACTCATCAATCAATAAATCACCATCCCCATACACAGATGCTTGATTCTTCTGAACACAATGACATTCCATCTTTCTGTCAGTCCAATGTTGTATTAGGGGGATCAACCTAGGCTCTGCAACCCCACGCCACTTAATCCTATGTAAATAGCAGACTTGAAGAATAAGGAGCTAGGCAACTCGATACATGGCAAGACGATTTAACATTGAAACTCCTCTCAACATCACACAACATTTTAAACACATAAGAACACCAATCTGTATTTGGTATCTTATTCACATCCTCAACAAATTTTAGAAGACTTGAGCAAATATGTGTATTGGGTGGAGGATCAAAGAAAGACTGCATGTAGAAAAATACAAAGATGCGTTTGAAATCATCTCCTCCTTCAGCAAGTCTGTCTTTAAACAAGAGGGAAAGAGAAGTCACTTTATCATTAGAGCGCACACCATACAAAGAACGGAACCTTTCCAGCACAACATTATCCTCACACCGAAGATAACTTGAAACTTCATAATCACCACCCCTAGGGAGCATAAAAATGTCATAAACATCATCTGGCCCCAAAACAAAGCTACGGGAACTACCAACCGACATCATCCAACTACTATGATTAAAATTCTTAATTAACCACTGAAGCATATCAAGATCAAACAATTTTGTCATCCTTAATTCTAAAAGTCACACAAAACCAATATCCTTAACATCTTGAAGTTGTTTGGGGTTTAGATTTTTAATAACTTCAACAACTCCAGTTGGCTTTTCATGGGGAATAAACGTCCTGACACGCTTAATAAACTCAACTGAATCATCAGAGATAACATCAGGCTTTGGTCCAGACTTAACATCAGGCTTTGGTTTCTTCTTTTTACGTTCTTTACGTTCTTCTTTCACCTTTCTTTTTCTCTTTGTGCCAAAAGGAGGAGCCTCCAAAAACAACATTGGTATAGAGTCACCTTTGTAATTTGCTTCCATTATACCCTACACATATAAAATGTGTTAAAATACTAGTACATGCACTACAAAAAACCATCCATATGGAGAGGGTTTTGGCGAGGGTAAAGCCCTCGCTAAACAATTTGGCGACAGCATAGGCGAGGGGCAGTCGCCGTCGCCTAATTGCTCCTCGCTAATTTATTGGCGAGGGTGCCCTCGCCAAATCCCGAGGGCAAATTGGCGAGGGCCAACACACTCGCTAATTGGCGAGGGCCAAACACACTCGCGAATTGGCGAGGGCCATACCCACTCGCGAATTGGCGAGGGCGCGTGCCGTCGCCAAATAGCGAGAGTGAATCCCGTCGCCCAGTCGCGAGAGTCATAACCCTCGCCAATTCCCGAGGGCAAATCCCGTCGCCTTTTTCCGAGCGCGATGCCCCTCGCCAATTCGCGAGATTTAAAAAAAAACAGACATGGGTTTCGAACCCAGGTCTCTAAGGCCACTACCCTTACCCCTCACCACCAGGCCACCCTTTATTCCCAATTTTCGCACCTAGGCGCGCGCATGGGGGGTCGAACTCGCGACCTCCCAGATTCGGAAGAGTTTATGCGCCCCCGTGTGCCAATTAGGCTAGGAGCTTTAGTCGTAATATTTCAAATGCATTATATATTTATCCCTTTTAATTTCTGTTTTTATTCTTTAACTCAATTAATTTAATAAATTACCAACTATATGTTATTCTTTTACAAACCCCTCATTACTAAATTTAATAACTTACACTTATATATATATATTAATTAACTCAATTTATTTAACAAATCCCTTCATTAATACTAAATTTAATAATTTATACTTATGTATGTATTAACTCAAATTTATTCTTTTATTATTAATTAAGTCAATTAATTGAATAGATTACTAACTCAATTAATTTATATATTAACTCAATACTTAATTAATTTAACAAAAGCCCTTCATTACTAAATTTAATTTAACAACTATATGCTATTAACTCAATTCATTTATATATTAGATCAATACTTAATTATTAATCACACACAAGCAATATATATGAATTAAAACCATATAAAATAAAACATTGTCTCGTACGTTCACTTCAATTCAAGTACACAACATAACAAAAAAAATCCCAAACAACTTCATCAATTTTTTAAAATCCAACAAGACAACATAACTTAAAATGTATCAATCATCGACCATCCTCATCAGCGTCATCATCACCATCATCATCATCATCCCCGTTCCCGTTACCCGACCCCCTTCTAAACTGTCTCATCATTGATGCCATCTGTGATGCCATCTGAGCAGCAAACTCTTGACGTAAGCGCTCCTCCGTCTGAGTGACTGATTGCTGCAGTTCTTCACGTATGAGACGCTCTCTCTCTTCACTAGCCCTCCGCTCTTCCAAAAGAGCATTGTCGATGTCGGCCTGACTAAATCGTCCAAACGACGTACCGGAAGATGTCTCACCAGGATCAGAAGTGACACGTCTGTTCTTTCCTAGTTGCCCAAGACCCTTCACGCGACCGTGAGATCTTCCAACTTTCTTCACGTACAACTCAGACATTTCCGGTAAGGGTGGGGTCTGGCTACTGGAACCATCATCTGAAGAATCATGATCAGATGACGGCTGGGTGAGATGTGACAATTCCTCTTGCACCTGATCCTATTTGTGCATACAAAAAATTTGGTTAATATACATGTCAACACAATTAAATATTATATTTAATATAATATATGTATACACTTACCAGAATATCACCTATATGCCCGTATGTGTACATTCCGTTATTGTAACGGTGGTAATATTCGATAATCTCCCAGTCGTACGCTGGTCGTCCCGTCCTCTCCTCCTATATTTTGAAGAACATAAAATTAAATTAATTAAAATGAACTCAAATTAATTACTTATATAATTGAACATAAATACTTACAATCCGTCTGGCCACCTCGGCTGCCCCACGAGATCCCCCTTTATGTCTAGCAAAACCGGTAACCGGGCCTCCAGGCTCTGATAGACGGTTCTTCCGACACTGCTCACTCTTCTTAATTGTGTCCGGATCATTCCAGTGGCGAACCAAGTGCTCCTAGACACCGTTGTCCCAATTCGGCTTCTTCTTCTCATGCTCCCACAATCCCTTGTAGTGGTTCAACATGTCACTGTATCGATTTGCTGCTCTCTCAAGAAAGAGCTTGTACACTAATGCAGTGTCAGTAATCTCTGGATCCCACGTAACCTCATTCTGCCAAAAAAAAATTATTAATTATAACAAGATGTGAATGAATAGATATGTTACACATCATTAAATTATACCTGGAATGTATCCCACCACCGTTGAAGTACACCTGGGGATACCAAGCCGAATGTGTGTGCGCCAGCCTCCATATTCCGGTACATGATATGTCTGATGGTGGTCGAGATTAGACCCGAAGGCATCAACCTGTTGTTACACATAATTAATTTGAAAATGAATAATTATGTATTTCATTATAATGAAAATTATAAGATATGTAATACTTACGATCCACGATAGATCGTAAGACGAATACGACTATCGTGTGCGTCTGTCGACTGGCTGGCCGCTGTCTCGACAGACGCACGTCCGACTGGGTCGGGTATCGGTGGATCCTCCTGCGCTGGATACATGTGGGGCATTTGGGGGACCTGTGTGTAGTACGGATAGGGGGTCGATCCCTGCATCTAGGGCATCTGGACGATCCCAGTCATATCTGGCAAATAGAAACCCGGATGATGTGGTATATGTACAGGCGGCGTCTCACCTCTACCTCTACCTCTACCTCTACCTCTACCACCCGAATCACCAGAACCTTGACTACCAGAACCATGTCCACCAGAACGCTGTCCATGACCCCCATATCCACTCATCTGTAAAAATAAATATTAAAATATAACAATTAATAAATTAACATTCTTGATATAATAACATCTATGAACACTCAAACTGAATCATAAACATGCATTAAGAACACTGAAAACGAGTCATAATCAACATTCTTTATATAATATAACATATACATGAACACTCTAGTAATATTCTTCTTCATCATCTTCTTCATCTTCATCCTCATCTTCTTGTTCTTGTTCTTCTTCCTCTTCTTCTTCTGGTTCTTCGTCTCCGGCTACGTCCTTCAATGTACCGGTGGTATCAGTTAATATAACAGGATCATCATCTACTTGCACAATCATTTGATGTTCTATGCTTTCCTCTTGGAACGCGGGAACATCTGCTTCATCGTCAGTAGTGGATGACTGTTGTGCGTCCAAGAAGGATCTCAGCTTTATTTTGCATACAGTTATCCAATCAGTACGGGGCCCAGGGTACGAACAATAGTAGACTTGGGTGGCTTGACTTGCTAGTACGAATGGATCGTACCGACCGTATCGTCGCCTTTGATGAATATCCACAAGCTTGTAGTTAGGATCAATTTTTGTACCACTGGCTGAGTTATCAAACCACTGACACTTGAACAAAACCACTTTCTTCTCGTGGTACCCCTGGTAGTCCAATTCGACTACTTCCTCGAGATTCCCGTAGAAATCCTCTTCATCTGCATCATAGTTTTTTCCCTTGATACAAACCCCACTGTTTGATGTTGCTCTAGATGCACCATAAGCCATAGTGTGAAATTTGTACCCGTTCACGTAATACCCTGAGTACGTAAGAACGTGACCAGACGGACCTGCAGAAAGATCGGAAATAAACTTGTTCTCCACGGGATTTATCTTCACCTATATAAGTCGACTCTATGTGAGATTTACGTTATTGCTATTAAATATATATATTTGTATAAAATATGACTTACAATTTCTTCAAACCACGAAGCAAATTCATTTTGTAGCCTATTGTCCGATGCAGCAGCCGAGAGATTTGGTTCAACAACTTGAAGTTGATGCATGAATAGCCTACATACGTATTTTGATTAATAAGACATCTCAAAACTAACCAATATATATTTATACTCTGGCCAGTGTCACTTACTGAACATACGGCTGCACCTCATCACAATTCAACAACACGTACGTATGAGCAACTTTTTTCTCCTCATCCAAAATCCATCTCTTCTTTGGTTTCCCAAATCGCTTGCCAGGCGCCTTAAATATGGAAAATGTACCATCCACATACTGTTGTACATCTCCACTACCATCGTAATTACGAGGTAAATTGTGTATCCTCGTCGTAACATGATCCTCAAAGTAATGAGAACAAAACATTGACGCCTCTCTAGTTAAATATGCATTTGCAATCGAAGCTTCAACACGTGCTTTGTTACCCACACTCAGTTTCAAGGTGCGAAGATACCTATAATTAAAATTCAAGGATCGTGATTAAGATAATATAAAAAACATTGAATATGACCATTATATCTTAAAATTCCTTAAAATACCTCTTGAATGGATACATCCATCTGTATTGAACTGGACCAGTAACTTTTGCTTCATATGCAAGGTGCACAGGTAGATGTTCCATGGAGTTGAAGAAGTTGGGTGGAAAGATACGTTCCAACTTGCACAATATTACTGGGATATCCGTTTCCAACCGAGTCATGTTGTCAACGGTTATGGTCGTAGAAGTTAAGTCCTTAAAAAAGAGACTAAGCTCAGTGATTGCTTTCCACACATCAGTCTGCAGAATATTACGAAAAGCAATCGGTAGTAGTCTCTGCATAAACACGTGACAATCATGACTCTTCATTCCATACAATTTCAACTTCGTCCAGTCAATACATCGAGACATGTTAGACACATAATCATCGGGAAACTTCAACCCACTTATCCACTTACAGATAACATCTTTTTCTTTCTTATCAAGCGCATAACAAGCCTTGGGATACTTATTTGTACGTGGACATTTCTTGAGAGAGGGACGACGACAATATTCATTCAACTCATCTCTTGATTTTGACGTGTCCTTTGTTTTCCCCTCCACATTCATCACTGTGTTGAACACGTTATCGAACACATTTTTCTCAATGTGCATCACGTCCAAATTGTGTCGAACTAACAAAGTACTCCAATAAGGCAAATCCCAAAAAATGCTTTTTTTCTTCCACCCTCCGTCAATTTTTTTGTTGTGTGCCTCAGCACCTTCCTCTGTAACCTTTCTAAGTCCCAAATGATCAATTTCGTATAGGAGACTCGCACCTGTTCGGATAGGCGGCGGATCATCTGTGACTGCTACTCCAGCCCTGAATGCCGTCTTGTTCTTTCGCCATGTATGATTAGGTGGTAAGAACTTTCAGTGGTTATCGAACCACGATTGCTTTCGACTGAGCCTCAAAGTGAATGCATCGGTGTACTCCCCACAATATGGACAAGCAAGCTTTCCAGCTGTACTCCAACCAGACAACATTGAGTACGCTGGAAAGTCACTAATGGTCCAAATCAGTGCAGCTCTCATAATAAAGTTTTGCTTCCTAGAGACGTCGTACGTTTGCACCCCATTTTCCCATAAAAATTTCAAATCAGCTATCAGAGGTTGTAAAAACACATCAAGCTTGTCCTTCGGACTTTTTGGCCCGGGCACAAGAATCGAAAGAAACATGAATTGATCTTTCATGCATAACCACGGGGGTAGATTGTACGGAGTAAGAATAACTGGCCATGACGAATATTGCTTCCCCGTCATTCCAAACGGTGCAAAACCGTCTGTGCTCAAGCCCAACCTAACATTCCTAATTTCAGCTGCAAAATCAGGATACGAACGGTCCAAATGCTTCCAAGCCAACGAGTTTGCAGGGTGACGCATAACACCAGAGTCATCAGAACTGCACGAGGCATGCCATGTCATATCCTTCGCAGTGGCCTTGGACATGTACAATCTTTGCAAACGAGGAATTATGGGAAAGTAGAACATTTCCTTAACCGGACGTTTCTTTTTCAACCGACCATCTGCATCAACCCTACTCGGCTTATACCGTGGTCCACCACAAATCTTACAGAACTCTAGTTCGTTGTCTGCACCCCAAAATAACATGCAGTTCTGTGCACAACAATCAATCCTTTCTACCAGAAGACCCATCCCACTCATCAAGTGTTTGGTATCGTTAAATTTCTTGGGAACCTTATTTTCTGAAGGACAAATCTCACGAATCAACTCAACGACTTGATTGTATCCCCTTTCAGACAATCTGTTTTCGGTTTTAATATTCAACAATCTGGAATTGAACGACAACTGCGAATGAGATTCACAACCGGGATACAAGTCTTGGTCCGCTGCACGAAGCATGTCGTAGAACTGTGACGCATTCTCATTAGGGGGTTCTTCATTATGTGCCTCCTCTTCTGCGTTGATTCCAAAATCAATGTTTGGGTTACCCATTAATTCTTCTACCATAGTGTGGTACGAGCTAGGTCCCATAGGGTCAACTTCATTTGAAGTTGACGCAAATTCACTAGTGTTTTGAAATGGACGTGGACCCCAACTCTCTTCACCGTGATAAATCCAATTATAATAATTTCGTGTAAACCCATTTCGATATAAATGAGACTTCACTTCATTAGGATCTCTATAATTCTCATTTCGACATCTAGCTTTCGAGCAAGGACACCTAATTTTCCCTTCCCAAATCGAATTCGGATTACTAGTGGCAGCTTCAATAAATCCATTTACACCACTAATAAATTCGGGGCTCATAATCCCATTGACCAATCTTGGCCTATACATCCAACTACGACTTGAATAATTCATGTTAATCGATCTGTTTCAAATGTAAATATATATAGTTTATATATATATTTTTAAAAATTTCGGCAGAGTTTCATCTAAATCTATCGTATCACCAAATATTTAGGTTCCTAGTGCATCCATTTCCGACTCGAGTAAAATTACTCAAGTCGGAACGCACAATCTACAACAAACAAACAACTCATCCCGGCCTCCAACATCGATTTAATTTCACTTATTTCCAACAATTAATTATAAAATTAATTCTCCCAATTAATTAACACATTCATGCATAACAATTAACACACCGTACCAATTAATAATTAACACATATATATACATGCATATATAAAACATATATATATAACAATAATTATATTAACACATTAATTCATAACAATTAACAATTTTTATAACTTTCATCAATTAACAATTAATATTCTTAATTAATCCTAATAAACATTATACATATTTTTCTAACATAATTACAATCCTAACATTACACAACAAAACTATATACATTCATATATATATATATATACATATATAATATAATACAAACATATATATATATATACAACTTTTAATTTAATCAATAAAAACGCATAAATTTACCGTAGAAATGAACCCCTCGAAGTGTAGAACAGAAATATCCAAAAATTTGTCTCGATCGGTAGCTCCGGCAGCGGCGGTGGCGCGGTGGAAGGAAACTCGCGGCTGTTTTCTTTTTTTGGGGGTGAAGGAGGCTGTACGAATTTGGGGAAGAAGGAGAGGGTTTTAATTGGGAAATAGGCGAGGGCAATTACGAGGGCCCCACCCCCCTCGCCAATTAGCGAGTGGGGAACCGTCGCCATTTTCCGAGGGCCACAATGCACTCGCCAATGAGCGAGTGCACAACACGCCGTCGCCAAATCCCTCGCCAATTGGCGAGGGCATCTTTTTCCACTCGCTAAATAGCGAGTGTGATTCCGCCCCTCGCCAAATCCCTCGTTATTTATTCCCCTCTTTAAATCCCTCGCCAAATAGCAAGGGTGAAATACCCCTCGTTATTTGAGCATTATTTTGTAGTGATGTAGAGAAATGTAAATACTACAACAACATATGCAAACTACTACATAAACAAAACTAGTTACTACATGTATGTAAATGTGCTACTAGATGAGAAAAATATTGGCAATACATGTATATAAATGAACTAGTAGACCAGAAGAATGAACTTACTACTACACGAATACAAATTTATTTAAAAACTACAAATTTGAAAATAATTACTACATAGAAAGTTTTGGCTACTACATGAGAAATGCATGGTACTACATTAAAACAAAAAGGAAATTATGATAATCCATAAAACAAAAAACATAAGATAAACTCAAATATACATTAAATGAACAATAAACAAATCAATCTTCACATGCAGTAACATAAAAAAATAAAACAATCAGTAAACTTGGAAGTTTAAAACACTAAAATCAACCAAACATTACAATAAAAACAGTAAATAGAAGAAGAAACCCCTAAAATCAACTACACATTACAGAAAAATCACTAAAATAGAAGATCTAAACCCTAAAAACTAAGTAAACTTTACAAAAAAATCAGTAACACAGACGTAGAAAACCTAAAATCAACTGAAATTTTAAAAAATCAGTAAATAAAAAGAAAAACACTAAAATCAACAAAATTGTACATAAACAGGCAAACACTACATAAAAAAGTAAAAAATCACAAAAAAACAAGTAATAAACAAACGATCGAAGAAAAAATAGAAAAAGAAACTTCGCACGAACAACAAAGAAACCGATTACAACGAACTAAACATACATACCTTGAACTTATATGAAAAAATTGCGCGGAAGAATGCTCAAAACTGTCGAAAATGGCTGCTAAATGCCGAAGTCCACAGAGAGGAAAGAGAGAGAGATGAAATCGAGGAAAAAGGAAGAGTGTTGGAAAAGCCACATAAACTACTTTGAGAGGAGTAAAACCGCTTTTGAATTAAATGAAGTGTAATTAAATCGAACGTGACAAATTATGGAGCGGGTCTTAATTCAATTTTGGGGTGGATCTTAATTCAATTATGAAGCGGGTCTCGGTAAGGGTCAATCAAACAAATTAAAAAATGTCCAATACATGTTTGCAGCCTACTTACCAAATTTATAATATTTTATATATGAAATATTGCATCTAAGTTTTTGAAAAAAAAACAATGATGGTACTGGCCCATTTGAAGATGTAAGAAAAATGACTATTCATTAAAACTCCTTGAAAAAATTGATTTTATTTGCATTTAGAGACAAGATTCATGTTAATCATAGCATAAAAACACGAGAAGGGGATCCAACAAGTAGTTTTTTAAAACTAGAAATTTTGAATATTAGTGATGTTAATAATCCTTTGAAGATGAGACTAGTGTTATGTGAAATATTGCATGCGCATTTCATCTTAATTAGACCAAGTCAAAACTCTAAGTCCATTTAGTCCAAAAATTAAATTAAAATAATTTTAAAAAATTCGCAGGTCATAAGCCCGGATCCGTGTTGCCCAAAAGAATTGCGGGTCGCAAACAAGTACGTGGTTTACAACATGACCAAAATATTGTTACTATAAGGTAAAAATATTATCACTACAAGGCCAAAAATTTCATACTACATGTCAAAACATTTTGATAAATTTTCTCAACAAATTAAGCGTCCAAAATATTTTTGGACATGTAGTAATACATTTTGACCTTGTAGTGATAAAAATTTGGTCTTGTAGTAACATTTTTTTAGTAGTGTAGTAGTCGAATAAGTCAAAATTATTTTAGTAATTTTGCCAAAAAAAATAAATAAATATGTGTTCAGAATTTTTTTGAACTTGCAGCAATACACTTTTGGCCTTATAGTGACAAAATTTAGGTCATATAATAACATAGTTTTGATCATGTAGTAAGATAATATTTGAGAGCGAAAATAAATATTCTAATTAAGGTTGACCTGCATTGACCGACGTTGACCCGCGTTTGACCCACAAATTTTGACATAATTTACCTTAATTGGTTAATATTGTAACGTATGCAATATTGCATATAAATTTTTGGGTTGAAGATGTAAGAAAAATGATGATTTATTAATTAAAACTCCTAAAAATTTGATTTTATTTACATTTAGAATCAAGTTTGATTTTAATCATAATATAAAAACACCAGAAAGGGACCCAGCAAGTAGTTTTTAAAATTTGTGATAGTACCTTTTTAAATGTCAAAGTCTTGTATGTACTAAGTACACGGTATACTTGAGTAGATTTTGACTAGTCAACGGTCAAATTTTGATTTTTTTTTTTTTTTTTGAAAAAGTGTATGTTAGTATATTGAAAAGTGTATCTTTATTTTTTAATGAAAAGTGTATGTTAGTATATTAAAAAGTGAAACATTGTTTTTAATGAAAAATGTATGTTCTTATAACTGAAAAAGTGTATGTTATTATAACTGAAAAGTGTATGTAATATTAATGAAAAATGTATGTTATTATAACTGAAAAGTGTATGTAATATTAATGAAAAATGTATGTTATTATAACTGAAAAGTGTATGATCTATTAATGAAAAGTGTATGTTATAACTGGAAAAATGTATGTTCTATTAATGAAAAGTGTAAGTTATATATTATATTAATGAAAAATGTATGTTATTATAACTGAAAAGTGTATGTTAATATAACTGAAAATAACCTCAAAAAATGTAATTTTTCTGGGAAAAAAAAATAGAAAAAAAAAAGTCAAAGTTTGACCGTTGACCGATCAATCGTAAATAGTTGACCAGTCAAAGTCCACTCAAATACACCGTGTACTTGAGTGCACAAGAGACTCGCCCCTTGAAATATAAGAAAAATGATGATTCATTAAAACTATTAAAAAATTGATTTTAATTACATTTTACAATCGAAATTGAGTTTAATCATAGTATAAAAAACACGAGAAAGGGATCCGCAAGTGAATTTTTAAAAAATCAGTTATGGTACGTACAGTACCCTTTGAAGATATAAGAAAAATGGTGATTCATTAAAAATCCTAAAATTTTGATTTTATTTACATCTTACAATCAATATTTGTGGTAATTGTTGTATGCACTTTTATCGGATTGACTCGGATGTGGACTGTTTTTAGTACGATACAAACATATATGATTAAACGGGGGTTATTACGCGTTTAGGGAGTATTTATGATGATCTTGATGATCTTAAAGAAGAACAAAGCTAAGAAGATCAAGAACAATGATATAGCTTCTTGGGGAAGCTAAAGCTTTTCAAGCTTGGGAGTGTTTATTGCTTGGGTTGGGAGTGATTTGTAGGAATCATGAAACTTGTGTCCAAATGAGCCACTTTTAGGCATTATATAGTGGTTTCTAGGGGCTGCCCGCCCTTTACACGTGGCACACCCTCATTGGACCTATCTTCTGCCCGAAAAGGTGATTTGATGGCGCATTTAATGCTAAACCGCCTTAGGTGCTCGTCCTCGCCGAGATGCCGAGGAGCTGGGCCATGGTGGTCGCCGGAGGACCTTCGAGGAGTGTGGTCGCCACACTCCATGCTGTCTCCCAAGACTTCAATACTTAAACTTCTCTCGCTAAGAATAGGCATGTGCTCGCCACACATTTGGGCGAGCAGCTAACTAAGGCACGTGCTCGCCAACATCTTTGGACGAGCACTTAAATATATTAAATACATTAAATCTATTACATTTTCTTGGTCTTGTTGACTAGTCGTCGCAATACTTTGTTGACTGGTCCTCGCCACGTAAGATGGTGACTAGGATTGACTCGTCAAAGATTGACTTCTTTGACTAGGTATAACATTTGCCCCCTGGTCGCCTTTCTTCGTATTCGTAGAATGGTAAGGCGAGCAGAGTACTCGTCTTCTCAGATCTGTCTTCGACAAGCAAATCAATTTTGGAATCTTGGTGACGTAAAACGGAGGCGGTCGCCTCGTTTCCTACGCCGAGCATGCTTTCCGAAGCATTTTGATGACGATTGATGTGACCTGTGTCAGAAGCGTGATTGGCGCCCAAAATTTCAAATTTGAGCGCGTGGGGCGCGTGTCGACCTCAAAGGTCGCGCGTGGGGGTCACTTTCCGACCTCGATTTCGGAAATGACCCCAAAACTTTGGGAAAATTGCGGAAATGACCCCGTTTTTTGCACTTTAGTCCCTGATCGACTTTTGCCTATAAATAGGACCTTCCTCCTCTTCAAAACACTTTCACTCTGCAAATTTTTAGAAATCCTTAATCCTTCCTTTCAAGCTTCTTCTTCAAGGTTTTCCGGCGTGTTTTGTGGTGGTTTCCGATCGTCAACAAGGTAAAAGCAAACATATTTTCTTCTTAAAAAACTCCTTTTTCCCCAATTTCTTAAGAAAAAATGGACGGTAGTGGTGGTTCCGGTGGTGGTCCGCCGCCGTTGGACGGTGGTGCCGCAAATTCCGGCGAGGCTGATCGACTAGCCTTAGCCTTGATGGAGAGGGCATCCTCTTTGGACTCTAGGATCCACTCCCCTGAACCCATAAACTATAGAGTCCGCAATCTTGGGAAAGTAGTGGTCGTCGACATCGACGAGCTCGATGAATCCGAAAGGGACGATGCCGGCAATGACGCCGAGGAGGGTGATCCTGAGGAGAGTGGCAGCGAAACTGACTCTGATCTGCGCGATCAGGGTTTGGATCGAGGGGTGGGCGAGCAGATAGAAACTGCCCAAGTCGAGGAGACCTTGACAAGGAGTCTCCGCGAGGACTTTGAGGAGGTTGTTCAATATGCGGAGAGCATAAAGGACATCTTGAGTGGTAGGGAGAATTTGGATGGCGACGAGGTCTCGAGGGAGGCCTACTATAAATATTTCAGCGAATACCTTCTGATGCGGCCTAAAAATGTCACCTAATGAGGAGTCGACACGTGTATAAATGATAGGATTGGGAAGAATGGATATAATTCATTTAGGGTTCTCTGGATAAAGAATCCTCTCCGGAGGGCTCTCGGGAGGGAGCTTCGTCTGGAGATGAATATCAGAATCAAACAGTTTTAGCTAAGATCGTGGGTCGCGAATATAGGATGCTCCCGCCATTTCCGCCCTAGCTTTGATGAAAAGAAGACTCTGTCCTCCTTTACTTTAGGAGGATAAGTCCACGAAGATAAGATGCTACCGAGTCTTCAGGAAGTGGAGAGTAAGGGAGACTGGGTCTCCTCGGTAGGGCCGAGTCTTATGGGCAACTCCGAGATAAGGGGAAGGCTTGACTTCCTCTCCAGAAGAGATCTCTATAAATAGGTAATTTTGAAGATATTTCCAGGTTAGACATTTTACACCTAAAAACCTAATACACTAAATATCCACATCTCCGCTTGTGATTCTTTGAGTTGATTTAAGATATCCAGGATCTTGAGATCATTGGGAGATTTGATAAGCCCTCTACTGACTTAGGCATCGGAGTGTCCGCACCGGACTCCCCTCCGGTGTGTTCCTTGCAGGTCATTCGAAGATTCCAAGAGGAGATAATCTAATCAGGACTATTATACACATTCGGGAAGAAGGACATCCATTTCAGAGGATACCTAATCCTCTCGTGCAAATTTTGGCACATCAATTGGCGCCGTCTGTGGGAAAGAATTGAATGATTTTCTCACGAGTTTCTACCTGTCCAAGCAAATGGGTGGCGGAAATAAAACCTCTATTTCCGGGAAGAAGAGTCTTCCAGGAGATAATTCCCCCTTGCCGACTGATCCTCTGCCAAGGGGAGGTCGGGGAAAAGATCCAATCCACGTACCTTCTGGATCAAATCAGCCATTAGCGCCTACTCCAGGCTTGGAGGATGAAAGTCATCCCGTACCGGTCAGAGAGGGCACAGCGGGGAATCTGGAGGCCCCCGAGTCTCAAACCGCAGATCCTCAGCAAAAGGACACTCTAGACTCAGAGCCGCTCCTGATCTCTCCCGATCAATTGAACGCCCTCATCAAGCAAGCTGTAGAGAGAGCCTTTGCTGACCAAAGAGACCGGATTCCTAGAGTTGCACCAGGGAACCCGGAGACACCTGTCCCAAGGCCCCAGGACGAAGCACCTGGAGCCTCCCAAGTGTTGTCCAAGGACATGGAGATGCGGGCAGAAGAAGATGATAAAGTGCCCTCACGAGCGGAGAGAAGCATCCCTCTTCGGAGCACAAGAAGAAATGCAGACCTGGCACCCCGAGGTACAGAACCCCCTGAGACAGAAGAAAGTACAGATGATACCTACGGAGGGCCCGTCAGCGACCAACTACTGGCCTTACAGAAAGAGATGAGAGATATGAAGAAGCAGATGAGCAACCGAACCAGTAGATCTGCTCACGCCTCTGGATGTCAGTTCTCCCCTAACATATTACAGGATGAACTACCATTCAATTTCAAGCCCCTTAATTTTGAATATGACGGTACGGCAGACCCATACGAGCACCTAGTGAGGTTCGAGAATGCAGCATTGCTACACCGCTATGGAGAGGGAATAAAGTGTAGAGTATTCCTAACTACTCTAGCAAAAGCCGCCCAACAATGGTTCACCCAGTTGGAACCTAACACAATCCGATCCTGGGAAGAATTCAGTGAGCTCTTCCTTCATCAATTTGCCAGTGCCCGGAGACAGCCGAGGGCCACTTTGACCCTCTTTAATTTGAGACAAGGAGAAAGTGAGAGTTTAAGAGCTTTCCTTCGAAGGTTCAATCAAGCAGCTCTGGAGGTCCCTACCGCCTCTCCAGAGGTGAAAATCAACGCCCTAACGAACGGATTGCGTGATGGAGACTTTTTCTCCTCTCTAGCTAAGAAGCCTGTTAAGAACTTTGATGAACTGCTGCACAGGGCAGAAAAGTACCTCACTCTGGAGGAGGTCCGGAAAGCGAAGAGGCTGGAGGTTAGGCCACAAGATCGAGAGAGGAGAAGGGAAAGAGAAGGCCCCTCCAGGCGGTTCAGTCCAGAAGTCCCCCGGACCTCTGGAGCAGTTAGAGATAGCAACCGCTCCGGAGGTCCCCGATCCGGCCCTCGGGGGAGTTCGAGAAATACACACCCTTAAGAATTGAACCCGCTGAAGTACTGGAGGTAGCAGGAGACCATCCGGATTTGAAGTTCCCGTATTCCAGGAGTCGAGGACCTCAGAAGCCTAAGTCTGATCGATTCTGCCGATTCCACAATGAATATGGGCATGATACGAATCAATGTTACCATTTGAAAGATGAGATTGAGAGGATGATCCAGGCGGGTCATCTAAAAGAATTCATATTTAGAGACAGGCAAGGCCCTCGGGGGCAGAAACGAAAAGAACCTGAAAGAAAACCAGAGGAGAAGGAAACTAGAGAAGCGGTAGAGGATATACCCCCTCCACCGCCAAAGAGAGGAGTAATTCATATGATTGTGGGAGGGCCAGCAGATGGAGATTCCTTCCGAAAAAGAAAGCAGAACGTCCGAGCTCTAAAAGCGGAACAAGGAAGCCAATTAAGAGAAGTGGGACGTATGACAGAGACGCCCAATATCCGATTTGGGCCGGAAGATGTTAAAGGAGTCAAAGAAGATCACAATGATGCTCTGGTAATCACTACCGACATAGCTGGATTCGATGTTGCCCGAATCTTCGTAGACACGGGGAGTTCGGCTGACATTATGTTTTTCGAATGCTTCAAGAGGATGGAGTTAAGTGTAAAGCTGCGGCCTGTGGACACCTCTCTGTATGGCTTCTCTGGAGGTGCCATCCAACCTTTGGGATCAGTAATGCTACAGGTAGGGTTGGGAGATGCTCCAGCCTGGAAAGTCCATTTGATAGAGTTCCTTATCGTGGACATCCCCTCATCATACAATGTCGTGATGGGACGACCCAGCCTGAACCTCTTTCAGGCAATCATTTCCACATTTCATATGAAAATGAAATTCCCTACCGCCGCTGGAGTAGGAGAAGTGAGAGGAGACCAATACCAAGCACGGAAGTGCTATGCAGAGTCTGTGAAGATGGCGGACAGAGCCCTGACTAAGGGCCTGGAGCGGACAAGAGGAGATGACCCTGAGGTCAAAAGGAAGAAAGTTGAAGAAGCAATACCCGAACAGGTGAATGTTAAAACAGACGAAGAGCTAATGAGCGTGGAGCTCTTCCCAGAGAAACTTGGCTTCACCACTAAGATAGGCACCCAACTGGGACCTGAACTCACAGAAAAGGTAATACTTACATTACGTCGAAATTCCGATATATTTGCATTTTCTCCAGCTGACATGACAGGGATCCCTCCGGAGATAGCAATACATTGCCTTAATGTTGATCCAAAGGCAAGACCTGTGAAGCAGAAACTACGAAATTTCGGGATTGAAAAGAATAATATTGTGAGAGAGGAAGTCGAGAAGCTATTGAAAGCAGGGCATGTGGTAAAAGTCCAATTTCCAGAATGGCTCTCTAATGCCGTGCTAGTACCTAAGGGGGGAGGAAAGTGGAGAATGTGCATCGACTTTAGGGACCTCAACAAAGTGTGCCCTAAAGACCACTATCCGCTACCAAGGATAGACCAGCTAGTAGATGCAACCTCAGGCTTCGAGTTGTTAAGCATGATGGATGCATACCAAGGATACCACCAGATCCAACTGAACCCTGCAGATGTCCCTAAAGTGTGCTTCATAGCAGCCTGCGGAACGTTTGGATACGTTCGGATGCCATTTGGGCTAATCAATGCCGGAGCAACATACCAAAGGATGGTCGATGCTGTCTTCCGAAGGCAGCTGGGGAGGAATATGAAGATATATGTAGATGATATGTTGGCCAAAAGCGTAAAAGCAGATCAACATGTAGAGGATCTAGAAGAAATTTTTCAAGTGATCAGAGAGAATGGCATCAAGTTGAACCAGCCAAGTGCTCTTTTGGAGTAAAATCAGGGAAGTTCCTCGGATACATGGTCACTCAGAGGGGTATAGAGGTGAATCCGGCTAAGGTGAAGGCGATACTAGATATGCAGCCACCAAGAAATATAAAGGAGCTCCAGACGCTCAATGGGAGGATTACCGCATTGAGCAGATTCATAGCTAGATCTGCTGAAAAGAGTCATCCCTTCTTCAGAATTCTCAAGAAAGGAACCAAATTTGAATGGAATGTAACATGCCAAAAGGCTTTTGAAGATTTGAAACATCACTTATCCCAGTTGCCGAAGCTAACAAAGCCTTCTCCGGGAGATACCCTCATCTTGTATCTCTCCGTAGGAGAGTTCTCATTGAGTACTGCCTTAGTCAAAGAAGAGGGATCTCTGCAGCACCCTATTTATTATGTCAGTAAGGTCATTCAAGGGGCCGAAAACCGATATTCAGAAATCGAGAAGGCTGCTCTGGCCGTGGTAGTTACAGCGCGAAGGCTGCGCCCATATTTCCTTTCTTATAAAATACTGGTCCGCACTAATTACTTGCTGAAACAGGTCATAGGGCGAGCAGACCTCTCTGGAAGGATGGTGAAGTGGGCAATCGAGCTCCAAGAATATGACGTGGATTTTGAGCCGCGGAAGGCTATAAAAGCCCAAGCTCTGTCCGATTTCATCCAAGAATCGACCAAGCCAGAGGAAGTCGAAGGATGGAAAGTGTATGTAGATGGCTCAGTAACCTTGAGCGGATGTGGATCAGGGATTGTGCTAACAGGCCCGCGAGGAGAGGACCTGCAATTTGCTGTGAGATTTCAATTCATGACCTCAAATAATGGAGCAGAGTACGAAGCTTTGATCAGAGGAATGGAGATGGCCTTAGAATTAGGAGCTCCAAAGGTAACTCTATACTCAGACTCCCAATTAGTTGTTCAGCAGGTGAATGGTGAATACGTAGCCAAAGATAGCAGGATGGCTGCTTATCTGGAATGAGCCAAAGAAGTGATGGGCAAGTTCCAAGAGTGCGAGGTAGTCCAGATACCTCGAGAGAAGAACATACAAGCGGACAACCTCTCCAAACTCGCTAGCTCCGCAGAGTTTGATGGAAAAGGAACAGTAACTCTAGTAGTGGCAGAAAGAGAGACTCTGGGGAACCCCATTGGTTCTATTGAAGAGGAAGATGATTGGAGAAGAGCTATATGGATAGAACTCATCAAGGGAACAGACGCTCCTACCACTAGAGAGACCCGAGCCCTTCGAATCAAATATTGTCTTATTGGAGGGCATTTATACAAAAAATCATTCACACACCCATATCTGAGGTGCATATCAATTCGAGAGGCTATGTACACACTCAAAGAAATCCACGAAGGGGATGCAGCTAGTCACGAAGGATACAAAGCAGTGGTGAAGAAAGTTTTAAGAGCTGGATTATATTGGCCCTCCATGACAAGAGACACTAAGGAGTTCGTGAGAAAATGTGTCAAGTGTCAGAAAAATGGCCCATTGATAAGGACCCCTGCGGAGGAGATGGGAGCGATGCACTCTCCCTGTCCCTTCGCTAAATGGGGAATCGACCTGGTAGGACCCTTCCCTCCAGCCTCCGGAGGAAGAAAGTTCCTGATAGTAGCAGTGGACTATTTTAGCAAATGGGTGGAAGCTGCTCCCTTAGCTACGATAGATGAGGAGAATGTGATTAAATTCCTAAGAAAGCAGATTTGTTGCAGATTCGGAGTACCCAAAATATTGATCTCCGATAACGGAACCCAATTTAACGGAGAAAATGTGCGAGGATGGTGTGCAAGACTGAACATAATACAGAGATTCACCTCTGTAGCTCACCCTCAAGCTAATGGACAAGTGGAGGTAACTAATCGAACGATAGTAGACGGTATCCGAACAAGACTAACGAAGATAGGAGGAGGATGGGTAAACGAGCTAGATAATGTATTGTGGTCATACAGAACTAGTCCAAAGACAGCAACTGGAGAGTCCCCATTTCAGCTGGTCTACGGAGCTGCGGCGGTGATACCTCCAGAGGCAGTATTGCGATCACACCGAATCGCCCAATTTGAAGAATATCAGAATGAAAGATTGATGAGAGAGGCTCTAGATTTGATGGAAGAAGAAAGAGAGATAGTCAGAGTACGGGCTGAAAGATATAAGAGCAGAATTAAAGCCATATACGACCGGAAGGTGATCCCGAGGTCCTTCAGAGAAGGCGATCTGGTGCTAAGGAGAGTTGATGCCCTAAAAAACACGGGAAAGTTAGAACCCAACTGGGAGGGGCCTTATAGAATCACACAGGTACTGAAAGGAGGAGCATATAGACTGCAGAGTATGGAAGGGGTCGACATAGCTAGACCCTGGAACGTTTGCCATTTGAAGAGATTCTTTATTTGAAGAAAGTGTAAGGTCTTGAGACCATTTATGACTTTTGTTTCGTGATTTTTCGCATGGATTCATATTTTGCTTGATGTATTTTTGCGGCTTCACCGGAGCTCTTTTTCCCTCTCTACGGCTTTCCCCTTTGGGGTTTTTCCGTATGGAGGTTTTTAATGAGACCGGCGTAGGTTATCTATGGCCTATGTTGAAAATTGACAATAAATCAATGAAGTCTTATCCCTTTTTGAAGAAAGATTTATTCAGAATTATTATGTCTTACTTATCTTTCTCGTATTCGAATATGCGACGTATAAATATAACAATAAAGAGAGTGAGAAACACTTAGAGGCCTAGAGGCCGAGGTGCTCCAGAGAGCCCTCATCTTACTTGAGACCCAAATGGGTTACTGAAATGAGAAGACTTTATAAATTAAAATCTTTTAAGAAAAAGAGTTAGAGACACTCAGAGGCCTAGAGGCCGAGGGGTTCCAGAGAGCCCTCATCTTACTTGAAACCCAAGTGGGTTACTGAAATGAGAAGATTTTATAAATTAAAATCTTTTAAGAAAAAGAGTGAGAGACACTCAGAGGCCAAGAGGCCGAGGGGCTCCAGAGAGCCCTCATCTTACTTGAGACCCAAGTGGGTTACTGAAATGAGAAGATTTTATAAAATAAAATCTTTTAAGAACAAGAGTGAGAGACACTCAGAGGCCTAGAGGCCGAGGTGCTCCAGAGAGCCCTCATCTTACTTGAGACCCAAGTGGGTTACTGAAATGAGAAGATTTTATAAAATAAAATCTTTTAAGAATAAGAGTGAGAGACACTCAGAGGCCTAGAGGCCGAGGTGCTCCAGAGAGCCCTCATCTTACTTGAGACCCAAGTGGGTTACTGAAATGAGAAGGTTTTATGAAATAAAATCTTTTCAGAATAAGAGTGGGAGACACTCAGAGGCCTAAAGGCTAAGGTGCCGAGAAATAATTCCAGATTAGCCTACAAGACCAACAAAGAGGGGGGGAAGAGAATACACCTCCAACACATTCCTTGCTGATCTTGTAAGCTACTCATGCAAGAAAGAAAGAGACAACAAAGCATGCAACATCAAGCTAACATAATTACTACAAAAAGCCCCCACATATCCAGGAGTGTGGGGTCCCCTACAAAGTATGAGGAGCAAATGTTATGAGCAGAAAATAAAGAGTGTAGCAAAACAACAGAAAAGTAGATTGTTTATGATGATCAGGAATATGATATTTAAACTGCTTTTTCAGCAGCAGCTTCCTTGGCAGCAACCCCCTCAACCTCAACTCCTTCAGCTACTCCAGCAGTGCCCTCTTCCCCAGCAACATGATTGCTAGATCCTCCACCTTTCTCCGGATCCTTCATACTCCCCATAGCATCAGCAGTGCCGGTCCCTCCATCCATCTCTGTTGCCACTTTTGGAGCAGAAGCATAAGGATAAATAAGTGGCTCCAGAGGCTTTAGCTCAGCCATACCTATCTTGGCAGCCTGCAACTTGGCAATAGCTTGGCCCATCCCGGGTAGCCACCAAGGACTGTCCGGACTCTCTTGAGGATCCCCCAGGAACTTTGGAGGGGTAGCGAGTCGATCTAGATGAAACTCACGAGAATAAGTCCCATCGAATCCTGGGGCTGAATGCTCGGCGATGGCGTTGTTGAAGCCATGATCGATAAAATGAGGAATGTGCGGCCCCATGGCACAGAGAAAGCTCGAGCTCTTCAGGAAACTGGACAACCACTGAGTATGAAGAGTTTCTAAGAACTCTTGGCCCAAGGGAGAAGTGAATAGGGACTCAATGCAAGCCCGCACCCCAACATCCGGCAGCTCCTGCTTCATCCGCCCTACCTCCTGCACCAGACGCTTGATCCTGACAGCATCCTGCTGGCTTTGGGTCTGTAAGAAAGACAACTCCTCGGATAGAGCCTGTGCTCGCTTATGAGCCTCCTCCTTTTCCCTAGTAATATCCTTGAAGGACAATTGAAAGGAGGACACCTCAGCTCGGAGAAGCTCAAGTTCAGCCACCATCTCGACACCTCGGTCGAGTATCTTGGCATAGGTAACGCCAAACTACAAAGAAAAGGAAAATGATGTTGGAGATGTAAAGAAAACAAAGATCGTGAATAAGAAAAAATAGAAGATACCTCTGCGAAAAGATGAGCGCCATGGAGCAGTTGGTCCTCAGGAGGGGAGGAATCAGATGAAGCAGTAGCATGGGAAGGAACGAGACATCGGTCAATGAGACGATGGAGAAGTTCATATGGAGAGGAGCTTTTCTCGACAAGAGTACGGGGCGTTTTTCCCTTCTTTTTCTTAGAAGTCCCACAGTCAGCAAAAATGGTGTTGGCAGCCGAACGGGTTCTTTTAGCAACTGAACCTGGGACCTGAGTGGAAGAGCTAGGGAGAGGAGGAATTTTTGAAGAACCCTCTGGAGCCGGAGTCTTAGCGGAGCTCTCAAGAGCAGGAGACGGAGGAGCCTTGGGAGGATCTTCTGAAGCAGATAACACGGGGGCCTTTACTATGCTGAGAGCAGGAGCATCCCGGGAGATGTGAGTTAGCCAACTCATCTCTGCAAATAACCAAGAAGACATTCAGAATGCATGAAAATAACCATATGCAAGAAATAAAAACACAGCAGTGGAAGATTTTTTACCATCTTGAGGACCTAAAGGGAAATCTTGAGAACAAAAACCGAAGTGGGAGAGGATGCGAGGATTTTTGCAAATATCAACAATGTCAAAATAGTCTTTCAGACGGATGTGAGTATTGAGGTTGCTCATGATAGTATGATTAGAAACAGAGTAAGCTTTCAGAGGAGGAGGGATTACGCCGGGATTGTGGAACAACCAATCTCCGTGAGGAAATGGCCAATCAGTAGGACTTGTGACGAAAAAATAATAATTTCGCCAGGACGAGTCTTCTTCATGGAATTTTTTCAGGAATTTGCAAACACGGGACCTTCGTCCACTAACGTAGAAAAAACCATCATTAACCTTACAAGAATGCTGGCTCAGAAACAGTTCAGCAGTCGGGTCGCCCCCATTCCCTTTCACCAGGATGAAGAAGCCTATCATGGTACGGATAGCATTTGGAGTGAATTGGTTAAGAGGAATCTGCATGCGGGTTGATATGGCAGCCAAATAGGGGTGGATCGGAAATCGCAGTCCTGCCCTAAGATGTGCTTCGAAAAAAGCAAGGGTTTGGGGGTGGGATATATCTGGGCGTTCATTTGAGCGAGGAGCGCGAAAGGTGTACTCAGAAGGAAAACCATAGGCATGAGCAAGACTAGCTAAATGGGTATGATCTATTTGGGAAGCGAGGGAAATTTTATTTTCTGGATCCCCCACCAGAGAGGGAGTCGCTTCGGAAGAGTTTTGGCTAGTAGGGGGACTCGACATCGATTTACAGTGATAATAAAAGAAAAAAAAAGATAGCTGGGTTACCTTGAATAGAAGAACTATGGAATCAAGCAAGACGGCCGGCGATGGCGAGAGCTTGGGAGAAAGAACACCGGAGAATAAAGATGGAGACGACGAGAATTTTCTGGGAGAATGAAGTTTGAAAAGAAAGGAGAGGAAAAGGGAGTAGTTGCGTGAAGTAAATGAGGAGAGATAAGGGGAAAAGTCGAGAACTTTCCTCGGGAGGATAACGAGGCAGAGAAAGGGGAGGATAACGAGGCAGAGAAAGGGGAAAAGTCCACGCGCGGAAGCCGAAAAGACTTCCAGGATCTAAGGCGGGAAAAGTCTTTGGAGGAGATAATGTTTTGAAACTTCCTCTCCAAAGCAAAGAGATACACGTTTCTCCAGAAAAACCTCCATATAAAATTCTAGGAAATTTTTCTACTCTCACAAAAGATATCTCCCTTTTACGAGAGTAGGGGGGAGTAGATGATGCGGCCTAAAAATGTCACCTAATGAGGAGTCGACACGTGTATAAATGATAGGATTGGGAAGAATGGATATAATTCATTTAGGGTTCTCTGGATAAAGAATCCTCTCCGGAGGGCTCTCGGGAGGGAGCTTCGTCTGGAGATGAATATCAGAATCAAACAGTTTTAGCTAAGATCGTGGGTCGCGAATATAGGATGCTCCCGCCATTTCCGCCCTAGCTTTGATGAAAAGAAGACTCTGTCCTCCTTTACTTTAGGAGGATAAGTCCACGAAGATAAGATGCTACCGAGTCTTCAGGAAGTGGAGAGTAAGGGAGACTGGGTCTCCTCGGTAGGGCCGAGTCTTATGGGCAACTCCGAGATAAGGGGAAGGCTTGACTTCCTCTCCAGAAGAGATCTCTATAAATAGGTAATTTTGAAGATATTTCCAGGTTAGACATTTTACACCTAAAAACCTAATACACTAAATATCCACATCTCCGCTTGTGATTCTTTGAGTTGATTTAAGATATCCAGGATCTTGAGATCCTTGGGAGATTTGATAAGCCCTCTACTGACTTAGGCCTCGGAGTGTCCGCACCGGACTCCCCTCCGGTGTGTTCCTTGCAGGTCATTCGAAGATTCCAAGAGGAGATAATCTAATCAGGACTATTATACACATTCGGGAAGAAGGACATCCATTTCAGAGGATACCTAATCCTCTCGTGCAAATTTTGGCACATCACCTTCCTCGAGAGGTTCCTCGCCCGCATCGAGAAGCTTTCCAAACAATATACGAGGCGAGCAAGTATGTGAGCAAAGTCTCCTCGGCGCAGCTAGAGAATTCCCGAAAGAAGTATCAATTGCCGGCCGACGTCTACTTTTTTGTTCCTCGCCCGGATGAGAGGGCCGACCAGCCGCCAGAAGGCATGGTCGCCGTCAACATAGGCATGATGGAGGCAGGGCTGAGGTTCCCCCTGCATCCCAGTATCTCAAATTTTTTAGTCTTCTTAAAGGTGGCCCCTTCTCAAATTCTGCCGAACGGTTGGTCAAACCTGATCGGAATTCTTACACTGTTCGACCTGGTAGCGGCCGAGAATGGATGTCGGAACACATGGCTTAGCCCGAAAGAGATTAACTATCTGCTTCAGGCGGCCGAGGCCGGAGGGAAAGTAGGCCATGGATACTATTATGTAAGAGGCCGAGATAATTTTAAATTGGTTGAAGGGGTTCCCAACAAGATTAGAGATTGGAAGACCAACTGGTGGTGGGTAGCCGGGGACTGGAAAAGTCCAGTGAAGCCGGATGGGTCCTCTGCTCGCATTCCCATCGAGACTGAGTATCAAAGAATTCGTGGTAAGTCTTTTTATTTCTGCTCGTTCTTTTCTATACTGAATAACTCCTCGCTTTTGTAGGTGAAACTGCTCGCAAGAAGACTGCCGATCACCATCTCACGCCCCTCTTCCAATACCATGTTTGCTGCGTTCTCAATCGTCGCTACCTGGAGAGGTCCTGCCGATTTCTGAACAGGGAGTGTATGCGTGAGCGAGCAGGTCTCAGAGTACCTCCTCATCATTTCACTCGAGAGTTCCCTCCAGGTATCAAAATATTTCTAAGTTTTCATTCATTTTTTTTTTGAAATTACTCTTCGTAGACACTAACTTCTCGTTTTTTCTTTCTAGTAGTGGTTCCACAAAGGGTTGTTACTTATCTTCCTCCCACTGTTGAAGTTGATCGCATAACATCGAACAGGATGCTTCAACAAGCAAGAATGCTCCGCGAGCGCAGGATCGTTGATGGCGCCGGTAAGAGGAAAGGAGTGGATACCTCGGGGGCTCCACCCAAGAAAATTGTTAAACCAACCCGAGGGGGTTCTTCTCGCCCACCTGCTGCCGAGCAGAGGGCCGTGCCAGTTAGAGAAAAGAGGATCTCGCCGAGGAGATCTCCTCCGCCGAGGGGTGACTCGCCTCCCCCCAGACAGGTCGTATCCCCTCTCCCCCGAAGCACTCGGTCGCGAGAGACCACTGCGATCTCGTCGGCCGGGGAGAGGGCTCAGGGAGATAACACACTTCTCGGCTGGGATGCTGCAAGGGTTGCCAAGTAAGCTTACTTATCAAAAAGACTTTAGAATATTTTCAAGTACCTTTTTCTAATTTTTTTTTTCTTCTTCTCTAATAGTGTTGTCGACTATCCGATCGCCCAACCCTTCAACGAGAACCTTCTCGGCTTCTACCGGTCGCGGGATCCGGTTGATAGAGAGTCTCTAAATCCGATCGCTCTGAGGGCGGTGAAGCACCTGCCTCGATCGTTGACGACCACTCTGGTCGATGAGGTCAACAACCACAACGCCATGGAAAATGCGCGCCTGGTCGCCATTGATTTGAGCCGAGCCTCTTACACCATAGAGAAGCTCGCCTGCCAGATCGCTGATGGTCGTAAGATCAGCGAAGACAGGGGTGCGAAGCTTGCCTAAATGGCCAAGGCTAAAACTGTCGTCGAAGGGCAGCTGGTCGCCTCTGAGGAGAAGGTGGTCGACCTTGAGATTAAACTGGCCGACGTCGAGGCAAAGTTGGCCGATTCTGAGGCCCAACTTGAGATGGTTCGAAAGAAGGATCAAGAAGATCTCCAAGAGATTGAACGTCTCCGTGCTCGCCTCAAGACTGCCGAGGACGAGGTAAGAACTCTTGCAAACAAATCTGCAGATGATGAGGAAGAGTTGGCCACTCTTCGGCAACAGCTGCTCGACATGACGGATGAGCGAGATGATATCACTGATCTCGCTGGGAGTGTGGCCATTATAACTGTGGCACTCACTGCCCACGGGCTTATTCATAGATTACTGGAAGTTCATCCTGAGGTGGACGTGACTCCGCTCGGCGGGCTCTTGGACGACCTCCTTATGAAGGAAAACCCTAAACCGGTATCAGAACTCCCTTTGCTCCCTCTAATGCAACTGGGCTTTTGGGTGTTCCGGTATTTTTCACGGATCCTCCGAAAGAACGCCCAGCTCAGCAAAAAGAGCAGGATGCTGCCGCCGAGGAGGCAGTTGTCGGCGAGCAGGATGCTGCTGTCGAGGGGGAAGTTGCCGGCGAGCAGGATGCTGCTGGCGAGGGGAATACTGCAGAGACTTAGTCTCTCTTTTTTTCTTTTTATTTTGTTTGTTTAGGACTGCTCGGCCACTAAGGCCTTTTTTGTAATTTCAGCCTCTTAAGGCTTTTCAATGAATGGAACTTTTGCTTATATGTTGTTTGATTTCAATTTGTGTTATGATAATTTTTTGCAAGTACTTTTAATAAATATTCCTTATTTTTCTTTCATTGGTTTGCGTTCGACGTTGTTATCTTGCGAGCATCTTTAAAAAAGAGTGCTCGTCTTTCCTTTGCGAGCCTCTAAGAAAGAGTGCTCGTCTTTGCTTTGGGAGATTCTAAGAAAGAGTGCTCGTCTTTCCTTTGCGAGACTCTAAGAAAGAGTGCTCGTCTTTCCTTTGCGACTCTAAGAAAGAGTGCTCGTCTTTCCTTTGCGAGACTCTAAGAAAGAGTGCTCGTCTTTCCTTTGCGAGCCTCTAAGAAAGAGTGCTCGTCTTTCCTTTGCGAGACTCTAAGAAAGAGTGCTCGTCTTTTAGAGTTAACCATTCGTCGGTTCAACTCTTTGTTTGATAGGTAGTGATCGTCTTCGCCACTACCTTGCGAGCATCTTTAAACAAGAGTGCTCGTCTTTTGTTTCCTAGATGGCTACGCAGAGCCTTGTCTAAAATTTCAAACTTATCTAACACTTGATGGAAATTTAAAACTTCACTTGTATTGAAATGATGATTAGATACAAACTATACAAATATGAAAGAATTAAAAACTTACTGGTAATACTTCTTCAGCTTGACCGCGTTCCATGGGTACTTGCTCGGCTTGCCCTCCAGATCTTCTAGCTCGTACGATCCGTTCAGGAGTGTGCGCGTTATTCGGTACGGACCCTCCCAAGTCGGGCCAAGTATGCCGATGGACTGCTCCGTCACCCTCCGAAGTACGAGCTGGCCGATAGTGAACTGGCGAGCACGTACTTTGGTGTTGTAGTAGCGTTCTGACCTTTGCTTGTAGACCACATTCTTCTCGTCCGCTGTTAGCCTTCGCTCTTCTAGAAAGTCCAAGTCGGAGAGCTGTGCATCGTTATTCAACTGCTCGTCATAATTTGCCACTCGAAAAGTTGGGACTTGCCCCTCTACTGGTATGACAGCTTCGGTTCCGAACGCGAGCGCGAACGGAGTTTCACCAGTAGAATTCCTCGTGGTCGTCCGATATGCCCACAGAACCATGTGCAGCTCGTCCGCCCATTTGCCCTTCAATCCATCCAGCTTAGCTTTCAAGGTGTGCTTGATGATTTTGTTGATCGCCTCTACTTGACCATTTGATTGTGGATGATAGGGTGTTGAAAAAAATTTATTGATGTTCCACTCTGAGCAGAAATTCAGCATGTCTTGACTTGTGAATTGACGTCCGTTGTCGGTCACTATCGCTCGTGGTAGGCCGAACCTGCAAATTATGTTCTTCCAAATGAAGCTTGTCATTTGGCCCGTTGTGATGGTCTTCAACGCCTTTGCCTCTGTCCATTTGGTGAAGTAATCGACTGCTACGACTACGAAAGTTACTCCCCCAGCAGCTGGTGGGAAAGGTCCGATGATGTCGATCCCCCACTTCACGAAAGGCCACGAACTATACACCGAGATGAGCTCGTCTGGTGGTGAGTGAATGGCGGGAGCGAAGGCTTGACATCTCTTGCATGTCTGCGCGTAATGGATTGCATCTTACTTCAGTGTTGGCCAAAAGTAGCCTTGCCTTATGATTTTTAAAGCGATCGCTTGCCCCCCTGTATGATTTCCACACGCTCCCTCGTGGATTTCATGCATGACGATCTTCGCTTCGTCTTCTCCGAGGCACTTCAATAAAGGCATTGAAAAACCCCGTTTGTACAGCTGGTCGCCCACAATTGTGTACCTTGCGGACCTGAGTTGCAATCTGGTTGCTTTCACTTTGTCTACCGGGAGCTCGCCGGTCTTGATGTACTTGGTGATCGGCGTCCTCCAGTCCTCGTCGCTGGTCGCTTCAACCTGTAAAATTTGACCTCTGTTCACCGATGGGGAAGAAATTTTAGTGATGGTTGCTTCTGAAAATATTGCCTCCCCCTCTAAAGTGGCTAGCCGAGCTAACGCATCTGCTTGCGTATTTTCCTCCCTAGGGATTTGCTCGATGTGGAATTGATCAAATTGCTCGAGTAATCCTTTCACTAGGTCTTGATATTTTATCATTTGATCGCCGCGAGCCTCGTAGTCGCCCGTAATTTGACATATAAACAGCTGAGAGTCAGAAAAAAATTTCAGTTTTCTGGCGCCCACGGCCATAGCCATCTTGATTCCTGCAACCAGAGCCTCGTACTCTGCTTCGTTGTTGGTCGCCCGATACTCGAATTCGATCGCCGAAGCAAACGTCTGTCCGGTTGGGCTGGTGAGGACAACTCCTGCCCCTGCTTTGGTGCTCGTCGACGAGCCATCGACGAACAGTGTCCAAGGAAGTTCGATTCCCTCATCCAATTTTTCTGGGAAAGTGAGCTCTACGATGAATTCTGCCAGCACTTGTCCCTTGATTGCCGTTCTAGGTGCGTAGGTAAGACCAAATTGCCCGATCTCCACTGACCATTTCAAAAGTCTTCCTGTGGTATCCGGACGATGCAGTGCTCGTCGGAGAGGAAAAGTGGTGAGGACGACCACCTCGTGGTCGAACAGGTATTGCCTTAATTTTCTGACGCTCGTGACTAGTGCGTACGCTAATTTTTCCATTGGAGTGTATCTCAACTCCGCATCTCTCAGTGTTTGACTTACGTAGTAGATAGGCAGATGTGTGCTCCCCTCAGCTTGGACGAGCACTGAACTGATCGCATAGTCAGTGGCCGCCAAGTATAGATACAAGATTTCGCCGGGGACTGGCTTAGATAGGACTTTCGGATCCGATAGATATTCCTTTAATTTTTCGAAAGCTTTTTCACACTCATTGGTCCACTCGAACTTTCCTTTTTTTAGAGCGTCGAAAAAAGGTTTGCAACGATCGCCCGTGCGTGCAATGAATCTATTCAGCGATGCAAGGCATCTTGTCAACCTCTGTGCTTCTTTCACGTTCCTTGGGCTTTGCATATTGATGACTGCTTGAATTTTACTTGGATTCGCCTCGATGCCCCGCTGGCTAACCAAGTGCCCCAGAAATTTTCCTGAGCTAACTCCAAAACTGCATTTCTTTGGATTTAACTTCATGTTGTACTCTTTTAGGATATCGAAAGTCATGGCAAGGTGGTGTAGGTGATCCTCTTTCCATAAGCTTTTGACAACGATGTCGTCGATATAGACCTCCACCATCTCGCCGATGTGTTTCTCAAACATCTTGTTTACCAGTCTTTGGTATGTTGCCCCCGCGTTTTTCAAACCGAAAGGCATTCTCTTCCAGCTATACATATCAAGCGCAGTCATGAAGGTCGTATGTCGCTGGTCATCGGGATGCATTGCAATCTGATGGTACCCTGCGAAGGCATCCATGAAAGTTAACATCTCGTGCCCCGCTGTATTATCTACTAGGTGATCAATGTGGGGCATCGGAAAGTGATCTTTTGGACAGGCGTCGTTTAAATCTGTGAAGTCTATGCACAATCTCCACGACCCAGTCGTTTTTTTTACGAGCACTGGATTTGCCAACCACTCGGGATCAGTTCCAGTTTTCTCGATTAATTTGTTGTCGATCAATTTCTTAATTTCGTCCGCCAAAGCCGCACTTTTATCAGGCCCAAATTTTCTTCATTTTTGGGTGATTGGTCTCCTTGCTGGATCAATATTCAATCTGTGGCAGGCATGATTCGTGGGAATGCCCACCATATCTTCGTACGACCAGGCGAATGCACCGATGTTTTCTTTCAAAAATGCGACCATGTCTGATCGCAAATGTTCTGGTAAATTCGAACCTATGAATACCTCGAGTTCTGGACGAGCTTCGTTTAAATGGATGGTTTCAAGGTCCTCCGCTGAAGTTGCCCGCTCTTTAGGCTCCTTCCAACGAGGGTCCTCAATTCCGAATTCTGGCTCAAAGCCTAACCTAGGCTCCAGATCTGGAAAGTTTTCTGGAGACTGGTCGTCGGGGATCTGGTCGCCCGAATCTGTCTGCTCATCGATTTTCATTGGGGTGTGGTCGTCCACTTCCATGGAGGCGTGCTCGTTCGCCTCCACTTGGTGGTCGTCGAAACTACGACTGCACTCCCCAACTTCAATCTTTCGGTACTTGCTAGGAAGACCCTCCAAGTAGTTCACTTGTTCTGTTTGTATTTGACACTTAATATACTTTCCAACCATAGTACTTTCCTTAGAATGATGTTTTGCAAAACGGACGAGACACTCCCTCGCCCGCGTCTGATCGCCCTTGACGGTTATAACTCCCGCCGGGGTTGGAAATTTTACACAGTAATAAAAGGTAGAAACGGCCGCCTTGAACTCGTTGAAGAAAGGTCGGTCGAGGAAAACATTGTAGGATGAAGGCATGTCGATGACCAAGAAGTCGAGCTGCCTAGTATGGTGTATCTCAGGCTCTTTTGACGATGCCAACTCCAGAGACAGTCTGATTTTCCAAATGGGAAGGTTGCGTGTGTCCCCGAAACCTACGATTATATCATCGCAAGGCTCGATGTAATCTGCATATCCACCGAGAGCATCCAAAGTATGCTTGAAGAGGATGTTGGTGTATGCCCCAGTGTCGACCATCATTCGATGGACGATGGTTCCCATGATCTTCCCCATGATGACCAAAGCATCATTGTTTGGTTGCACCACGCCATTTAGATCGTTGTTTGTGAAAACGAGTTGGTGGGATGGAGGCTGCTCGGCAGAAGGAGCGACGCACACTTGATGCACGTTGTTAAGTGCTCGCACCTCACTCTGTTGTCGGCGAACAGACAGAGCTTTCCCGGACTGAGTTCCCCCTAAGGGGCCTTCCAAAACCATGCATGCTCCACCCACATTATCGATATCGCCTGGCGGATTGTTCGGCATGGGGGGAGCCAGTTTCTGGCGATTGAGCTGCTGGTGAAGGTCGTCGCTATCGTCGCGACGCTTCTTGCCCCTGTTGTCGCCATTTCCTCCTCCGGACTTGATGAATTGGGTGAGCTTGCCCTTATTGTAAAGTTTGAAAAGATTTATCACCAAGTCTCGGCACCCATTGGTGTGGTGGCCGACAGAGTTGTGGTAGTTGCAAAACTTACTACCATCGAGATTTGCATCGCTCGTATGCATTGGCTTTGCTTGGGGGAGCATATTCTTTCCCCTGATTGCGTCGTAGATGCCCCTAGGATCCACAGTGAGGGCTTCCCTGAACTGAAGAATCTCAGGAGACTCCTCGAAAGGCCTGAAGTTTGATGGGCGAGCACTGCCGCCCTGAGTGGTCGCCTTCTTGGGCTGGGAAGACTCCCCAGTGTTATAGTTTTTCTTGGGCCACACCCTTTTGGCCGCGTCCGGCTGCTCGTTAGCCTTTGCGGCATCCATAATCTCTTCCATCTGAATGAAATTTCCCGCCCTACTACGGAAATCCTCATAGGAAACGGGGAAAGAGGTATGCATAGATTCCCACAGCTTGGAACCTATTCTTAGTCCGGAGATAGATGAGATTAGCTTTGTCTCATCATTAACAGCTTCTCCGTCGATCACCAACCTATCGAAACGCTCGATAAAGTCTTTGCCTGATTCGGTTGGTGTTTGGCGAACGTTTGCCAAACGTTGCTTTGAGGCTGGGCGAGCAGCTATAGACCCGAAATGAGTCAAGAATTGTTGCCCCAGCTCTAGGAAAGAAGTGATGGAACCGGCACCCAGAGTGGTGTACCAGCGATGAGCTCGGTCTCCTAAGGTCAAGGAGAAGTTCCTGCATTGGGTAGCATCCGTTGCCCCGATTGAGGCCATGTAGCTTGCATATTTTGACAGATGCACCCTGGGGTCAGACGCCCCGTCATATGCTGCCATTGAAGGCATTTGAATCTTCCTTTGAAAGGGGGCAGTGAGAATTACAACACTCAAAGGTGGAGTGGGCAGAGTGACAGGTGGGGCAGTGCCTTGCTTTGCTGCGACCACCTCTGCTCGCAATGTCTCCATCTCCAATTTCATCATCTTTTGAGTTTCGAGGAACTGGGCGAACTGCCCCTCCTCGGCTGTTTGTGGACGGGGGACGACGACCTCGTCGCGTCGGCTCCCGCGAGAAGCGGCCGGGTGATCACCCTGATGTGATCGCCTGGGAGAACGCCTCTCTGAGTGATGGCTGTGGTAGCTCTTTGACTGAGCTCGCCCACCACCAGGCCCTACTCGTTCTAGGGCGGAGACCCTGTCTCCTTTCCTTCTACCACGGTCTTTTTGGTCATCTTTGGCTGGTCGTCGCCCGATGTCTAAGTGAACCGGGCGAGGAGCTTTCTGTGGGTCCTTGTCGCCTACTCGGTCGAAAACTGAGTTCCGAGCATACGAATCTCCCGTATGACTGTTATGGGAGCGGACAGGTGCCTTGTTCCTTTCTCCGTCCTGGGGGCGAACAGAGTAGGAATGATAGGATCGGTTGTCCTCATCATTATCGTTCATCCTCGCTTTGGCTTTTCGAGCTCTGTCGAAGACCTGATCTTTGGCCTTTTCAACCTCCTCTACCTCGATTAGCCTCCTCTTCTCTAGGAGGAAATCGGAGAAGTCTTTCAAATTTTGGGGGTCTTTCAAAATGTCCCCCACATTCAGATTTGCAAAAGGGTTTGCTTGTGGTACCGCCGGTGTCGGAGGGTGCTCGTTCCCTCCGGGCGGTGGGGTTCCATCAAAATGTGATCGTTGAGACATCGTTTAAAGAGTGTCTTTTCTAAGAGATTACAAAGTAATGATCTAGAAAACGAAAGATTAAAGTTCTTACGCAGAAGAACGTGCTATTACAACTTCTAGATTTAGCAAAGTAACAACAACAGAAGCTTGAAAACACAAATACAAGGAGATCAAACTCTAAAATATGCTACGAAAACTGAAAATGTTCAAGAACACGAAGAACACTAAAGATCGTAAATGATGCTTTAAATGGTAGATATACCGATTAAAACTTGAAAACAGGGAGTTTGCTAATCGATCGCTCGATGATCGGACGAAACTTTGATGATAAACACGTAAAAGGTCCCCTCCTTCTAGCGCCAAATGTTGTATGCACTTTTATCGGATTGACTCGGATGTGGACTGTTTTTAGTACGATACAAACATATATGATTAAACGGGGGTTATTACGCGTTTAGGGAGTATTTATGATGATCTTGATGATCTTAAAGAAGAACAAAGCTAAGAAGATCAAGAACAATGATATAGCTTCTTGGGGAAGCTAAAGCTTTTCAAGCTTGGGAGTGTTTATTGCTTGGGTTGGGAGTGATTTGTAGGAATCATGAAACTTGTGTCCAAATGAGCCCCTTTTAGGCATTATATAGTGGTTTCTAGGGGCTGCCCGCCCTTTACACGTGGCACGCCCTCATTGGACCTATCTTCTACCCGAAAAGGTGATTTGATGGCGCATTTAATGCTAAACCGCCTTAGGTGCTCGTCCTCGCCGAGATGCCGAGGAGCTGGGCCATGGTGGTCGCCGGAGGACCTTCGAGGAGTGTGGTCGCCACACTCCATGCTGTCTCCCAAGACTTCAATACTTAAACTTCTCTCGCTAAGAATAGGCATGTGCTGATCGCCACACATTTGGGCGAGCAGCTAATTAAGGCACGTGCTCGCCAACATCTTTGGACGAGCACTTAAATATATTAAATACATTAAATCTATTACATTTTCTTGGTCTTGTTGACTAGTCGTCGCAAGACTTTGTTGACTGGTCCTCGCCACGTAAGATGGTGACTAGGATTGACTCGTCAAAGATTGACTTCTTTGAGTAGGTATAACAGTAATCATAGTATCAAAAACACGAGACAGGATCCAACAAGTAGTTTTCTAAAACTAGGACGACTTTTCATGAGATTTTAAAAATCAGCGCGCGCACTTGGATGAGGTTGCTCGGGTATTTAGCTGGGCCGGGGTTTGAGGCCTAGACTAAAGGGAGCTAGGGGCGAGGTGAACTCGTGTTAGTATCTATCTGCTCACTCAGTTTTTCAAACTGCTTGATCTTCCCACGAACACCCTTCGACTCCTCGTTATTATATTTCTCACTATTCGTGGACTGCCCAGTCCCATTCTTTGTTCCAGCTCCTCTCATTCGAGCTTTGTCCACCTCCATGTCATCCCGAAGAACGTCATATTTAGTCCTTTTATCCCTCTTACCAGCTGTAATAAATCCATCACAGCAGTCAGTATTATCATTCCCATTTCCCTTTTCCAGCTCCCGTTTAAGGTTTTTATCTCGCTGAGCAGCCCAAGACTCCTCAGCAGCACACATCCCCGTACCATGCCCCAATTTCTTGCAATTCACACAGTAAAGCGGCTCAAACTCAAACTCCACAACCTGCTGCCACTCGACATCCTCTATCTGCACAGCAACTTCACGAACTAGTGGCATAGCTGCATCAACCTCAACAAGCACACGCGCATACGACACCCTCTCTTTAGAATAAGAAATCTCGTCAGTATACAACGGTTTTCCTATGAAAGATGCTATCACTTCAATAGGCCTACTTGTCCAGCAGCAAAGTGGCAAATTCCTAAGCTTCACCCAAATAGGAATATGCGAAATTTCATAATCATCGAAGTGGAAAGCAAAGGGCATCCTTTTTATCATGAGTGTGCGCCCCCATATTGAGTAAGGGCCCCCATTTAGGACCTTTTCCACATCGTTTTCACTCTCCATCTTGAACATAATCCAGCCACTTTCATGATTTTTAATCACATGAGGAACACCCCATCCATTACATAAAACTTTCAATGCTCCAAACCCCGGGTACCGCCCCGTAAAATATCCAATAAGGACGTGATCCCATTCATTAGACAAGAGCTCCTTAGACAGCATTGCCTTGTTTGCATTAGGAGGAACATAATTCAATCTATGTTCCACCTTAAGAGTTCTATTTCCACTATTAACATTTCCTAATTTCCAAGCATTTCTAGTCGACTCAATATCCTGCTTTTTCTGCCCACAATCGTCCGATCTGTTACCATCTGCCCTACTCTCCATTTTGGACTCATTATACTTGGAACTTCCACTAGTATCCCCATCAGTTTTATCCGAATCAAACACAGGGGATTCAGAATCATCGGAATGCTCATACTGACCTGCATTTTTGTGCACCCATTTAGAATATAATGAGTCTCCCTTCATCCGTCTAATCTTTGAATACATAGTTCTGATCCTTCTAACTTTCACCCTAAATTTTCCCATCTTCTATACAACCAGAAATCATCTACAGGGATCTAACATTGCAAACACAGAGTTCCTCTACACAGCTTGTAAGAAGGAATTTCCAGAATTAATGGCCTAGAACAATCAAAAAGAATTAAATCAAACCGTAAATGGCAATAAATTGTAACCAGCCAAGAACTCGATGTTGATTTTCACTAACTTGAAATCACCACCAAGAAACGAAATTCTTCCAAAAACACCACTCTACCCCAACACTTTACTCGTTCCAATCAAGAATTGAGATCCTCTACTATCTGCATTTACAACGAATTACTCCTACAATTCATAGTAAATCACATCCAATTATCCTATCGTCTCTAGAATTTCCAAAGAAAGCTTAGCCTATTTTCTTGAATCGGATGATTCCTCAACGACCAAAATATTTCTCACTCCAATTATCCGAATCAAATATTTTCCTCAACTACCTATTTATTAATTTGAATTCTTAATTTTTTTAATTTAATTATTTTTGATAATATATTAAATAGGAAAGAATTGGGATGTGTATTGTAATAAAAAAATGATTTTTTAATTTTAGTGTGATGTGTTTAACATTTGGGGTGTGTATAACATTTTATGGGGGTGTGTGGTGTGTTTTAAAAAATGACTTGTTAAACTTGCTATACCTATACCAGGTAACTGGACCAAAATCAAAATAAATCGAAAATTAATGGATTAAATTCAAAAAGTGGTAATCTAGTGGACTAAATTCAAAAAACGTGATAACTTAATGGACTAAAAAAAACATATAATCCATTTTTATTTATTTTAAATTAAAAGGATATATTTGTAATTGTTTGTTTATTAATTTAATTTATAAGTAGGGTGATGAAGTGCGATTTTGCATGAGATAAACGCACTAATGCGAAACATTGTTTGTTATAAGGCAGGGCGAAGCCTATCTTAGCATAGAAAGACCATGAAAATTTGCCCTACCTTGAAGCAAAGAACCAATGTGGCCGATATCTTCAGCCCGAGATAATCGTCATGCCATAAATTCAAGTCCCACAAAGGTAGAAGCGTATAATGCAATGCAAGAGTGTGCAAAGAAATTTTTTTTAAAAGCAAAGGTGCACAGAAAACTTTCACTACAAAAAAATATCCAAATAAAGATGAGTTTGGCGAGGAAAAGTCCTCTTTAACATGAATAACGAGGGAAATAGCTAACATTTAATTACCTCGCTATTTTTTGCGCGAGGATTCGAACTCGTGACCTCCTGAGCGAGAGGTGCTTATGCGCTCCTTATGTGTCGTTTAGGCTAGGAGCTTTAGTCGTTATATTTTGAATGCAATTAATATATATATATATATATATATATATCATATTTTGATTAAGCACTAGTTTACCGAGTTTTGAATCAAAACGTGGAAAAGTTGGCCGAGTTTTGAATCATAACGTGGAAAAGTTGGCCGAGTTTTGAATCTTAATGTGGAAAAGTTGGCCGAGTTTTGATTCAAAACGTGGAACTTTTTTTTCGAAAAATCTCACACAACTCGGCGAACCAGTGTTGAATTTTTGCAAAACACGATTTTTGTAAAAAAAAAATTGGAAACGAAATGTACTACACATATATTCATTACAACTACACAATCATGCAATAATACGGTCAAATAAAACAATAATAACATGAAAAATAATCAATTACAAATAAATACTATGTTTTGGGTGTGGGAGGAATGCAAAAAAATGTTTTTTTTATTTATGGATGGGATGAACTCAGCATATAGGGGTAGTATAGTCTTTTTACCTATTAGTTCAAAATTTAAATCTAGGGTGGCTCATATCTGGAAGACTTTGCTATCTTTTGATTTTTGTTTTGATGTGGATGATGTTGGTTATCCTCTTTGAGCTCCTATTCCTCTGACCATATTAATATTTTGATTTTTTAGTGAACAAATTAGTTGGTATTTTACTGGCTTCCATGAATTTACTTAAGAGCTCATATTCCTCACAGACATCACTCAATGAATTTACTTAAGAGAATTAGAAGTACACATATATACTCCTCAAATTCCTTGGGTAATAGAGGGGACTTCAATGAAATTCTTATTTTTGAGGATAAATGGGGGAAGGACTGTTGGCAACTCTTGTGCTAGTATGGAAAGGTTTGGCAAGACCTTGGGGCATGTTTGTTTTGGGATGGGAAATCCGGATTTGGGATTTCGAAACTCCACCCCCGTTAAAGTTTGGGATTTTGATTCAGGATTTCAAAATCCCACACTATAACCCTATAAAAGTCAACTCTATAAATACCTACAAACCCTATATAAATACCTACATAAATCCCAATACAAACACAAAACATAAAAAGCATTAGGATTTTGAAATCCACTAGATTTTGAAATCCGGATTTCAAAATCCTCAAAATCCCAAAACAAGATGATTTGACACTTACTGACCTTGGTTTCAAGGGACCGAAATACACATGGACGAATAAAAGATCGAGACCTCATCTCATACAAGAGAGACTCGGTCGTTGTGTGGCAACTATGGAGTGGCAAGCTTTTTTCGATGAGCATTCGGTCCAAAATTTGTCCTGGTTTGGCTCGGATCATCGAGTGATCTCCCTTTCTGTTGCTCGGGCCTCTCACGAATGGATAAATAAAGGGGTTAAGCATTTTTATTTTGAAAACTTGAGCAGTGTAGGAAAGATTTAAGATGGTGGGCAACTTCGACATTAGACAATTTGGATCAAAGGATTCTGGTACTAACGAATCACCTGCGGGCCGATTCGTATAAAATTTTTGATAATCCAGTTGATGAGGATAAGGTCGATGATTTAGAAAAAGAATTTGAAAAACTTTATATTCAACAGAAAGAATTCTAGCACCAAAGATCACATATCAACTGGCTTCAATGTGGTGATCGATATGAACACAACTGTTGGAATTAATTAATTGAGAAATCAGAATTACCAACCTGTAATTCTCAATGCAGCTGAAGATATCGACCCGATTGAATTCCACTTAATTACCAAACTGTGATCCTCCAAGTTAGGAAGTCAATCACGTGAATCCCACGAATTGCTTCCAATGTTCACAATCTAAGTGTCTTATTTGATCAGTGTGTAATGTTCAATTTTACAGAACACATAATATTTGTTTTCTGTGTTTCTGTCTTAGAAGTGGAGAAGAGAATGAAATTGTAATACCCGTAAATTTATAATTGACACATATATATTTAATTAATTAATTATTTATTTATTTATTTTAAATTTATATTATAATTTTAAATTATTTTATTGAGATAAGTATTCAAATTCAAAGCCCATTTAAATATTGATTTCCATCACATCAAAGCTCAATTTTAATATGTATTATAAATATGAGGTTTACCCTAATCTTCTTACTTCAAAAAAATACGCCTCTCAATTTCAATTAGGGTTAATCCTCGAAAGGTTTTACACGGTAACCGTAATTACGAGAAGGGCTATTCAATCGATCATCGAAGATAATCGAGTTTAAGGTGGGGTTTAATTGCTTTAATTTCTACCGTGGTTTGATAGTGATTTAATGCATTCTTATTCTTTATTAAATGCTTTAAATAAATTACAAGTTGTGTGCTATGTGAGTTGTTCATATGATATTCAAATGACAAGGTTTCTAATAGCCAGGGGCCAAATAAGGTCCGGGGCCGATGGGTCTTCGGGTGTATCCCGCCGTGCTCGGCAAGGGCCCTATTGAGGTTCGGGACTGACGGGTCTTCGGGGATTATCCCACCGTGCTCACTACATGTGGGAATACCTTAGTCCAGAGACGGTGCCACGTTGGGGCCAGGGGGGGCCACTGGGCCCCCACCAATTTTTTTTTTTTTTATATATATGAAAAATATTTTATAATAATTATATATATTATGTGATAATAGTTATTCTTATCATATATATCTTAATTATCATATATTTGCCACATGTCACAAAATGATTGGTCTATTTCTTCTCAAATTACTTTATTTCAAAATCTATTTTTTTTTTATTAATTTCACCTTTATTAATTTTTTATTAATCATTAATCTTAACCGTGTCTATTTTTTTATCTCATCTTCTTAATATTAAAATTTAAATGAAACTTTTTGATATATGAAAATAATTTTTTTTTTAATTTTTTGACACATGCATATTAAGTATAGACGAATAAAAATAAATGCTTGCATACAAAGTTTGAAAGGAGTAATATATTTTTTCATGTGTTTTTTACTTTAAATTTGTTTCTTAATACTCCAAAAATAAATTATTTCTTCAATAGAGTCAATAATATAGATTGATGGTGTATTTGAGAATTATTGTCTAAGTTTTTACTGAGAATTGCAAAATATTTTAGCAATTTTTAAATTGTTCAATTTAATTTAATGAAATGTATTGACAATTTTATCGTAAAATTTCAATGAGTATAATAAGTACATATTATTTTATCTTTAAAGTAATGTTAATCGGGCCCCACTACCGAGATTTCCTGGCTCCGTCACTGCCTTAGTCATTAATTTGGCTTTGGGAAGGCCCATAAAACTCTATTGACAAAGTTACGATGACAAAGTTACGATGACAAAGTTACAAGGACAAAGTGGGGCAAAGTATCTATGACAAAGTTTATGTTGTAATGAGAATATGTGATTGTTATTCAATTAACATCAACATCTTGTTTGTTTATTTTTAGTATTTAATTTAGAATAATTATGCCCCATTGAGTGTGCTTGCATACTCATCCCAATATTTAACATTTTTTAGGTTGAACTGGTGGTGAGGAGAGGTGGTGGATGTCAATTAATTTGTCACAATTTATTTTAAGAACTTTATGAATTTTCAAGTGTTTCACTATTGTGACTTTTAGGACATGATTGGTGTTTTAAAAATTAAATTCGTTTTGAGATGTTGTTTATTTCATCGAGTTTTTCGCAGTTATTCAAGTAATTTTATTGATAAATATGTTCGAAAATCTCATTTCTTTAGTTAAAATTTTAGCTCATGCCCCTATACTTTGATTTAGCCTGTCTCTTTACAAAATTTACATTTATGAAAATTGGGGTGTGACCGAGTGGTATCAGAGCAGGTTTACGTTCTTGTAGACTTCTAAAAAAAAATTAAGAGTCAATTTTCTTTAAAGAGTTTTTTTTAACGAGACAATTTTAAAAGTAAAGGTCATCCATCACCGCCTCCCGCTTCAGCTCTACGAGGCATGTGAATTATACTTATGATTTTATGGTACAAGACTTTATGCTATGATTATGTTCATGTGCATGCATATTTTTAAAGTAAATTCTGATTTTCAAGGACGAAAATATTTTAAGGTGTGAAGAATGTAATACCCTTAAATTTATAACAGAGACATATATATTTAATTAATTATTTATTTATTTTAAATTTATATTATAATTTTTAATTATTTTATTGAGATAAGTATTCAAATTCAAAGCCCATTTAAATATTGATTTCCATCACGCCTCTCAATATTAATATGTATTATAAATATGAGGTTTATCCTAATCTTCTTACTTCAAAAAAATACGCCTCTCAATTTCAATTAGGGTTAATCCTCGAAAGGTTTTACACGGTAACCGTAATTACGAGAAGGGCTATTCAATCGATCATCGAAGATAATCGAGTTTAAGGTGGGGTTTAATTGCTTTAATTTCTACCGTGGTTTGATAGTGATTTAATGCATTCTTATTCTTTATTAAATGCTTTAAATTAATTACAAGTTGTGTGCTATGTGAGTTGTTCATATGATATTCAAATGACAAAGTTTCTAATAGCCAGGGGCCAAATAAGGTCCGGGGCCGACGGGTCTTCGGGTGTATCCCGCTGTGCTCGGCAAAGTCTAATGGCCAGGGGCCCTATTGGGGTTCGGGACTGACGGGTCTTCGGAGATTATCCCGCCGTGCTCACTACGTGTGGGAATACCTTAGTCATTAATTTGGCTTTGGGAAGGCCCACAAAACTCTATTGACAAAGTTACAAAGACAAAGCAATGGCGGATCCAGTGTAGAAATTGGGGGTACAGCTGTACCCAAAAAACAAAAAAAAAAAAATTTAATCTTAGGTAAAAAAATTAATTAATTAGTTAATTTTGACACAAATTATTTTAGTTGCATCCCATTTCATTTCTCAACTCAAATTAAAAAGGTTCAACAACAACTTTTTGTTCTCAACAAAGTGAAAGACTCAGGTTCAACATTTTAAAACTACTTCAATTCTCTTACAGTCTCAAAAGTTAACACACAATACTTCCAATACTCATTCTTTTTTTTTTTTTTTGGCAAATAACGCTCTCTCACATTTCAATATATTTTTTTTTTCTCAATGACCAAAGATAATGGGTAGTTTTCGTCGAAACGAAGGAAATAGTATTTTGCTTAATATCTTCCGCACCCCCGAATTTTAAATCCTGGATCCGCCACTGGGACAAAGTGTGGCAAAGTATCTATGACAAGGTTTATGTTGCAATGAGAATATGTGATTGTTATTCAATTAGCATCGACATCTTGTTTGTTTATTTTTAGTATTTAATTTAGAATAATTATGCCCCATTGAGTGTGCTTGCATACTCATCCCACTACAAAAAAAGCTTGATTTTGATACCGAAATTTTGAGACGGACACCTAATCCGTCTCTAATAGATACGGATTTGTTAAAAAATCGAGATTTGAAACCGAAAATAAAACCGTCTCTCATTATAAACAAATTAGATACGGTTTTTAGTTTCAAGAGTTTTAGATACGCGACTTTCAGTTTCGAGAGTTTTAGATACGGATTAGATACGTATACCACCGTCTCTAAACAGTCAATTTTTTCTCCCCAATATAAAACGAGACAATGTGTACACGAAATTTGTGATACGAAATCTAACCATCTCTAAAATAAAGAAACAAACCATTAAATTGTTCAAAAAATAAACTTAAAGACGAAGGAAAAGGCGACGACACAATAGGACGACGACACGACATGAGGAGGTATCCTGTGTACACGAGGATCCTCAATCGGAGGTCACGGGGATCCTCAATCGGAGGTCTGAGTGAACAACGACGCGCCCTTCCTCGTAAGTTACTAGTAATGCCACACGAGGAGTATTTGAAACCGAAACCGTAGGACACTGAGAGTGAGAGAGAGAGAGAGAGAGAGAGAGAGAGAGAGAGAGAGATGATGATTCTTTTCTTGAGAGAGTGAATTTTTTTTTTTTAAAGGTAATTTGGGAGATATAAATCCTTATATATATATATAGAATTGAGAATATGGGCGGGTGAATTGAGCTATATTAATTAATTTATTACTCTTTTATAATTAATAATTAGTAGAAATAAAAAAATCAATTAATACTATGTAGATATATTTTAGGATAGACATAGATATTATAATAATAATATTATATTATATCTTCAATTCCATATGACAATATATATATATTAATTGATTCTCTAATGAAAATATTCCAAGAATTGATTCTCTAATCATATATCAATTTTGTATGATGTCCAGAGACGTTAGATTAAAAAAAGGAGGTGTACGGTGTCATTTAATAATTTTTAAAAGTTTTTAAATATCTTGACTAAAAAGTTTTAGATTAAAAAAAGATTATATCATCCATTTAGAAAAAGTATAAATACGTGAAGCATTGCAAATTGTAAAAGTCATTGTTTGGAAGTGATACAAGTTAGTCTAAAAGTTGTTTGGGAGTAATACAAATTAGTCTAAAAGTTGTTTGGAAGAGATACAATAAATTATCTAATTTATAGAAATTGAATTCATTTAGTTTTACAAAATTTTAAAAAATATATCATTTCGTGTCAAAATAAACTTAAATTAAAAAGTGTCAAAATGAAGAGAGGTAGAGATACAAATTAAGTGAATGATTCATATATTAAAACTTCATTAAATTAAAATAGAGTGTTATATGGGTGAGACGATTACGGGGTTGTGGAGTTGGATCAACGAGCCTACTCAATGTGTGTGGAAATTAAGGATTTCAGTGTTTTAGGTCAACAGAGGAAGAGTAAAAAATTGCACATACATACGTGTTATTGAATTGGGCAGAAGTCCAACCTTACATTGTTATTGAATTGTGCAGAAGTCCAACCCTAGTAAGTAAGTAGGTAGTTTTATTCATGTTTATTCAATCTATAATTATTATTGATAATAATATATTTTTGTGAATTATAATTATTATTGATAATAATATATTTTTGTGAATTAGGATGTATATTCAACAGTTGAGAATCGATATTTAAGGGATCTTAGCAAATGGCCACTATTATTCAAATGTGATTGGTTTGATCACGCCTCATTAGAAACAAAAATCCATTAGAATTACAAGTTTGTGGATGTTTATCACCTATCCAAGAGGACCGTAACAAGTAACAATTTGCAAAAGGACCGTAACAAGTTTGCAAAATAAAGGCAAGATCCTCGGTGGAAGGCACTGCAAAGAAGTTTTAAAAAAATAGAGACTGAAACTAAGGTGTTTGAGGGAGATTTCAATATTTTTTTAGATTTAACGTGATTTGATTGGGAATTGAAAACGATGATGATGAGAAGGATAACAAGAATGAAGATGAATATGATGAAGAAGAAGGTGATGACGACAATGATCAAGGGAAATATGAAGATGAAGATTAAATGTAATTTAATTAATTTATTTGAATTTATAAACTTTTACAATTGAAATTATTCAATAACAATTTTTTTTTATATATTTTTTAAAGTTACAAATTAATCAATTAATTATATATGTTAAAATATTATGCACAGTTCTTAGTATTTTACAACTTATGCTTTTGACGGCCGTGAGTAATTACAATTTTTAGAAATTAATAAAAAAAAAAATTACATTTACAAATTTAAAAGTTATAATTTAAATACATGTGAAAGAAATAAATTAATATACATATACAATTAATATTAAAAGATAAAATAAAAGAGTTATCTGTCCTAGTGGCGGGTGCTCAATAATGGACACTTGCCCACCTAGGTTCAATTCCCACATGGACCATGGATGGGATGGGATGGGGTCGGGCTGGATTGGGATTGGGATTATTTAATAGTTGGAGAGGGGATTGGGATGGGATGGGGTCGGGCTGGATTGGGATTATTTAATAGTTAGAGAGGGGATTGGGATGGGATGGGGTCGGGCTGGATTGTGATTATTTAATAGTTAGAGAGGGGATTGGGATGGGATGGGCTGGATTGGGATTACATGGACCAAAATAATGGTTAATTTAATAGTTGGAGAGGGGTTTGGGGGTCGGGTTTGGGGGCTGGGTCGGGATTTGGATGGGATGGGATGGGGTCGGGCTGGATTGGGATTGGGATTATTTAATAGTTGGAGAGGGGATTGGGATGGGATGGGGTCGGGCTGGATTGGGATTATTTAATAGTTAGAGAGGGAATTGGGATGGGATGGGGTCGGGCTGGATTGGGATTATTTAATAGTTAGAGAGGGGATTGGGATGGGATGGGATGGGGTCGGGCTGGATTGGGATTATTTAATAGTTAGAGAGGGGATTGGGATGGGATGGGCTGGATTGGGATTACATGGACCAAAATAATGGTTAATTTAATAGTTGGAGAGGGGTTTGGGGGTCGGGTTTGGGGGCTGGGTCGGGATTTGGATGGGATGGGATGGGGTCGGGCTGGATTGGGATTATTTAATAGTTGGAGAGGGGATTGGGATGGGATGGGGTCGGGCTGGATTGGGATTATTTAATAGTTAGAGAGGGGATTGGGATGGGATGGGGTCGGGCTGGATTGGGATTATTTAATAGTTAGAGAGGGGATTGGGATGGGATGGGCTGGATTGGGATTGTGCTGGGATGTATTAGGTTGTTGTTCCTCGTTTAGATACGGATTTAGAGACGATAAAATGTCGTTGTTAAAATAGAAACGACATTTGAAACTCGTTTATCGCTTAGATACGGATTTAGAGACGATAAAATGTCGTTGTTAAATAAAAACAACATTTGAAACGGATTTTTGACCCGGATATAAAACGGGTCGTTCATCGTTTAGATACGGGAATATACGGTGTCAAATTCCGTCTCTCATTATAAACCGAAAAAAATAGGTCTCAAATCCGTCTCTTATTAGAAACGGAATTTAGAAAACCGTTCCTGACATTAGATACCATGTGATTAGGAACAGATAGAAAATGGTTCCAAAATCCGTGTCTAAACTGTTTAGAGACAATGTTTATGGTATCTAATCCGTCTCTAAATCGCAGTTTTTTTGTAGTGTCCCAACATTTAACATTTTTTAGGTTGAAGAGCTGGTGGTGAGGAGAGGTGGTGGATGTCAATTAATTCGTCACAATTTATTATAAGAACTTTATGAATTTTTAAGTGTTTCACTATTGTGACTTTTAGGACATGATTGGTGTTTTAAATTAAACTAGTTTTTTGCCCGTGCGATGCACGAGTTTATTGTAATTTTTTTTTTTATAATTTTTTTCACAACAATTATTTTTCACTTTTTTTTTGGTTCATTTTATATAGGTTGAATGTTGGTTTCTAATATATTATTGAACTATATTTTATGTATAACAAAAAACATTCATCTTGACTAAACCTTTGCTCTCATACTACATGTTCATAATTTTCTTTCCGGAATTGATGCACAAAGTGATATATGAAATACATAAATATTAAATCGAATTAAACTATAATTGGTGGACACCTTTGCTTTAAATGGTTTACCTACACAATGTATAACTAACTAAACAATGTATATCACCATTCATTTCTCCATCTCATATAGTTTGTCCTAGTGCAATACATAAACACCAATTTTTTATAGAAATAAATAACTCAAATATATAGAATAAAAACCATATTCTTATTTATCTTATTTAAATATATCATCGTTGAATCAATATGAGCTTGAAGTGTTGGATCTGTGCCAACTAAAGGTTCGAGTCTTTTTTCATTGATATTCCTCAAGCTCACACTATTATCGTTTTCATTTTACAGTTCAATAGCTTCATAAACCAGTTTTCAATATTACTCCAACACTACAAAAAACAGTCAATTTAAAGAGGGTAAAGGCGAGGGATTCACCCTCTTTAAATGGAATTGCGACAGCATAGGCGAGGGGGACTCCCTGTCGCCAAAGTGCTCCTCGCTAATTTATTGGCGAGAGCACTGTCGCCAATTAAAGAGGGCGCGTCCCCACTCGCCAATTAAAGAGGGCCTCCACCCTCGCCAATTTCATTAATTTAAAAAATTGTGAATTCTGGGTTTTGAACCCCCCAAGCCAATTTAATTGCATTATCTCTCTCCCAAACACGCGCGAGAATCGAACCCGGGACCTCCGGAACGGGAAGAGTTTATGCGCTCCTTGTGTGCCGTTTAGGCTAGGAGCTTTAGTCGTTATGTTTTGAATGCAATTAATATATATATATATATATATTATAATTTCAGTTTTTTCTTCTTTCCTTCAAAGTAACTTGTTTATCTTTAAATTGTCAAAACACATCTAATATATTTATTTTTAAATGTGAAATTATAATATTATGTGTTACAAATAATTAATTATGTTTATTTTGTTTTCCAATTATAAAATTAAAGTTACTTGTTTATTTTTAAATTGTCAAAACAAATTTAATATATTTATTTCTAAATGGAAAATTATAAAATTATGTGTTACAAATAATTAGTTGTGTTTAATTTTGTTCTCCAATTACATTTTTTTAATTCATGATTATTCAATAATTATGTTTAATTAATTTTCTTCATAAATATATATATATATATATATATTTCAAATTTGTAATTAAATGTTAGTAAAAAATATTTGAATATATATACCTTCAATATAATTAAAATTAAAAATTTAACATTAAAAATAAATATCAAGTATCATTAATAATTAAAACTTAAAAATAAATACACCATTAAAATTGAAAGTAAAAGATAAATATTTAAAATCTGGAAACTAAAGAAACTTGTTACTTTAAAAAATATTAAAACAATAGTTTATAATTATTATAATTATACAAAAATAACTCAGCTGAATTTTCAACTTATAACAATTATAAAATTTATAGATATAAACACCTTATTAATCTGATCCAATTTTAATTCATGATTATTCAATAATTATATTTAATTAATTTGTTTCCCACATGTATATAATTAACAATATTTAACTATTTAATCAATCAAATAATGATAATTAACTATTAACCTAATTAATTAATCATATCTAACAATTAGAGTAATATATATTAATTACAATAATTAATATATAACCATTAGTATATATACTCCCCGACATTAATTCCGCCCTCGCCAACTTCCAAAAAACCAATCCCTCGCCACCTGGGTTTCTTCATTTTCCGAGAGGTATTAATTTCCCTCGCTAATTTGCGAGGGATTTTGGTACCCTCGCCAACGCGCTCGTAAATTGGCGAGGGCACTTTTTTCCACTCGCTAATTTGCGAGTGTGATTCAATCCCTCGCCAATTCCCTCTTTATTTGTGTCCCTCTTTAAATCCCTCGCCAAATAGCAAGGGTTTAATTCCCCTCTTTAACTCCCCTGTTTATTTCAGCAAAATTTTGTAGTGCAAATATATATATATATATATACTCATTGCTCACATTGTGTTTTGGTAAATAAATACATACAACACTCTAGGATAAACACCTCAAAGTTACTTTAAACATATGGGGAGGGAAAAAGGGATGGGTATTTAATGTAAATTCAAAAAAAAAATATTATCTGTAAAAGTGACCAAGTGATAAACCAATTACAATAGCAATGTAGTGTTATCATCACAACTTGTATAATTCTCATAATTAAAGATCAGACACATTCACAAAGTTCGATATCTTCAGACATATATCCAAAAGAAGATGAAAAACATGCACCCTATAAATGTAAGATGCAAAACAAATTCATTTCCACCCCCAAAAAATAAGTCAAGCACTGAAAAACTTGAATTTCGTAATCAATTAGTTATCAATTATTCAAAAAAAGTTATCTTCACTGTCAAATTCAGTTCAATCTATGGCTTAAAAAGAAAAAATATAGAGATTATCATAGACTCATATATAATAAAATTGGTTCATAGACTCATAGAGAAAGAAAATCATCAAAAGCAATTCTTCTGGCCAAAAAAAACCAATATAGAGATTATTATGATTATCATGCTCTAATTATCCCATCAAGAAACTGCAAACTGAGCAATACCGAGTTTGTATAAAAAAATTAAATCTGAGTACTAAGGTCAAGTTGTGTGGACTGTCAATAAAAAATCATCTACTCATACCCACAGAATTAGAATCTCCACCCAATCAGGTTGGGAAGATCACTGCAGCTGCTCTTGCTCAATCTTCGCCCCAGCACTGGGATAAATTAATGAATGTGAAAGAAATAATGAGTACCTAGCCATGGATTAAAGAAGCTGTGTATAAGTACGGGTCCTGATGAGGCAAGGAAAGACCAAATTCTGTAATTTTGAAAAGATGAGATCTACTATGGTTGCACAACATGCCCCGAAGATATATGTCCAAGTTCGCTTGTCCAAATTGTCATTTATATAACAAATATTATTGCATCCATCCCCAAAGCACCACCATTTTTGTAATTATTTAATGTAGCTGCTAGAATATATATTTAAATTGAAATGGAAATGGATACCTGACACAAGCAATAAGTTGAATGACGGATCCGAAGAGAAGAAATGTGCAGTTAAAAGCCAATTCCACGTTCCTCCAGTGTTCTCCGAGTAGGCCATCAAGAACTTCAAACCATTGTAGGGTAGCTAGAGTTAATTAATTTGTAAGAAATTAATTAGTGGAGTAATTAAAATGAATAATTAATAAACTTGAATAACATGGTTTGATCTGAAATTCAAGTTTGTGTCTTTTCTTTTCTGATTTTGTATTCTACATAAAGGCAAATACAGACAGACGAAAAAATAATAAATTCTAAACTGGAAGCAGCCTAGAGTAGAAATAGAGAGAGAGAAGGCTTACACGTAAAAGTTTAAATTGACACATGGCGAAGGAACAAAAATGACTCATGGCAAAAACCAATCTTTATCGAGGCCGGGGATAAGCTAGTTGTAGCTCAATAGAAGTTGGATAACAACCAGAATTTGCAATTAATTAACTACAAGAAATTTGAGAAATCGCGACGAAAAAATTCGTCATAAAAACATCATTTTTCGTCATGAAAGGTGTTTGGTGACAAAAAATTTCGTCGCAAAGAACGTCACGCTATGTGCGTCACAATAGATCAATGCGACGATATTTTGAAGTCGTCACCAAAAGTCATCATTTGATGACGATAAAGGTCATCATCACAATATCATTTCATCTATAGTGACATATAAATCGTCACATTTGACATCGAAATTTCGTCACTTAATATGATATTTCGTCACTAAAGGTTAAATTTTACATGACGGTTTGATTTATCGTCACTAAAAAAATACTTTTTTGTGACAATTGTCCATATATTACTAGCATTATCAAATTTTAGTGACGCTATTTTTTGTCACAATTAGATTAACTATTTCGTCATATTATGTATAATTCGTCACAAAAAAATTATTCTTTCGTGACAAAATATTGTTCGTTGTTATATGTGTACATATATAATGACAACAAAATTTATCACTAAAGAATATGATTTAGTGACAAAATTTTTATTGTCACTAAATGATGTGGAAATTGTGACAAATTGTGTTTGTCATTATAATTTACTATTTTATGACGAAAGCGGTGATCATCGCTAAAAGTTTAGCAGTAGTGACAACATATTTTTTGTCATATTTAAAATCTTTCGTCGTGAAAGAGTTACCAAATAGTGACTAAAATTTGGTCGTCAATATATATATAATGACGACACGTTTCGTCACCCAAAACAAGACTTTAGTGACAACTTATTCAGTGTCATTAAATGATATAAAAATGGTGACAAATGTTTTTTGTCATAATAAAATATTTTTTAATCACAAAAATAATATTCGGAACAATTTTTTAAAACTAAATGTAATACATATTGCAATAAATAATTCGTCATAAAATGATTAGAATTGTCATGATAAATTAATTTTAATTACTAAATGTAAGAAAAAAAATATTTACAACAACAATAACTAACTTTAAGATAAAAAATAATTTTGCATTAATAAAAAAAGTCATACAAGCATTTAGAAAGTAACAACTAACAAGAAATATTTTTCTATCACTTCATGGAACCAAAAAAAAATGGTTTATAACTCTATTCCTTTATCGTTTAAAATAGTCATTAATTCCTGGATATTTGCATTCAAAACATTCACTTGTGTCTTGAGTTCTTACACTTGAGCTTCACACTCTCAGAGCTTTTCTTTCGTGGCTTTTAATTCTTCTTGTAAGTGATTTGAAGAATCATTTAGTGTGTTGCGTCTGCTTGGAGGTTTGAGACCATATACCAAGACCTTTTACATATTCGGTTCCACGACCCAACACCTCTTCAAGACTATATCATCTACAGTCTACACCCTTTTCAATTCTGAGTTCGATATATTCTTCTCGTTTTTTTTTCATCGGCTCCTGATAATTAAGCATAAAAAAGTACATTTCCATTAATTTTAGTAATAAAAATAAATCTTATAAATAATTATATAGAAAAAAATTAACACAAACTATTAAGATGACCATCAATTTATGTATGTCTTTAAGTGGTAAAACTTCTTTATCAATGAAAACACACACATATTGTTACTAACAATAAAGAACAAACAAGAATTGAACACTAATTCAACCACTATAAAGAATTGAACACTCTTACATAATAATTTTTACAACAAGGAGTTTTTTTTTTTAAATATCACCACAAAAGCACCATTTAATCACGGTTCTCCAGCTAACTCGCGTTCAGAGTACAATACCAAATAATTTAATACTTGATCATACCAGTCAACAATTAATTGTATAATCATTTACAAATTGAGATATAATAAGACTAATCAATTTAATTAGAATACAAAGACATATTTCCACAACTATCCTCGTCAAAACTTTTTTCACTTATCAAAGTCTATACACAGTAAAAAATATAATGACAAACATCAATTTGAGTTGGTTTGAATACAAAATTTATAAATTCATATCATTTTAAATTTAACAAGAATATGTAGTGTAATTGTTTTGTTGATTTTGACAAGGATGACAAATCCAATAATTGGCTGCACGTAAAACTATTTCTTTCTAACACCATATATTACATACAAGTAACATCCATCAAACGATCATACAAAGACGGAGAATAGAGAAATAAGTACCTTATTCTCACGTGAAAATATTGTTCAATTCAATTCTCCTCGTTGTTGTTAAATTCCCTGAAAAATAAAGGATAACTGAAATTGTACATAAAACAATAAGAGCGAGATATATAAGACAGTATGAATTGGAACATAGATGAACCAATCTATTTGGAACAATAGCAGTATATTTGTTGCTAACATAACATTAGTGAAATCAATATGAGGAAGATAAATTCCTTATTAAGATGAAACAATAATAGAGATGACATTTGGAACACAATTTCATCGGAATATTCGCTACTGAGAGAGAGGCGATCAGAAGAATGAGTTTAAGGAAGAGAGGATATTTGAGATTTTGATGTAAATGTAAGATCACGTTAAAACCTTGAATGTCTAGAGAGAAAAAATAATTTAAAAATTAAAATGTCTACAAAGGCAATGGTTTGCTGATGAAATATAGAGCATGCATGTCATATTCTCCTAATATGTAGTGACTTATATATTAATTGTAGTCTCATCACAAGTTAGTTGTAATTTAAGGGTCCATATATATATTTGGCAACTACATTACAATTTATATACTTGAAACAATAATTTATTTAACAAACTCTTACTAACTAGCTATAAATGTATTAGCAGTGTTTAATGTTTTGTGCAGAAATTAATGAATACATATTCATCATGTAAGAATTAATTAGTGTTAATAGGCATATAGGAGCATGTTTGCTTCATGGTTAGGGGGATTTAGTGATGGGTTTGATAAGTAAACTCATCTTCTCCCATGTTTGGTTTCTCATAACTTTAAACAACTTAACCCGGGTTTATAATTTGACCCGATTTTTATAAACTAGATTCCATGGGTTTAGACAACCTAGCCTTCCCTTGGATTTATCTAGCCTCCCCCTTGGGTATATCTAGCCAACCCACCACATCTAAACCCATCTTATCCCAACCCATGAAGCAAACGTGGCCTAGATATATATACTCACACGCATCAGTACTATTCATTGCCAATATATCTATATATATGTGTGTGGGTATGACACACACAACAATACTTGGCTATTAATACGGTAATACCGTCAACTTTTGTTTTAATCAATACTTACCTAAGAAGTATGATTTTATCATCTCTAGTTTTTCTCCAACCAAATGAGAACAGATTAAGGATCAACACCTATTACTAGTTACAAATAATTCATGTTCCATTATTTTCAATCAAATAATCTCCAACCAAATAGATTTATCCAAGCAAGTAATCTCTAACCTAAAACATTAGTATGTATGGGCATTCACAATTAATAATAAGCTAAAATAAATTTTTTAACCATATGACCATATCAACGTGACCATTAATTTCATATAGAGATTAGGTATAGAGAGCATGCTACAAGTACAATCATATTGTTGAAGCAATTCATCAAACAAATAGAGGGTGTGAAGATTAAGGCCTGTGAGTTGAAGTAAATGTAAGAGTTCTGCCAATGTTTTATCATTTTTATTCCATTTGCAGCTACAAACTATGAATTAAGCTAGCCATAATTTAAGAATTAGCAAATTACGTAATTAGAATTGTCCCTTTAAAACTCCTCAATTTCAAATATATAAAAAAAAGCATCAAACCTGCGTGGGAGAAATTTGGGTTGTTTGAGATTTTTTTTTTTTTTGTGTTCTTGAATAAACAAATCAGTGAATGATATCTCAGGGCGTGACCATAGAGGGCATAACCAAACAAATAGAGAGCATGAAGAAGAATAAGGCCGGTTCAGAATCTGCAGCAGATTATAAGCCATTCATCAAGAAGTTTTGAAGACATGACTAGAATCGGATATCAAACATTAACGAAATATAAGCAATTTATTAAAAGAAAAAAAAAACAAGATTGAACCCAAGAAATACCTATTAATCACACGATGGAGGCGCCTCTCAAGGAGAAGGGTTTGAGAGTGTAATTTGGATATAAGAAAAAGGAAAGGCATAAAAGTATATCCTTTTGGAAATTTGGAATTTTGCAAATCAAATTTTGAGAATCCCGCCACTTCGGTAATTTTAGGATTTAATTAAATAGTTTATACAACAATTTAATTTGAGGAATTTAAATTTTCTAAAAAATTGTTTGTTTTGTTTAGTTTTTAGATTGATAATTTTGGTAATCCACACAGGGTAAATTGAGAAGGCCCTCCACACAGAGCCTGAAGGCTCAATCCAACTATGAAAACTCTCAAAAGCACGAGAATTCCTAGTAAGAATATGTGCCACATTATTGGCATTTCCCTTCCCTTATTCATCAATTTAATTTTCATATTGAAAAAATGACATAGGGGTGGGTTTTTTTTTTTTTTTTTTGGATTTGGTATTATAATTTTTTAGATTATAATATATATATAGTATTTTATATTTTCAATTTTTAAAATTTAATTAATATATTTTTTTAGGATTTATTAATATAATATTTATATTTTTTCAGAGTTATTTTATTATCCTATTGTAAAATAATTTAAAGTTGTTTAAAAAAATGTACAATATAAAATTTGGAGAAGAAGGACGGTGAGGCCCAGATGAATGGCGAAGCAGACGCGCGTGAAATTGACAAAACAAATGCGGCGACAACGAATAAGGCTATATATGGTGGCGAGACTTTGTGCGACAATGAAGAAAGGCTGTGGGGGCGAGGCTTTGAGCGGTGACCGACGAGGCTGAGAGGGGAGTGAGTGTCCCAAGCGCGTATTTTATTTTCCATGCTATATGGTTTGAGAGAATAAGGGGAGAATTATGATTATGTAGTAGAATGGTATATATTTTCGGTCTTTCATTGGGTGTGCGCTAAAATCTCGTGTGTGCGTATAACCGACTATTGATTTCTAATTTTCTGATTACCGATTACTGTTCATGGTATTACTGATAATTGTTTATAATTATATGCATGGAATTATTTGTTATTGTATATATTGTTCATGGTATTACTGTTTACAGTTCTTATTATTAGTGATAATTGTTTTTTGTATTATTGAATATAATTAAATGTGTAGAATTATTTGTTATTGTATAAGATATTATTAATTACTATTATTGGTATTACTAATTACTGTTTATGATATTACTAGTTATTACTTATTGTATTACCAACTATAATAAAATCATACCTATAATATTATTTTGTATTAAAATAAAAAAAATACATAATGAAAAAAATGGAAAATAAAGACACGAAAAAAAAGGAAAAAAATTTAAAAGGGAACAAAACGAAGAAATAAAAAGTTTGGAATAAAAATTGAAAATGGAAAGAAAAAAGGAGGGTAAAAAATAAAAAGAAAAAAAATCAAGATTTGTGGCTAATTTCGATAGTTCTTTTTAATTATATTTTTACAATTTTTTTTCAAAAAATATGGGTGATTCAGTGGTGAATCGACGGTAACTCGACAATGACCCAGCTGCAGATTGTAAATGTATAAATTATGGTTGATTGTATTATATTTTGTGTAAATTAATAAAATGATAATATAGTCGTTTAAATTGTAAATGTATAAATTATGGTTGATTGTATTATATTTTGTGTAAATTAATAAAAGGATAATATAGTCGTTTAAATGTAATATTTAAAAAAACATATTTTGGGGGTGAACTCATAAAATGAGCTGCTGCAAATAACGATTTGGGGTGAACTCAGTGGTAAAAAGAAATGATCTGGGGATGAACTCATAAAATAACTGGGTGCAGATAATTGTGGTAAAAAAAATGATTTGAGGGTGAACTCATTAAATAATCGGGTGCAGATAAAATATGAATAAAAAATTGAAATTGAAATCAAATTGTACCCATACACCTTGGGATACACAATTACTACTTAAAAAAAAAATATTACTCAACTCACTACTTTATTTTTATTTATCTACACTCACAATCTTTCCCTTTTTACATAAATAATTAAAATTTTTTAAAATCCGTGTCTAACCCCATTGAAAATATTAAAATTGTACAGAGGTAGTAATATTTAACCAAATCCTTCTCAATTAGCTAAAATTGATATGGGGAATAAAAATACAAGTGTAGAGATACATCACATATATATTTAGGTGAAAAAATATTTTTATGAAGATAAATTGATACATTAGAATTATTATTATAATATTATAATTATATACGGAGTATATCTTAATATTGAATGTTAGGCTTTGAAACAATTAAACCAAAAAAATTGGCGTGGGAAACCAAATTGTCATTTTTTATGTTTTTGTTTCAGTTCCCTCCCTTTTTTTTCCCTTGGCGCTCTTCTTTACCGCCAATTTTCAATGTATATTTATATATAAGTTATTTTCTTTGTTCCACTAGGTCATTTAGTGTATATTTCAATTGCTTTCATTCCACAGAAAATATACGTCACTCTTTCTTCAAAACTTTCAAAAGATATATTGTATCCCCTTCTCTCATCACTACGAAAGAGCAAAAAACGTTCCTCCCCTTTCACCTTTTACAATCACCAAGATGAGTATTTCCTAGTTCTATATTCTGAAATAACTTATTTCTAGTTGAAGTATGAAGTGTAAGGTGACTTTCCCTTCCACGGATTAAATTTATAGGCTTAAATTATGCTATCATACGTAGAAATTTGTTGATCGTGTCAATCTCAGACTTTAATTAATTTATATATTGAATGTTGTAGATTTAATTTTTTTTACTTTTTTGTTCTTGAGTAAAAGTAGACAAAAGCAAGAGAATTTGAGATTTGTATGTGGTTATGCCACATGATAATTAGTTTGGTGTTTGAAATTTTCTTTGCAAGATTTAAATAATCGTGTGAATGAGATGCACTAGTCTTATATATTTGAGGTGTGTGTTCAATGTGATGTTTTTGGAATGTTTCATTTGGTGTTAATGTCATGAGACTAAAGATTTGGTTGTGTGATTTTGTTCATAAGATTATTTTGCAGCTTATCCCTGTTTCAGAATTTTCGCCTCTATTCCCTTCTTATATATCACGGCTTGGTGATATGGGTATCAAAATTAAAAACATGGGCCTCTAAAACTATCAGAATCTACCAGTAGACCTCCACGGACATTCAATTGTAAATGCCGTCTTTATTCTCATGTTAATAAACCATACAAATTGTTAATAAATAGTTAAACCCCTAGTTAAAATATAATTAATTGTCATTCCTCTTCACACAATCTGCATTGGTTTCAAACATAATTAATTTTCATAGATTAATTTGCTTTGCTCAAGATTTGATTTTGTAATGGCTACTTATTTTGATAAGTACTTCTCTCTATCTATTGTAATATAAGCTCGCTCTAGAATATTTTATCAGAAAATAAAAGCATCATCTCATTTACAGTTCCTTGCTTCCAAATTTTAGTACTCCATTCCCTGTGGTCCTGCTTCTCCTTCATGATCCTGACAAACAAATAGATGTAGTATTACTACTAGTAGCTTGTGGTCTTATGGAGGTTAGGAGTATGAAGTGTTTTACTATTATTATCATTGGTTTTTGTTCGTTTGTAGTAATGTACATTTAGTTGGCTGCTCCATTGGTAGTACTTATTGAATATATATGTGTGTGTTCATATTCATTCTTTGTGTCTAAGCCCATTTGTCAATTTAGAAAAAAATTTAGGGCCTTGATCTTGACATTGCTTTTCTTGTTTGATTTGTTTTTTATTTCTAGCCAGGTCTTTTCCTTTAAGTTTGAATCAAGTTTGTCTAGGTGGCATTTTGAGTTCAGGAGAAGTTATGTACCTCATTAGCCAAATCTTCTTTCATCTTCTTTCGTTTTTTTAGGTAGCAAATGAAGATTTACTAGTAATAGTGTTTGCCTTGTGCTTTTAGCTTTTCAACTGTTTTCACTTGTTCCAACTTCATTTTTAAGACTCTTTAGCTTTGCATTGTCAAAGTTGTTCTAAACTTAGCTTGTACCAGTAAGATTCTGTGATTTTAAGTTGTCACCTTCTTAAGCATTAAGTTCCTACAATAAACATGTTGATCTTCTGTTGAACTAAGCTCAAAACTGTAGTTTGATTCAATCAATGTCTTGTTGTACTGAAACCTCAAGTTTTTAATATGGTCAATCCAAATCTTGTTGGATCATGATCTTCATTGTAAATCGCTGCACTACACAAGTTGGGGAATCTTGAAAGTTATTATGGCAGATTGGCAGTGCCTTAAATTTTGTATATTTTGTATACTTGCTGCTTCTTCACAGGTGCTGGAAGCACACCATTCCATTATGCTTCATGTGGTTATAATGAGCAGTGTTGTTAGGTTAGTTGATTTGGAGAATAAATAAACATTATTGTCTGCACATGTTTACTTTATATATATGACTTGTATATGTCAATTATTCACATTTTGATTGCTAAAGGTCCCACTCTTACCACAGGGAATGCAAATGGGTAGTTTGATATTAATTTCATCTTCTTGTGTTTGAATTTGTTGGAGTGAAGGAGAGGGTGTTGTAATGGACTTGACACGGTAGGTGCATGGGATAATGGAAATTGTATTTTGTGATTATTCTTTTAATTAATTTCTTATGGAATAGCTACATGTTAATGGACTTGACACGGTTAGGAGAGAGCGTCAAAATGGGATCAAACGATGTTGGACTACATTGACTTGACCGAGAGGTATCTTACTTTTTAGTAAATCGGGTTGGAATACGTGTTTCAAATGCTAGAACCCTGTTCTTATGGTTAATTAAAGTTGATATTTTAATCATTGTAAAATTATTGACTGAACAAGGTAGTGGAATTTAACCTTTTTTTGGGTATGATTTAGGGAGATTTCTAATTCTTTAATTTATTTTGTGTAATTAGTCGTACGTATAAGAGTAAGAAATTTAAACATTTTATTATAGGATTGCTTTTTTTTTTTTTTTTTTGCCCATTGCTTATTAGTGTAATGGTGTTTGCAATATGTACATAGATGTCAATTTTTAGTTTGTTCAGTTATATTAATTAGAAGTTCTCCATCCAGATCAAGAGTATGCTTTAAACAACTCAAAATTATTGATAAGATTGCTCTTATTTTTAAGAGGTAATTGTGCATAGTTTGTGCTCATAAATATCTATGGCACATATTTTTACTTGAGTAAAGCTTGTTTTTTTGAGCTAGCTTTATCATTTGTTGTTGTACTTCGTTAAGTAGAAAACTTAAATTGGTTATTAGATTTAAAGTGATCTTTTATTTATACTTTAGGAATCTTTAGAACTTTGGATATAGTTTTTAGCCTTGTATACATATTCTTGTTGAACTATACTCCATGTTATATTTTTATTTTTAGTTCATCAGTGCATATATGTATATATAAAATGTTCTTCAATCTTTTTTTTTTCACTCTATGTTGAATTCTCAACTAGTTTGTTTTTAGCATTTTTCAATTTTTATTTGGTTTATTATTTTTGGTAATTTTTGAGGTTCTGTTCAATATATGTTTAACATTTTAATGAATTTTTGGTGATTTGCCCATAAATAATGAAGGGTAATTTTATTATAGCAATATTGCTTTTAAACAAGATACATAACTTACAGATCTATAAATTTTAGAGAAATTATTAATATATTTACTTTTCTACTAATGTAATTTATATATTCCGTATATATGTGTATTTTTTTTTAAAGTGTTACAATTTATTTAAAAATGTTGCATTATATGTAAACTATGGGTAACTTGTTTTATAGATTATTTTTACGATGAATATATTAAATTCGTCATGAAACATACTAATTTGTGACAAATTAAATTATTAATAATGACAACAACAATTTTTCATAAATTTAATTTTTAATGACTAAATTCAAATTCGTCACATTTGTGTAACAAAGGATGACGAAATTCATGCGTCACAAAAAGTATTATGAATCTATGACTTTTTTTTGTTAAAAATGACAAATAATTATTAATTGTCACTATATATAAATATTTGTGACGCAAAAATATGTCACTAATTATTTCGAACAATTAATGATGAAATATAATCTCGTCATGAATATATTATATTATATGACAAATATGATCGTCACTAATAACAATGAATGTCGTTGCCAAATATTATTGTGACAAAATAATTTTGTCACTAATTATTTTGAATAATTAATGACAACGATAGCATCGTCATAAAAATATTATTTTTCATGACGTAGAATATCGTCACCAATTATTATAAATTTTGTCACCAATATTTTTAGCGACAAATTTTTTATTGGCGTCATGATTTTTTCAAATTAGAGACGATTTTTTTAATTATTAGTGACAAAATAATATTTCGTCACGAATAGAATCATTATTGGCGACGAAATAAAGTTTTGTCATGAATTCTAATTATTAAGTGACGAAAATTAAATTCGTCGCCTTTTACTAACAAATTGTGACGAATTTTGTGTCGTCACCAAAAAATTCGTCATGTAAAGTGTGATTTCCTGTAGTAAGCATGCACTTTGGATCTCTACTCTAGATGTCTATGTTAAGCCATATACAACTTCCTTCTACATTTACCAGAAATTAACAAAAAGGATAATTAGGTGTAGAAAAGAAGTGGTAGCATTATATCTTTGTCCTTTCTATTTTATTTTATGAATAACATTCAAGCTATGCATTCAGTAGTCCTTACATCAACCTTCTGCACTGACCTAGTCAATATTTTATACATTCTTAAATGCAGAACCTCAATAAAAATATATTTCCTATAAAAAGCATTTCTCAAGGGAGTTCTAATATTGACAATACACTTATCTCAATAGAAGACTAAATTAGAGGGACAATGAATTCTGAGAGTAAAATCATTAAATTCTTAATCAGGATTCTAAAAAGGAAAAAAAAATCCATTCCCTTAGTGTAGAAGGGTTTAAGAACAATAACCTCTACGACCAAAGGATCCAATCCAATTTCCTCCCGAGCCTCAGTTCACTTTCAAATCTAGGAAACTAAATCGTAGCAAAAAAAATTTGAAATGAAGAAAAGCAGCAGAAAACGGTACCAATATGGGAGCCTTCGGCGACTGTGGTGGATGCGACCATTAAAGTCTCTTTTCTAGCGGCCATAGTTTTTCCTTCCCTTCCTCCATCCAATCTCACTCTTCCTCTCTCAAATTTTCATCCTGCAAAATGCCCATAATTTTTTTCAGCAATTTGCAACTCAAACATGGCAAACAACATTGATTAACACACAAACCTTTCAAAACATATATCTAAGGGAGCATCATATATCGATTCCACTTCATCTGCTTTTGGTACTGGACCGAACCTCATCTTATCACAAATTATCCCAATTACTGGAACTACAACAATATTTCTCTACATACAAAATCATTAAATTCTTAATCGGGATTCTAAAAAGGGAAAGAAAAAAAAAAACATTACCTTTGTGTGGAAGGGTTTAAGAGAGAAAATTTCATTTTACATCCTGTAACTTAGGCCTAATCCAGTTTATATCCTTTAGATTTTTACTTTTTCAATTTACGTCCTAGGGTATCCAATTTATGTCGTTTTAGGTCCAATTTATGTCCTTTTCGCCTGAAAATTGGAATTCCGGTCAAATAGTCAATTTATCTCCTTTAAGTTTGAAAATTAGAAATTAATAATTAAAAAATTCTGAAAAAAATTAAAAATATCATTAAAATTTATAAACAGTGTAAAATAAAAATAAAAAATTCTTAAAAAAATTAAAGAAAAACTACAATTCTAAAAATTTGTAAATTAAAAATAAAAAATTTCTAAAAATCTCATAAAAACATAAAATTCTAAATAAAAAAATCTATAAATTAAAATTTTTAAAATAAAATTAAAAATTATACAATTCTAAAAACCTCAGTAAAATGAATTTGACACGGTTCTACAATAAATCAAGGCGTGGAATCCAAAAAAAATTAGGAGTTCGAGAAAAACTTTAATGGCGTATGAGTTCGAATCAAGTCTGATTTTTATTATTATTATTGGGTTTTTAGAATTTTTAATATTTAATCTACACATTTTTTAAAAATTAAAGAGATTTTTAGAATTTATAATGAAATTTTTAGAATTTATAATGAAATTTTTAGAATTTTTAATTTTAAGTTAAACATTTTTTATTTTTTCAATTGTAAAATTTTTTATTTTTATTTTACACATTTTATAATTTTTAATGAGATTTTTTAAAAATTAAATAAGATATTTGGAATTTTATTTTACACATTTTATATTTTTTAATTTTAATGATGTTTTCAGATTTTTAATAATATTTTAAAAATTTTAAAGATATTTTTAGAAAAATTATTTATTAAAATTTAAAAAATTTCAAACTTAAAGGACGTAAATTGGACTATTTGACCGAAATCCCTATTTATTCCTCACATTCCGGTGAGTTTGAAAATTTTCCGGCGAAAAGAACGTAAATTGGACCAGAAAGGACGTAAATTGAAAAAGTGAAAACTTAAAGGATATAAATTGGATTAGGCCTAAGTTACAGGACGTAAAATGAATTTTTCTCGGTTTAAGAACATTTACAACCTCTACAATCAAAGGATAGATGAAGAAACGACAATTACCCATCAATTATAACTTTATAAGTTTGACTCGTAGTGCAATGTTCTCTTTAACAGAGAATCGAAGTAGGCATATTAACGAAACAAGTTAATTAACACAAATTAAACCTGGTCTCTACCTTTACACAAAGAACAAAAAGATAAAAACTGAAGAATAACTTATATCTGAAATTGAAAATCAACTACAACCAGATCTCAGCCATAACCCTTCACCCACAGAAACCAACAAAATTGGACTCATCTCACAAATCCGAATCAACAAAACAAATAACTGCAACTAAAGAAACTTCAACATTCCGGCAATCACCTGATTGAAAAAAGTATGCGACGGCGTCCGATTGGAAACTGGGCAAGATGGCGTCAGTCTCAGCGACTGCGCACGAAGGGCCCACTTTTTTATATAAGAAAACTAATAACTATATAAATATATACTATAAATGGCAGATCACATGCGACATAAAGCCTAGATATAGTTCATAAAAATAAGTAAAAGATTCACAAAGATTGGGCTATCACATGAACTACATAATTGAGAAAGGAAGAGGCATGGGCTCACATCAGTTCACCAAACATAACAAAAATAAATTAATGTTATGCAGAGCTAAACTTGTCAATGGTGAAATGCTATCATTCACCCTAAATTCTAAATAATCGATACATTTAAAAAAAAAAATCATTCCTTAATTTAGCGATGTAAGTCAGGAACAAAAACTTTTATTTATCCGTCAATTAAATCAAAACCATATTACTCCTACTAATTATGCATATCAACCTATATGCAACTTGAAAGTCCTTGCTATGTAACAACATTCCATCTACAATAAATATTTTTAGTTTAAATGCAATAGAAGGAGAATCGTAGCAGTTCAACACAATTTTGAAGTTCATCAACAATTTAAACCTGTGCAGGGACAACAATCTACTATTCTTCCATAAAATCTACTCAATGACACCATTAATCTTTAATTGATGGCAATATACTTGGTATATGAACACAATTAAGAATAACGCTTGATAATTCTCACCTACCGATGACCTACAAATAATGGGGAATGATATATTGCAAATTCTCTGTTTTTCAACGCAAAGGAAGACCCTCATCCATAAAAATAGAAAATTGAAGGAATTAAAGTTCAAAAGCTATGGACTTAGTTTTGATAGGTGCTCAAATATCTATAATATTTTCACTAAACATAAACAATAATAACCAAAATAGGCAGCAAAAAATAATACTCCCTCCGTCCCACAATAAGTTTCTCATTCCATTTTTGGCATATTATTTTCTCTCTCCCAATCACATCAATTCTACTTTATCTACCCAATCACATCACTTATACTTTATCTATTATTTTATCATATTTCTTAATCAAAACAACCAAAAGAAAGGGGAAGTTTATAGCGGGACGGAGGGAGTACAATATTATCTCAAGGACAGACTTACTGGATGCGCAATGAATCTTTCCCTCAGACTATCACTCATGTTCCTACCTGGAAACCCCAAAAATCGCGGTCAATTTGAACCACATTTTTAGATAACATAATAAGCCATGTCTGCAAAAAAAAAAAGATTGAAAAGGGGTTTTCTTAAGGGATTATAGTGTTTGATAGAGATTTATGAAGGACAGAGAATAGAGAGAGTGATGAGGTGAAAGTGAGAATCAAAACACGTTAATAAACCACATAAGTTGTTGGTGATGCATATGAATCAAAACCTAATGAACGAATAAAGAAGTTTTGATACCTTCTCCTTCTCCAGTAATTGCAACAACAGTAAAGACGAAGGCAGCAACAATGTACAATATAGAGAGCAGGAAAGGGAAGGGGAGAGGAAAAGTCAATAAACGTGAAAAGTTAATAGGCTAATTGACATTAACGGGACTTTCAGTTTCAGAATAAGAAGCAGGTAGAAAACTGAACTCAGAAGTGTAACTCCCTGCCTCTTCGTTGTCCACATACCAAAATTATTACATGGACTAAAAATGACACATGGCAGATGAGTTTTGCCTTAAATTGACACATATTTGACACATGGCAATAACAGAATTGGTCTAAAATTACACATGGCGGAAGGCTAGAGAGTCTATCTTCCTTTTATATATATAAATTCGTTTTGAGATGTTGTTTATTTCATCGAGTTTTCCGTAGTTATTCAAGTAATTTTATTTATAAATATGTTTGAAAATCTCATTTCTTTAGTTAAAATTTTAGTTCATGCCCCTATACTTCGATTTAGTCTGTCTCTTTACAAAATTTACATTTATGAAAATTGGGGAGTGACAGATCGAAATTCTCTGCGTAATTCATTTTTTGGAAAATCCTGTTGGATTTTCTTATATAGGAGGTTATCCCAATAGCTGCTCCTACCTTTATCCATATTCATGTGTGGATTAAATATAAATAATTAATATTAATTAATTATTATTCTATTTAGCTTTCATCTCCCACTCACACATGAAGTTTGAGTCTTACACTCCTTTACTTCACTTATGTATACCATCACATAACACATTTCCATACAGACAAATAAATTGTGTGACCCTCGAGAATATGAGTTTTCTATGCTATACACTTGTTAAGGATATATAGCGACTCAGCCAGTTTTATATGAAGATTTCAAAACTCGTTATACCCTAGAACTCTTTCAATTTAACATCCGTTGACATATCTCTTTCAATCCCTTGAACATGAGAGCATATTCAACCTTTTATCAAATCTATGTATTCATAATCAAGTTCCCAACTCGATTGATCGATCAATGAACACAATAGAACATATATTAACAAAGACGTCCTTCCTTTTACACTAATATCTCCAGACTTCCACTATATATAGCTGCTTTCCTAGACATGCACCGCATGGCCATATAACTTATAGATATTGGTAACATGCTAAAGTAGCAACACTAGAGTGAAGACTTAAGAATACAGTAAAAAGTCGTAAGGGTACTTATTAAAGGATTTTTTTTAACCCTCAAGGCCCATACAATGAGAAAATAAGGATATCTTTCTCATTTCCTTATGGTCATCTTAGCACATGTGGTATGAAACACATGTCACGATATCTCAACTTCCCAATTAAGACGGAAGCGTATGTCATTTCTTTTATTTGACATCGTTTAAATCACAGTTCAAGTGTATCCTCGACACTTAACTTGAATTTTCTCCCACTATTGTCCAGAAAATACGTTGATTTAGCTTCGTAACAAGTTAAATAGATTTATGGTAAGATCTATTACGATTATTTCTAAATAATCTCATCTCTACACATTCCTCGATGTTAGAGGCGATTGCTCGTATGAGAGAGTCAATCTTTAATTGTCGACATACTATTATATGAAACATCATATAATTCACAATACATAAATGTTCAACAACATTAACAACTACAAAGCACTATGTTCAAATCCACACAAACCCAAAACCTTAGATGTCAAAACATCTCTCAGGAATATGTTTGACAAGAGGATTTGCAAACATCAAGTGAGTAGTCATGCATTTAAGAATCACCTTTTCTTCTTTTAAAGTTTCCACAAAGTCAAAACTTTGTATCTCATTTGTTTGATTTTTCATGAAACTCGGAATCTCGAGTGTAAGCTTTAACTACTTTGATTACTACAATGAATCACTACAACTCCCACTGAAGTGTTTGATTCTATAGTAAATCATCACAACTCCCACTGGAGTGTGAATCATTACAACTCCCAATGTAGTGTAAATCGTTACAACTCTCCCACTAGAGTGTTTGATTGCACAGTGAATCGTTACAGTTTCCACTACAGTGTTTGATTCAACAATGAATCGGTATAACTCCCACTAGAGTATTTGATTCCACAATGAATTGCTATAGCTCCCACTAGAGCATTTAATTCAACAATGAATCGTTACAACTCCTAAGGTAATATAAATCATTACAACTCTCCCACTAGAGTGTTTGATTGCACAGTGAATCGTTACAGCTTCCACTAGAGTGTTTGATTCAACAATGAATCGGTATAACTCCCACTAGAGTGTTTGATTCCACCATGAATTGCTACAGGTCCCACTAGAGTGTTTAATTCAACAATGAATCGTTACAACTCCCACTGGAGTGTATAATTCCATAGTGAATCGTTACAACTTCCTAATGGATTGCTTACTTTTTCAAAAGATTCAATAAATTTCTTACACAAACCATTTCTCGAACATACAGATGCAATTGCCACAAGCTCTGCTTGCACAGTGGATGGTACATGTATATATACCCTTAAGGTTCAAATTAATTTGTAGTACATTTCTGATATCTTACAATCCCTTACACTGTCACCAGTGTCTATTCTGAATTGAGTTGATATATGTTAACCAAACTAACAACTCATCATACATCTGAATGTGCACTCATCTTAGCATACACTAGACTTTCAATTACATTCACATATAGTACTACTAACATTCCATCTTTGAGTCTTCGGACACTCATTACAGTTCAATGACTCGTCTATTACAACATGAGTATCTATAGGCTTTCACACATCCTGGTGTGCTGTCGTCGGCACCCAAAAATAAATACCTTAACTAACCACTATGCAGTAGGGAAGTAAGGGTCGATTCCACGGAGAACGGTGTAACTCAATTGAATAAATTGTGTACGAAAGCAATAAAAATTGGGGGAGTTGGTTTGGTTGACTAACTAAATACTAGAAAGCATGAAAAATAACATGAGGCAATAAAAATAAATAGGAATCAAATATAAAAAACGATCTAGCCCTCAGATTGCTTCCCCCTTGATTAATTTTACTAATTTAATTAGTGAACCCGATAATCTCAATCTAATCTCAAATCTTATCCCGAAACCAGTGGTACGACCAAACTAGTTCAAATTGTTTCTTAAGTTTAATTAACTAGAAGGTACGACCCCCAATTAATCTATTCCTACGAATAACTGACTTGTCTCGTTTTTCAACACTTTTTAAGTACTTTACAATTCGAGCCCCACAAGCGTATGGGTCCGATTGTAGTACGTAAGTACGACCAAGTAGTTTGTTCGATCCAAGGATTTAATTGAGTGCAAGCGAATCCCTAAAGTTACGAGTATGAATGCTATTGTAGTAACTAAATGATTATGTCTGGATTTTCGGGAATAAGCATAAAAGTATTAAACTAAATTAACTAAAGTAATGAGAACTAGTAACAAGAGTAATAACAAGTTATCTAACTTTCTTTTGGAAAGTGCAAGGGAAGGGTATTGCCTCGGGTGTTTCCGTTTTGTGAGCAATTAAGTGAGTTAGTGGACCAATTACATGAATTAGCTATGAATTCGGATTAAGCTAAAGGCTATCACATATGTGTGCAAACCCCCTCGAAAGGCATAGGTAAACATCGTGCATTGATTAGCAATTATATGATCTAACCAAATACCATAAGCTCCTAAGATAGTGTTTCATAAGCACTTTCAACACGGTTACTAATGCTTATGAAACGCCCTCTCACCAAAATCCTAGACGACCTCTACTCGTTTAGTGTCTAAAGTTGTCGGTCTAGCCATTAACCCCCTCTCGGTGTAGCTAATTACTAATTAACTTCTATTCAATTGACCAAAGCTCACACTCACACCCCAAATCATGCTACCCAACTCTCGTTGCAATAAACATAATCGAACATGCTCGCTAATAGGGTTGATCAACCAAATGAATCAATCAAAGTACAACTCTAGAAACATAAAAACCCAAATTATAAGCTAATCATGCAATTAATCCACAATTACACTAAATACCCATCAAAACATCCACACCCAAGGCAATTGAAGATTAGCCCATGGTTCTAGAAGAGAATCCCATGGCTACAATGTAAGAAATCACAAGTTCCATAACAATTAAGAAATCAAATGCAAGAAATAAGAGAATTGGGAAATTGAAATGAGACTTAAAGAGATATCACCTTAAAACTTGAAATGTAGCTACAAACTTCAATTACTTACAAAGCCCAATGGAAATCTTCACTTGGATTGTCAAACTAAGCAAGAATCTAAGCTATCTATCAAAAGGAAATTGAAAAATATGAAAAACACCTATGACTATGTGTGATTGGGTGTGTGAATTGCTCTCCAATGTGTGTAATGCCCTTGAAAAACGAACTTGTGGCCTTTTATACCCTCCCCCTTGAGCTTGGCACGTGTTTCTAGGGCAAAAATGAAGTGGGGCAATTTTTCTCTGTAACTCGGCCGAATTGGGGTCACTCGGCCGAGTTTATCACTTATAAAAACGTTATGCAACTTTTCCAGCCGAGACTCGGCCGAGTGAGGGTCACTCGGCCGAGTGGTCTTCAATTCCAGTGGCTACGGTATTCCACCTTACTCGGCCGAGTTGGCTCACTCGGCCGAGTGCGCAATAATGTCCAAAGTTGCAGATTCTCTTCTCGTTTCATGCATAACTCTCTATCCCGATGCCCGATCGGCTTGATTATCGTCTCATTTCGACCCTCTTCTTGATGCCTTTCTTGTGGTTGACTCATTGGATTGATCCAACTGCTGGATTTCTCGTGATTTGCTTCAAAACTCCTTGCTTTACCTAAAAATCAAACAAAACATTCATGTATCAACATATCTAACAATTAGCTCATTATTACACGAAAGTTGTAAGAATTTCTTGCTATCTAGAGGATAATTGACCCACAAATTCGAGCAATCTCACGACAAATCAATAACCCTAAAACATGTATTCAAAGTTCAACTCGAGGAACGCATTAAATAACTAAAACAATAGAATAAACTAGACTATGAATACGAGACGCTCGTTTCATACAACCTAGACGTTATTATCCCCTAAGGTGTTCTGCCTTAGTTGCTACGATATCCCCAATAATATAACATGTTGTATGCACTTAAATCAGGTTGACTTGGATGTAGGCTGTTCTTAGTACAATACAAACATATAATTTATACGGGGGTTATTACGCGTTTATATGGATTAATATGATGATCTTGATGATCTTAATGAAGAACTAAACAAGAAAGATCAAGAACAAGAAATAGCTTCTTGGAGAAGCTAAAAGCTTGAGAGCTTTGGGAGTGTTTATTGCTTTGGGTTGGGGTGATTGTGTGAAATTCTAACTTGTCTACAAATGAGCCCAAATGGGCATTATATACTGCTTTTCAAGGGCTGCCCGCCCTTTACACGTGGTGCCTTCAGATTGGACCTTCATTCTGCCCGAAAAGGTGATTTGATGGCGCATTTAATGCTAAACCGCCTTAGGTGCTCGTCCTCGCCGAGATGCCGAGGAGATGGGCCATGGTGGTCGCCGAAGGACCTTCGAGGAGTATGGTCGCCACGCTCCATGCTGTCTCCTAAGACTTCAATACTAACTTCTCTTAACTAAGAATAGGCACGTGCTCGCCACACATTTGGGCGAGCAGCTAACTAAACACGTGCTCGCCAACATCTTTGGTCGAGCACTTAAATATATTAAATACAATAAATCTATTACATTTTCTTGGTCTTGTTGACTAGTCGTCGCACGACTTTGTTCACTGGTCCTCGCCACGTAAGATGGTGATTAGGATTGACTTGTCAAAGATTGACCTCTTTGACTAGGTATAACATTTGCCCCCTGGTCGCCTTTCTTCGTATTCGTAGAATGGAAAGGCGAGCAGTTTGATCGTCTTCTTAGATGGTGAAAATCGTTCTCGACAACATAATCAATTTCGAGATCTTGATGACGTGAGATGGAGGCGGTCGCCTCGTTTCCTACGCCGAGCACGATTATCGAAACAACTTTTCATAATGACGGACCTGACATGTGTCAGACGCGTGGGCGGCGCAAGGAATTTGAATCTGGCGCGTGGGGCACGTGCCGACCTCAAAGGTCGCGCGTGGGGTTCACTCGCCGAACCCAAATTCGGAAATGAAACCAAATTTTTGGGAAAATTGCTTTTTTGACCCCGTTCTTTGCACATAGGTCCCTGCACAAATTTGCCTATAAATAGGCCTTTCTTCCTCATAAACACACTTTCACAAATCTGCAACTTTTGAAATCCTTTCGAGCTTTCTTCCAAGCTTTCTACTTCAAGCTTTTCCGGCGTGTTTGGGTGGTTTTCGATTGATATAAAGGTATTTAACTCTCATTTTCTTCTTTTAAAACTTCTTCTTCCCCTATTTCTAAGAAAAAATGGAGGTTGGTGGTGGCTCCGGTGGTGGTCCGCCGCCGTTAGATGGTGGTGCCGCAAGTTCCGGCGAGGCTGATCGTCTAGCCTTGGCTTTGACGGAGAGGGCGTCTTCGTCGGACTCTAGGATCCACTCCCCCGACCCCATAAATGTTAACGTCCGCAACCTAGGAAAAGCAGTGGTCGTCGATGTCGACGAGCTCTATGACTCTGACAGGGATGATGCCGGCAATGATGCCGAGGAGGGCGATGCCGAGGAGAGTGGCAGTGAGACGGACTCTGATTTGCATGATCAGGGTTTGGATCGAGAGATGGGCGACCAGATAGAAGTCGCCCAAGTCGAGGAGACCTTGACAAGGAGTCTCCGCGAGGACTATGAAGAAGTTGTTCAATATGCGGAGAGCATAAAGGACATCTTGAGTGGTAGGGAAAATTTAGATGGCGACGAGGTCTCGAGGGAGGCCTATTATAAGTATTTCCGCGAATACCTTCCTCGAGAGGTTCCTCGCCCGCATCGAGAAGCTTTCCAAACGATATACGAGGCGAGCAAATATGCGAGCAAAGTTTCCTCGGCGCAGCTAGAGAACTCTCGAAAGAAGTATCAACTGCCGGCCGATGTATGTTTTTTCATTCCTCGCGAGGATGAGAGGGCCGACCAGCCGCCAGAGGGCATGGTCGCCGTCAACACCGGCATGATGGAGGCAGGGCTTAGGTTTCCCCTGCACCCCAGCATCTCAAATTTCTTACATTTTTTTAATGTGGCCCCTTCCCAAATACTTCCGAACGGTTGGTCAAACCTGATCGGCATTCTTACTCTGTTCGGCTTGGTGGCGGCCGAGAATGGATGTCGGAATACGTGGCTTAGCCCGAAGGAGATTAACTATCTCCTTCAAGCGGCCGAGACCGGAGAGAAGGTAGGCCATGGGTACTATTATGTACGAGGCCGTGATAATTTCAAGTTGGTTGAAGGGGTTCCCAACAAAATCAGAGATTGGAAAACCAACTGGTGGTGGGTAGCCGGGGACTGGATGAGTTCAGTGAGGCCGGATGGATCTTCTGATCGCATTCCCATTGAGACCGAATATCAAAGAATTCGTGGTCTTTTAATTTCAAGTCTTTTAATTTCTGCTCGTTCTTGTCTATACTGAATAACTCCTCCCTTTTTGTAGGTGAAACTGTTCGCAAGAAGACTGCCGACCACCGTCTCACTCCTCTCTTTCAGTACCACGTTTGCTGCGTTCTCAATCGTCGCTACCTGGAGAGGTCTTGCCGATTTCTGAACAGGGAGTGTATGCGTGAGCGAGCAGGTCTCAGAGTACCTCCTCATCACTTCACTCGAGAGTTCCCTCCAGGTAAAATATTTCTTCAAAATTTTCTTTTAAATTTACTCTTCGAAGATACTGACTTCTCGCTTCTCTTTCTAGTAGTGGTTCCTCAAAGGGTTGTCGCCTATCTTCCTCCCACCGTTGAAGTCGATCGCCTAAAAGCGAACAGGATGCTTCGACAGGCACAACTACTCCGCGAGCGCAAAATTGTTGATGGCGCTGGCAAGAAAAGGAGAGGGGCGGAGAGCTCGGGGGCTCCACCAAAGAAGGTCGCTAGACCGACCAGAGGGGGTACTTCTCGCCCTCCTGCTGCCGAAAGGAGGATCTCGCCTAGGAGATCTCCTCCGCCGAGGGGTGATTCGCCCCCCCCAAACCTGTTGTATCCCCTCCTCCCCGAAGCACTCGGTCGCGAGAGACCGCGACGAGCTCGTCGGCCGGGGAGAGGGCTCCGGGAGATAACACACTCCTCGGCTGGGAAGCCGCAAGGGTTGCCAAGTAAGCTTTTTTCTTCAAGAAGAGTTTAGACATTTTTCAAGTATTTTTCTTCTAATTCTTTCCTTCTCCAACAGAGTTGCCGACTATCCGGTCGCCCAACCCTTCAACGAGAACCTTCTCGGCTTCTACCGGTCACGGGACCCGGTCGATAGGGAGCCTCTGAACCCGATCGCGCAGAGGGCGGTGAAGCACCTGCCTCGCTCGTTGACGACCACTCTGATCGAAGAGGTCAACAACCACAACGCCATGGAAAATGCGCGCCTGGTCGCCATTGACTTGAGCCCATAGAGAAGCTCGCCAGCCAGATCGCTGAAGGTCGCAAGCTCAGCGAGGACAGGGCTGCGAAAGTTGCTCAAATGGCTAAGGCAAAAACTGTTGTTGAAGGGCAACTGCTCGCCTCCGAGGAGAAAGTGGTCGACCTCGAGACCAAGCTGGCCGATGCTGAGGCAAAGTTGGCCGATTCTGAGGCCCAACTTGAGATGGTTCGAAAAAAGGATCAAGAAGATCTTCAAGAGATCGAACGTCTCCGTGCTCGCCTCAAGATTGTCGAGGACGAGGTAAGAAATTTTGAAAACAAAACTGCAGATGATGAGGAAGAGTTGGCCACTCTTCGGCAGCAACTGGTCGACCTGACGGATGAGAAGGATGAGATCACTGAGCTCGCTGGGAGCGTGGCCAGTATTACTGTGGCACTCACTGCCCACAGGCTCATTCATAAATTGTTGGAGGCTAATCCTGAGGTGGATATGACTCCGCTCGGCGGACTTTTGGACGACCTTCTTATGAAGGAAAACCCTAAGCCGGAGTCGGAACTCCCCCTGCTTCCTTTAATGCAATTGGGACTTCAGTTCCCTAGGCTCTTGGGTGTTCCGGTATTTTTTACGAATCCTTCGAAAGAAAACGAGCACGATGCTGCCACTCAAGGGGAAGTTGCCGGCGAGCACGATGCTGCTGGCGAGGATGAAGTTGTCGGCGAGCACAATGCTACTGGCGAGGAGACTACTACAGCGACTTAGTCTCTTTCCACCTTTTTTTTTTTTTTTTTTTAGAACTGCTCGGCCATTAAGGCCTTTTTTGTAATTCCAGCCTTTTAAGGCTTTTTTAATGAATGGAAGTTTTTTGCTTATGATGTGTTCGTTTTTTCATTCGTTTTATGATAATTTTTTGCAAGTGCTTTTAATAAATACTTATTTTTCTTTCATTGGTTTGTGTTCGACGTTGTTATTTTGCGAGCATCTTTAAGAAAGAGTGCTCGTCTTTTCTTTACGAGCATCTTTAAGAAAGAGTGCTCGTCTTTCCTTTGCGAGCATCTTTAAAAAAAAGAGTGCTCGTCTTTCCTTTGCGAGCATCTTTAAGAAAGAGTGCTCGTCTTTCCTTTGCGAGCATCTTTAAGAAAGAGTGCTCGTCTTTCCTTTTGCGAGACTCTAAGAAAGAGTGCTCGTCTTTCCTTTTGCGAGACTCTAAGAAAGAGTGCTCGTCTTTCCTTTTGCGAGACTCTAAGAAAGAGTGCTCGTCTTTTAGAGTTAACCATTCGTCGGTTGAACTCTTTGTTTGATAGGTAGTGACCATCTTTGCCACTACCTTGCGAGCATCTTTAGAAAAGAGTGCTCGTCTTTTGTTTCCTAGATGGCTACGCAGAGCCTTGTTTAAACTTTCAAATTTATCTAACACTTGATGGAAATTTAAAACTTTGCTTGAATTGAAATGATGATTAAATACAAACTATACAAATATGAAATAATTTAAAAACTTACTGGTAATACTTCTTCAGCTTGACCGCGTTCCACGGGTACTTGCTCGGCTTGCCCTCCAGATCTTCTAGCTCGTACGATCCGTTTAGGAGTGTGCGCGTTACTCGGTACGGACCCTCCCAAGTCGGGCCAAGTATGCCGATGGACTGCTCCGTCGCCCTCCGAAGTACGAGCTGGCCGATAGTGAACTGGCGAGCACGTACTTTGGTGTTGTAGTAGCGTTCTGACCTTTGCTTGCAGACCACATTCTTCTCGTCCGCTGTTAGCCTTCGTTCTTCTAGGAAGCCTAAATCGTTATTCAACTGCTCGTCATAATTTGCTACTCGAAAAGTTGGGACTTGCCCCTCTGCTGGTATGACAGCTTCGGTTCCGAACGCGAGCGCGAACGGAGTTTCACCAGTAGAATTTCTCGTGGTCGTCCGATATGCCCACAGAACCATGTGCAGCTCTTCGGCCCATTTGCCCTTCAATCCATCCAGCTTAGCTTTCAAGGTGTGCTTGATGATTTTGTTGATCGCCTCTACTTGACCGTTTGATTGTGGATGGTAGGGTGTTGAAAATATTTTCTTGATGTTCCACTCTGAGCAGAAATTTAGCATGTCTTGACTTGTGAATTGACGTCCGTTGTCGGTCACTATTGCTCGTGGTAGGCCGAACCTGCAAATTATATTCTTCCAAATGAAGCTTGTCATTTGGCCCGTTGTGATGGTCTTCAATGCCTTTGCCTCTGTCCATTTGGTGAAGTAATCGACTGCTACGACGACGAAAGTTACCCCCCCAGCAGCTGGTGGGAAAGGTCCGATGATGTCGATCCCCCACTTCGCGAAAGGCCATGAACTATACACCGAGATGAGCTCGTCTGGTGGTGAGTGAATGGCGGGAGCGAAGGCTTGACATCTCCTGCACGTCTGCGCGTAATGGATTGCATCTTTCTTCAGTGTTAGCCAAAAATAGCCTTGTCTTATGATCTTTAAAGCGAGCGCTTGCCCCCCTGTATGATTTCCACAAGCTCCATCGTAGATTTCGTGCATGACAATCTTCGCTTCGTCTTCTCCGAGGCATTTCAACAAAGGCATTGAAAAACCCCGTTTGTACAGCTGGTCGCCCACAATCGTGTACCTTGCGGACCTGAGTTGCAATCTGGTCGCTTTCACTTTGTCTGCCGGGAGCTCGCCGGTCTTGATGTACTTGGTGATCGGCGTCCTCCAGTCCTCGTCGCTGGTCGCTTCAACCTGCAAAACTTGACCTCTGTTCACCGATGGGGAAGAAATTTTGGTGATGGTTGCTTCTGAAAATATTGCCTCCCCCTCTGAAGTGGCCAGCCGAGCTAACGCATCTGCTTGCGTATTTTCCTCCCTAGGGATTTGCTCGATGTGGAATTGATCAAATTGCTCGAGTAATCCTTTCACTAGGTCTTGATACTTTATCATTTGATCGCCGCGAGCCTCGTATTCGCCCGTGATTTGACATACAACCAGCTGAGAGTCAGAAAAAAATTTCAGTTTTCTAGCGCCCACGGCCATAGCCATCTTGATTCCTGCAACCAGAGCCTCGTACTCTGCTTCGTTGTTGGTCGCCCGATACTCGAACTCGATCGCCGAAGCAAACGTCTGTCCGGTTGGGCTGGTGAGGACAACTCCTGCCCCTGCTTTGGTGCTCGTCGACGAGCCATCGACGAACAGTGTCCAAGGAAGTTCGATTCCCTCGTCCAATTTCTCTGGGAAAGTGAGCTCTACGATGAATTCTGCTAGCACTTGTCCCTTGATTGCCGTTCTGGGTGCGTAGGTGAGACCAAATTGTCCGATCTCTACTGACCATTTTAGAAGTCTTCCCGTGGTATCCGGACGATGCAGTGCTCGTCGGAGAGGAAAAGTGGTGAGGACGACCACCTCGTGGTCGAACAGATATTGCCTTAATTTTCTAACACTCATAACTAGTGCGTACGCCAATTTTTCCATTGGAGTGTATCTCAACTCCGCATCTCGCAGTGTTTGACTTACGTAGTAGATAGGCAGATGTGTGCTCCCCTCAGCTCGGACGAGCACTGAACTGATCGCACAGTCAGTGGCCGCCAAGTACAGATATAAAATTTCGCCGGGGACTGGCTTGGATAGGACTTTCGGATCCGATAGATATTCCTTCAATTTCTCGAAAGCTTTCTCGCACTCGTCGGTCCACTCGAACTTTTCTTTTTTCAGAGCGTCGAAAAAAGGTTTGCAACGATCGCCCGTTCGTGCAATGAATCTATTCAGCGATGCAAGGCATCCTGTCAACCTCTGAACTTCTTTCACGTTCCTCGGGCTTTGCATATTGATTAATGCTTGAATTTTACTCGGATTCGCCTCGATGCCCCGCTGGCTAACCAAGTGCCCCAGAAATTTTCCTGAGCTAACTCCAAAACTGCATTTGTTTGGATTTAACTTCATGTTGTACTCTCTTAGGATATCGAATGTCATGGCAAGGTGGTGTAGGTGATCTTCTTTTCGTAAGCTTTTGAAAACGATGTCGTCGATATAGACCTCTACCATCTCACCGATGTGCTTCTCAAACATCTTATTTACCAGTCTTTGGTACGTTGCCCCCGCTTTTTTCAAACCGAAAGGCATTCTCTTCCAGCTATACATATCAAGTGCCGTCATGAAAGCCGTATGTCGCTGGTCGTCGGGATGCATTGCAATATGATGGTACCCTGCGAAGGCATCCATGAAAGTTAACATCTCGTGCCCCGCTGTATTATCTACTAGGTGATCAATGTGGGGCATCGGAAAATGATCTTTTGGACAGGCGTCGTTTAAATCTGTGAAGTCTATGCACAATCTCCACGACCCGGTCGTTTTCTTGACGAGCACTGGATTTGCCAACCACTCGGGATCAGTTCCAGTTTTCTCGATTAACTTGTTGTCGATCAATTTCTTGATTTCGATTGCCAAAGCCGCACTTTTATCAGGCCCAAATTTTCTTCGTTTTTGGGTGATGGGTCTTTTTGTTGGATCAATATTTAGTCTGTGGCAGGCATGATTCGTGGGAATGCCCACCATATCTTCATGCGACCAGGCGAATGCACCGACGTTTTCTTTCAAAAATGCGACCATGTCCGATCGCAGATGTTCTGGTAAATTCGAACCTATGAATACTTCGAGTTCGGGACGAGCTTCATTTAAATGGATGGTTTCAAGGTCCTCCGCTGAAGTCGCCCGTTCTTTAGGCTCCTTCCAACGAGGGTCCTCAATCCCGAATTTTGGCTCAAAGCCTAACCTAGGCTCCAAATCTGGAAAGTTCTCTGGAGACTGGTCGCCGGGGACCTGGTCGCCCGGATCTGTCTGCTCGTCGATTTCCATTGGGGTGTGGTCGTCCACTTCCATGGAGGCGTGCTCGTTCGCCTCCACTTGGTGGTTGTCGGAATGATGACTGCACTCCCCAACTTCAATTTTTCTGTACTTGCTAGGAAGACCCTCCAAGTAGTTCATTTGTTCTGTTTGTGTTTGACACTCAATATACTTTCCAACCATGGCATCTTCCTTAGAATGACGTTTTGCAAAACGGACGAGACACTCCCTCGCCCGCGTCTGATCGCCCTTAACGGTTATAACTCCCGCCGGGGTTGGAAATTTAATACAGTAATAATAAGTGGAAACGGCCGCCTTGAACTCGCTGAAGAAAGGTCGGCCTAGGAAAGCATTGTAGGATGATGGCATGTCGATGATCAAGAAGTCGAGCTGCCTAGCATGGTGCATTTCAGGCTCTTTTGACGATGCCAACTCCAAGGACAATCTGATTTTCCCAATGGAAAGGTTGCGCGTGTCCCCGAACCCTACGATTATATCGTCGCAAGGTTCGATGTAATCTGCATATCCACCAAGAGCATCCAAAGTATGCTTGAAAAGGATGTTGGTGTATGACCCAGTGTCGACCATCATTCGATGGACGATGGTTCCCATTATTTTTCCCGTGATGACCAACGCATCATTGTTTGGCTGCACCACGTCGTTCAGGTCGTCGTCCGTGAAACGGATTTGATGAGAAGGAGGCTTCTCGGCAGTTGGAGCGACGCACACCTGGTGCACGTTGTTGAGTGCTCGCTGTTCGCCCTAAGCCCGGCGAACAGACAGAGCGACTCCGGATTGAGTCCCCCCCAAAGGGTCTTCTATCATATGGCATTCTCCTCCCACATTATCGATGTCGCCACCAGGATGTGTTGGCATGGGAGGAGTTAGCTTGGGACGGTTCAGTTGTTGGCGCAGGTCGCCGCCGCTGTCGTCGCGACGCTTCTTGCCCCTGTTGTCGCCGTTTCCACCTCCGGACTTGATGAATTGGGTGAGCTTACCCTCATTGTAAAGTTTGAAGATATTTCTCACCAAGTCTCGGTACCCATTGGTGTGGTGGCCGACAGAGTTGTGGTAGTTGCAAAATTTACTACCATCAAGATTTGCATCGCTCGTATGCATGGGCTTTGCTTGGGGGAGCAGATTTTTCCCCCTGATTGCGTCGTAGATGCCCCTAGGATCCACGGTGAGGGCCTCCCTGAACTGGATGATCTCAGGTGCCTCCTCGAACGGCCTGAAGTTCACTGGGCGAGCACTGCCAGCTTGAGTGGTCGCCTTCTTGGGCTGGGAAGATTCCCCAGTGTTAGTGTTTTTCTTGGGCCACACTCTCTTGGACGTGTCAGGCTGCTCGTTAGCCTTGGCAGCGTCCATTATCTCCTCCATTTGGATGAAGTTCCCAGCCCTCGTGCGGAAATCCGCATAAGAAACTGGGAAAGTAAGATGGATAGATTCCCAAAGCTTGGTACCTATCCTTAGACCGGAAACGGCCGAGATCAGCTTCGTCTCATCGTTTACGGCCTCTCCATCGATCACCAGCCTATCGAAGCGCTCGATGAAGTCCTTTCCCGACTCATTCACAGATTGGCGAACGTTAGCCAAACGTTGCTTTGATGCCGGGCGAGCAGCAATGGACCCGTAGTAGGTCAGAAAGTATTGTCCCAGCTCGTGGAATGATGTGATTGATCCGGCACTCAAAGTTGTGTACCAACGATGAGCCCGATCTCCCAATGTTAGGGAGAAGTTTCTGCATTGTGTGGCGTCCGTTGCCCCGATTGAGGCCATATAGTTGGAGTACTTGGACAAGTGTACTCTGGGGTCGGACATCCCATCATATGCCGCCATGGAGGGCATTTGGATCTTTCTTTGAATGGGGGCAGTGAGGATTGCAACACTTAGTGGAGGTGCGGGCAGACTGATCGGCGGTGTGGTCCCTTGCTTCGAGGCGACCACCTCTGCTCGCAGAGCGTCCATTTCTTGTTTCATTAATTTTTGTGTTTCGAGGAATTGGGCGATTTGCCCCTCCTCGGCAGTTTGAGCTCGTGGGACGACGTTCTCGTCACGTCGACTCCCATGGGAAATGGCCGGGCGATCATCATGACGTGATCGCCTGGGAGAGTGCCTGTCAGAATGGTGGCTGCGATAACTCTTCGCTGGAGCTCGCGAACCCTTCGCCGGTCCCACCCTGTCTAGAGCTGAGACCCTGTCGCCCTGATCTCTCCTATCAGTGCGATGGTGGCGGTCGGCCTTCTCTGGTCGGCCGTCCACGTTGAAAGGTACTCGGCGAGGAGCCCTTCCATCATTATCGTTCATTCGGTTGAAAACCGAATTCCTTTGTCGTGAGTCTCCCGTCTGGCTATTGTGGGAGTGCTCGTCGACTTTGTCTTTGCCCTTATCTTGGGGGCGAGCAGAATGTGAGTGATAGGAACGGTCATCCTCGTTCCCCCTGTTTTTGCGAGCCTCGACGAAAGCCCGATCTTTGGCCTTCTCGAGCTCTTCCTTTTCGTTCAGCCTCCTCTTCTCCAGGAGGAAGTCTGAAAAGTCTTTCAAGTGTTGGGGATCATTCAGAATATCCCCTATGTTTATGTTTGCAAAAGGATTTACCGGCGGCGGAGGGTGCTCGTTCCCTCCGGGCGGTATGATTCCGTCGCGCGGAGTATGCTGAGACATCGTTTAAAGAGTGTCGCTTCTTAGATTACAAGGCAAAGATCTAAAAAACGAAAGATTAAAGTTCTTATGCAGAAGAACGTGCTATTACAACTACTAGTCTTAGCAAAGTAACAACAATAGAAGCTTGAAAACACAAATACAAGGAGATCAAACTCCAAAATATGCTACGAAAACTAAAAATGTTCAAGAACACGAAGAACACTAAAGATCGTAGATGATGCTCTAAACGGTAGATATACCGATTAAAGCTTGAAACAGGGAGTTTGCTAACCGATCGCTCGTTGATCGGACGAAACTTTGATGATTAAACACGTAAAAGGTCCCCTTATTCTAGCGCCAAATGTTGTATGCACTTAAATCGGGTTGACTTGGATGTAGGCTGTTCTTAGTACAATACAAACATATAATTTATACGGGGGTTATTACGCGTTTATATGGATTAATATGATGATCTTGATGATCTTAATGAAGAACTAAACAAGAAAGATCAAGAACAAGAAAGAGCTTCTTGGAGAAGCTAAAAGCTTGAGAGCTTTGGGAGTGTTTATTGCTTTGGGTTGGGGTGATTGTGTGAAATTCTAACTTGTCTACAAATGAGCCCAAATGGGCATTATATACTGCTTTTCAAGGGCTGCCCGCCCTTTACACGTGGTGCCTTCAGATTGGACCTTCATTCTGCCCGAAAAGGTGATTTGATGGCGCATTTAATGCTAAACCGCCTTAGGTGCTCGTCCTCGCCGAGATGCCGAGGAGATGGGCCATGGTGGTCGCCGAAGGACCTTCGAAGAGTGTGGTCGCCACGCTCCATGCTGTCTCCCAAGACTTCAATACTAACTTCTCTTAACTAAGAATAGGCACGTGCTCGCCACACATTTGGGCGAGCAGCTAACTAAACACGTGCTCGCCAACATCTTTGGTCGAGCACTTAAATATATTAAATACAATAAATCTATTACATTTTCTTGGTCTTGTTGACTAGTCGTCGCACGACTTTGTTGACTGGTCCTCGCCACATAAGATGGTGATTAGGATTGACTTGTCAAAGATTGACCTCTTTGACTAGGTATAACATAACAATTACGGATTATATATCGTGAATTAACTAGAATTGATAACAAATAAACTCAGATGGCCAGTCCTAATAAATCTATTAATCAAAACATGTTTCTTATAAAATCAAATAATAACAAAATCGAAATATGAATTGAGATAAACCGTGAATCACATAATCAAAAAGGTATAATTAAATTCAGGTTTCACATCCTCGAGCTAGAAAAACAATCTACCTACTAAACATAATTAAAAGAACAATAGATAAAAACAAAATCAAACTCAAACTCATTGCTGCCTTTCTTCAATCTTGCGCTTGCTCCCTCCTTCCCAGAATTCGGCGCCTAGCTTCTAATAGGTTAACAAACTATAATTTTCTCTTGGGCCCAAATGTTAGGCCCATAATTAGAATTAAGAAAGATTTCAATTATAATTGACCCATATCCGTAAATGTGCATGGCCCATCACTTTGTCATCTTGCCTTGTTTTTCTCATTAATTCGACTGGCTCAATCCACCATTTGGCTTGTTTCAAACTTCCTCAGAACAATTACAAAACAGCCTGAAATTACACAAAAATAATATTAAAGCATTTGAAAGCCACAAAATAGTAAATCAGAAAAATACAAGGAAATATCGAATAAATCCTCATAAAGTAATGAGTTAAAGCATAAAAATATTCAATAATCCCGACTCATCACATCCATTCTGAATTTGTTCTAGAAGTCTCTTTACATATGTCTCCTGAGACAACCCAAGTAACTTCTCTGAACCATCTCTATGAATATTTTCACCAAAACATACTCATTATTATTTTTCAGCTAACAGCATATATCAAGATAGATATGATAGAATTACAAAACTGCTTAGGACCGTTTAACGTAAGCACAATGGTCTCTTTGTTTATCATCATAAAGTTACATGAGACAATCATTCAATGAAGTCTCAAGTACCACTATCTTGAGGATTGTTTAAGTTCGTAAATCGATCTCATCAATTCACAAACATTATCCTCTTCTTTGAAGAATGAATCCCACCTTTTTCAACATGTGGATTTCTCCTTACAATTCTCCATTGAGAAAACATAGTTTAAACGTCCATTCTAACGTAATTCTAAATCTAGCCAAAAGTAGACGAATCAAGGTAAATTTCACAATAGGTGAAAAAGGTTTATATACCCACATCTGAGTATAATTATTTTCTACCAAGTGTACTTTTCTACCTCACTATAGACCCATCAATCAATCTTTTAGTTAATTGAGAAACCATTTATTCTCAATTTATTTGTGTCTCGATGAAAGATTAACAAGTTTCCAAACTTGGTTTGACCTTATCGACTCTATCATTTCTTCTGTTGCTTTCTTTCATTAGTCTTTTGTAGAACGAGCTAGAACCTCTGAAACGTTTGTAGGTTCTTCCTCATTCACTAAAAAACTTATTTCATTTTCTGAAGATACAGAGAAGGCATGTCCTTCAATATCATGATGTCTCTCAAACATACATTAAACATACATTTCCTAAAATTTTCAGATTGAAACTATGTGACATCCTCTTTAGATAATTACTCTCATCAAGATTCATCCGATCTTTAATGGGTAAACTTCTATCAAATATCACATTAAGTAAATCACTCCCACTTGGATCTGATAGAGAGTGATTATTTCAATCACAAAAAATGGTTTAGCATACCAAATGCTTCCAATATTAGGAAATTCTCAGAAAAATGGTATTATGTGATTCTATCTCATGTCACACTCCCAGCTCCTCGATCTTCGATCAACATGTATCGTTTAGATTTAAAACAATATCCTTATGAAGATGTGTTTCTAAACCCTCAAACCCAACTTTTCATAATGATCCAACTTTTCATACTGACTCGTAGAATCAAGTATATAAGTTGCGGATTTTCAGATACAAAAAATTACTCAAAAACAGGTATTTCACTCGTTCAGAGTTCTAATGGAGTTGGAGTAAATATCTATGAATAACTTTATTCACAAAAAAATGTCGACAATTATTAAAAACTCATCTCCCAAAGATTCCTCACTGCCAAGTTTAAATAACTATACCAATTTTTACAAAAAGGAATAGTGTATATTTTTTTTTTTGACGGGGGAATAGTGTATATTAGTACTTGGTTATATGGCTTTCTTTTTTTTTTTTATTATTATTATAACTAGCTCATTAAGGGACTTATATTACATTTTATCCTATGGATGACAGGAGCTATAGAATAGAGGTGTAGCTAGGTAGGTTTTTTTTTTTTTTAAATTAAATTATGATGATTTTTCATGAGACAACTGTCATAACAAGTCACAAGCATATAATACAAGAGTCAGCCTGCAATGGTTGGGAGTCAAAGTACTTTTGTACGTTTTTAGAAGCATTCTCTCCTGCATCATTAATACCCACTTCTATTCTAGGCCCCTCTTCTTTTGTCTACACTACCCCTTTCATTTGAATACTACAGTATTATCGGAGTATCAATTTTCATTATTTATTTATATAATAAATATTCTAAATTTCAAATCATCAGATATTCAAATTCTAGAATTTATACCCACAACGTCTATGCATATATACATTTCTATAAATCCTACAATTTCCACTACGATATATTTAAGATGCTTTTATCTTTTGCTTCATTAATTTTACATGAAATTGTAATTACATTTTCAATATAATTTTTTTTTTTATAGGTTATCAGTATAATTAGTCTTATGTTCACCAATGCAGCATGGTGTAATTTTATTTTATTCTAAAAAAATAATAGACGTGAAAGGAAAAAAGAAAGATAAAAAGTAAAGGCAAATAAAAAAGAGTAAAAGAAACAATCACATGAGTTGCACATAAAGTTTTATCATCATGGATCATATCATATCCAACAACGTGTACTCCTTCTTACAGTCACATCCTTGTGCAACAGTATTAGGTTTTGATAATTGTCGGATTATATCGTTTTCATTACACAGTTCCTTGAACTGCTGGATAAACATTCACGCTCTATAGGTTCTTAAAACCTTTAAAATTGTGTCTTTTATTCTCAACCTCTATTAGGTAATGTCTAAAGCAATCCAAATGCCTAGACTATGAGAAATTGTATGGACAAGTCCAACACGTGAAAAATTGTCCACGTAAGAAGTGAAAACTGTTGGAATTAATGGGAATTAATTGGGTTTTGACACCCTGATCTAATTTAATTAATTAGACGGAATAAACGTTAATTAAGAAATAATTGAATGTGACATAGTCGATCTACTCTCGGAGTAGATGAACGTGGTATATTTAATATCTCAAAACCGAGTTAAGGTGAGTGAGAAATTAATTGTTGAAGTTGAAGAGTTTCAACTTGGAAAGTTTGAGAATGTGGGAAATTGTCTCACATAGGAAACCTACAAAACATTTATGATGTATAAAGGTATTGAAGTAGCTTGGTAGTTCAATTATCTAAAAGAGGTACACTCCTCTAAGAGCCACACGCGCGCGCCCGCCCGCCCGTCCGGTCGGCTTCGGCTTCGGCTTCGGTGGTCTTTGGGGCCCGCCTATCTTTTTGCAGACCCAAAAACTCCGAAAGCCCAACTCAGGAATGGGCTCGGCCCATTCGAACTACTTTAAGAAAGTTCCAGAATTATCTGGAAGTCTCAAACTTAGTCTTCAAGATTCGGTCTTCAAGACTTATCCACGTGCGAGATATTATCTCAACCGCTGCGATATTTTCGCGATATATTCCCAAGAATCGGGCCTGGGCCCACGCGTTTTTCCAACTCCCTCCTAGGGTTTCTTCTGCCTATAAATATCAGACTCTTCCCTCATAAATACTTACGCTGAAATTCGTCCCTCTACCCTTCTACTCTCCTCTCGTCCCTACACAGTGTGTTGAGCTCCCGAAAGCCTTACACTGTTCTTTCTTGTGACGGATTTATATCCGAGAGTGTTCAGTTCGTACTAAGTACGTTCGCCGAGGCTTCTTATACAGTGGTGCTACTGTGTAAGAAGTGAAAGTCGTTTTACCTTTGGGAACGGAACGCCGTAACAGTCGAGCACTATCCTGGGCGTATTCTGTTCTGCGGGAAAAGGGTTTCCCTTGACTCGACTTATTTGTGGTATTATATTTGTTATCTGAAATCTTCGATATTGCAGGTTGCAGTTTACACGGCGTAAGAAGTTTCCAACAATCGCCTAACAGAATATTTAATTAATATTTTCGAATTTAATTAATTTTTCGGACTTAATTAATTTACTGCAGTATCAAAGATGAATGATAACATGGATGTCGATCCTGTTAATACGGAAGCAGTGCGTGGTGCTGAAAATATTGGCAATGATGTTAATAACGGAGCGTCTCCTGATCGTTCAGAGTCGCACAGTTCCGACTTGAGATCACACGAAAAACAAAGTGATCATGCGGAAAGAGTTAGAAACAGAAGCAATCCGCATAAACCACTTCCTGCCTTCCACAATCCCATAAGGGATCCGATGTTTACCTTCTCCGCACCAGGGCCGAGGCCAATGGTCGTACAAGGAGAAAAGCCGGAAAAATTTTCCGGAACTGAATTCAAGCGATGGCAAAGTAAGATGCGATTTTACTTGACCATGCTTGGAATCGATAGGTTTTTAACCGAAACAAAACCTACACAGCCTGAGGCAAATGCTAGCCAACAAGAAAGGATCTTCTATGATCAGTGGCTAAGTGGTGATTATCTATGCAGAAATCACATTATTAGAGGACTTTCTGATGCCCTCTACAGTGTCTACTGTGACATTCAATCTGCTAAGGAACTGTGGGAATCCTTGGAGAAGAAATACAGAACTAAAGGCGCCGGATTAAAGAAATTCGTCGTTTCACAACTGTACGATTTTACGATGGACGATAATAAGTCTGTAGTGGATCAAGTCCAGAAACTGCAGATTATTTTCCATAAGATTGTTGCTGAGGATATGGTGTTACCTGATGCATTTCAAGTAGCGACCGTGGTCGAGAAACTGCCTTCATCGTGGAAGGATTTCAAATCATATCTAAAGCATAAACGAAAGCTGATGAGCTTGGAGGACCTGATTATCCGTCTCAGGATTGAGGAGGACAATCGGAAGAGAGAAGGCAAGGGATCTGCCCTCCAGATTGAAGCCAAAGCTAACTTGATGGAACAAGAGGGTCCGTCAAGGAAAAGGAGACGTCCAAACGAATCTGCTGCCAACACAACGTAGAATGTGAAGGGGAAGGGTCCAGCCACAAAGCAGAAATTCACTGGAAATTGCTACAACTGTGGGAAACCAAACCATAGGTCCAGTGAGTGTCGTCAACCTCGTCGTGACGATAAGGGAAAGGGCAAACAGAAAGTACAAGATTCTGTGAACCTTACGGATTTGGACATGTCCGCAGTGGTGACGGAGGTCAACATGGTGGACAACAAGAAATAGTGGTTTGTGGACACTGGTGCCACCTGCCACGTCTGCTCGGAGAGATCTGCATTCTCAGACTACTCTCCATCTAATGGGAGAAAGTTATTCATGGGCAATCAAGCCTCATCTGAAGTGGCTGGAATTGGGTCAGTGGTGCTTAAACTGACATCTGGAAAGGAGCTAACATTGAAGAACGTGCTACATGTCCCAGACATCCGGAAGAATCTGATTTCGGGGTCTCTTCTAGTTAACAATAAATTTAGACTAGTCTTTGAATCTGATAAGATAGTTCTAAGTAAGTTTGGTCACTTTCTCGGGAAGGGTTATCTCGAGAATGGTTTGTTTAAATCAAGCACAATGGTTGTAAGCCCCAAAGGCAAACAAGTTATTAATGAAATTGCTTCCACTTCTGCTTATATCGTTGAGTGTTCCTCTTTATGGCATTCTAGATTAGGACATGTGAATCTAAAATCCTTAAAGCGATTAGTAAATCTCGATTTACTTAAAATTGACAACGTTGATACATCCAAACGATGTGAAATATGCACGGAAGCAAAAATGACCAAACTACCGTTTAAAACTGTTGAAAGGAACACTGCTGCTCCTCTAGACTTAATTCACACGGATGTATGTGATTTGAAGTTTGTACAAACTAGAGGAGGGAAAAAGTATTTTATTACTTTTATAGACGATTGTACAAGATTCTGCTACGTTTACCTTTTAAAGAGTAAAGACGAAGCTATAGAAGCTTTTAAACGTTACAAAACTGAAGTAGAGAATCAATTGGACACTCGAATTAAATCAATTCGAAGTGATAGAGGTGGAGAGTACGTAGCTCTGTTTGAACAATTATGTATTGAATCAGGGATTATACATTAAACGACAACCCCTTACTCACCTCAGTCTAATGGTGTTGCGGAAAGGAAAAACCGAACACTAAAGGAGATGATGAACGCAATGTTAATCAGCTCTGGTCTACCTCAGAACTTGTGGGGGGAAGCTATTCTATCGGCTAACCACATTATGAATAAGATTCCTCATAAAATTAAGGATCAAACTCCTTATGAAATATGGAGGAAACGAAAACCTTCATACAACTACCTCAAAGTGTGGGGGTGTTTGGCTAAGGTTGAAGTACCGCTTCCTAAACAAGTTAAAATCGGCCCTAAAACCGTCGATTGTATCTTTATAGGATATGCTTCAAACAGTAGTGCCTATCGATTTCTGATTCACAAATCCGAAGTCTCGGATATGACAGAAGGCACTACAATTGAGTCAAGGAACGCAGTATTCTTTGAAAACGTATTTCCTCTTAAGGAAAAAGAGGAAGATAACTCGAGTAAAAGAACTCTCGAAGCAACAGACGACACTGTTAGTCCTTCCACTCAAGAGAGTGAAGAACCGAGACGCAGTAAGAGAGCTAGAATTGATAAAGATTTTGGTTTAGACTTCATTACTTATGTTTTGGAGGAAGAGGAACCTAAAACTATCAAGGAAGCAATGGGAAGACCAGATGCACACCTCTGGAAAGAAGCCATAAAAAGTGAATATGAGTCTATTCTCTTAAACCACACATGGGAGTTGGTTGACCTTCCTAAAGGTTGTAAGCCCTTAGGATGCAAGTGGATCCTTAGAAGAAAGTACAAAGCAGGTGGATCTGTTGATAAGTACAAAGCTCATCTAGTTGCAAAGGGTTTTAAACAAAAGGAAGGGTATGATTTCTTCGATACATACTCACCAGTGACAAGGATCACCTCCATTCGGGTGTTGGTCGCTATTGCTGCCTTGCACAATCTCGAAATACACCAAATGGACGTTAAGACGGCGTTTCTTAATGATGAGATGGATGCTGAAATATACATGGAGCAACCTGAAGGATATGTTGCTCCTGGGAACGAGAAAAAGGTGTGCAAACTCGTTCGATCACTGTATGGACTTAAGCAAGCTCCTAAACAGTGGCACTTGAAATTTGACAATACGATGTTGTCAAATGGGTTTCGAATTAACGAATGTGATAAGTGTGTATACGTGAAGGACACACCAAATGGATATGTTATTGTGTGCTTATATGTCGATGACATGTTAATCATGAGTAACAATCACGATATCATAGTTAATACGAAGAACATGTTAAGTAGAAACTTCGACATGAAAGACATGGGATTAGCAGATGTGATTCTTGGAATCAAGATAGAGAAAACGTCCAATGGAATTTCCTTGACACAATCTCACTATGTGGAGAAGGTACTAAAGCAATTTAAGGCCTTTGACGATCCACCTGCTAAGACACCTTTGGAACTCAATGTTCACTTGAAAAAGAACAGAGGAGAACCAGTGGCTCAACTGGAATACGCAAGGATCATTGGAAGTGTGATGTACATCACGAACTGTACACGCCCTGATCTTGCATGTTCGGTAAACAAGTTGAGTCAATACACGAACAATCCAAGTCATGAGCACTGGAAAGCGTTGAAAAGGGTATTAAGATACTTAAAGTACACCCTTGATTATGGGCTTCACTACACAAGACATCCAGCTGTAGTCGAAGGATACAGTGATGCAAATTGGATATCAGACACCAAAGACTCGTTGTCCACTAGTGGATATGTATTCACTATTGGAGGAGCAGCAGTGTCGTGGAGGTCCAAAAAACAAACATGTATTGCTCGTTCCACAATGGAATCAGAATTTATAGTGCTAGACCTAGCCGCTGCAGAGGCTGAATGGTTGTGTAACTTTCTGGAAGACATTCCATGTTGGAAAAAGCCGGTACCTGCGGTGACGGTACACTGTGACAGTCAAGCTGCCATTGGGAGAGCTACGAATGTCATGTACAACGGAAAATCGAGACACATACGTCGTCGACACATCTCCGTTAGAGAATTGATCTCCACTGGAGTAATGTCCATTTATTATGTCAATACGAAGGACAATATAGCGGATCCGCTCACGAAGAGCATAAACCAAGATCAATTGAACAAGCTGGTAGAAGGAATGGGTCTAAAACCCACAATAAAACCAAAGCAGTGGTAACCCAACCATGATGACTGGAGATCCCAAGAACTTGGTTCAATGGGAAAACGAAGCTGTGGAGGTTAGTGACAAAACACTTGAAAATTACGACTATTTCGGACAGCACTATCTCAAGTGTTAACGACCCGTAAGATGTGGTAAAGGCTGAGTCTTCGACTCTTAATGATTCATAGAGTATAACGGGATACTCGAAAGGAAGTTACATATATAAATGAGAAGTGAGGGCCGCTTCGACCAAACATTTATGAATACAAAGGGCGTCCATGGCCAAAACGGACAAAAACGTGAGAACGTTACAAAAACGAGATTGAAGTGTGCTGACACTGTTGTCTAGGTATACACTTTGGAGGAATAGTTCAAGGCATCGCGTCCACTAAGCCGCCGGTATATCCGATAGTGTTTGGCTACGGAAAGTTCAAGGCCAAAAACAACTTATCCGGAAGCACGGAGATCTCACTCGAACTGAACACTGAGTCTGATGTTGTATAGATACGATTTTCACTCATGTGGGGGATTGTTGGAATTAATGGGAATTAATTGGGTTTTGACACCCTGATCTAATTTAATTAATTAGACGGAATAAACGTTAATTAAGAAATAATTGAACGTGACATAGTCGATCTACTCTCGGAGTAGATGAACGTGGTATATTTAATATCTCAAAACCGAGTTAAGGTGAGTGAGAAATTAATTGTTGAAGTTGAAGAGTTTCAACTTGGAAAGTTTGAGAATGTGGGAAATTGTCCCACATAGGAAACCTACAAAACATTTATGATGTATAAAGGTATTGAAGTAGCTTGGTTGTTCAACTATCTAAAAGAGGTACACTCCTCTAAGAGCCACACGTGCGCGCGCGCGCGCCCGTCCGTCTGTCCGGCCAGCTCGGCTTCAGCTTCGGCTTCGGCAATTGGTCTTTGGTGGTCTTTGGGGCCCGCCTATCTTTTTGCAGACCCAAAAACTCCGAAAGCCCAACTCAGGAATGGGCTCGGCCCATTCAAACTACTTCAAGAATGTTCCAGAATTATCTGGAAGTCTCAAACTTAGTCTTCAAGATTCGGTCTTCAAGACTTATCCACGTGCGAGATATTATCTCAACCGCTGCGATATTTTCGCGATATATTCCCAAGAATTGGGCCTGGGCCCACGCGTTTTTCCAACTCCCTCCTAGGGTTTCTTCTGCCTATAAATATCAGACTCTTCCCTCATAAATACTTACGCTGAAATTCGTCCCTCTACCCTTCTAATCTCCTCTCGTCCCTACACAGTGTGTTGAGCTCCCGAAAGCCTTACACTGTTCTTTCTTGTGCTGGATTTATATCCGAGAGTGTTCAGTTCGTACTAAGTACGTTCGCCGAGGCTTCTTATACAGTGGTGCTACTGTGTAAGAAGTGAAAGTCGTTTTACCTTTGGGAACGGAACGCCGTAATAGTCGAGCACTATCCTGGGCGTATTCTGTTCTGCGGGAAAAGGGTTTCCCTTGACTCGACTTATTTGTGGTATTATATTTGTTATCTGAAATCTTCGATATTGCAGGTTGCAGTTTACACGGCGTAAGCAGTTTCCAACAAAAACAACCAGCTCCATGTTATTTGACATTTATAAAATCACATTTATCATAACGAAATATATGCAATGAAGAATTAACAATAATTAAATGGTTTTTCAGTCACTTATAAGCAAGACATTATCAACGTGTTAAAAAATTCAACTTATAAAGACGAACACCGTAGTCCTTCTTTCACAAGTCAGTTCTCCTAATCTTCCTACACAATTCAATCTTGTCTTTCTTGGAATAGACAGAGATCTACAAATGCTCATATGTATTTAGTCAATGGCCTGTCATTCCTGTGTCTATAATCCTCAATCATAAGATTTAGACGAAAATACAGTACTAAAGACATTTATGCCACAACCAATAATCAGAATGAACTACCTTGTCCATCATGGACTCAGGATATCCACGAGTATAATGACCACGCTTGTTACATCTGTAGCATGTCATCTCACTCTTATCCATTTTTAGTCTAGCATATTTCTTATTCTTCTTAGCATTGAGATTGATATCTAAATTTCTAGTAGTGTGCCCAATCTCAGGCTACTAGCTATGTCCTTTCTTTCCAATATCTCGTATGTTTAGAACTGCATTCAGAAATTAGAACATTAGATGTAGACCTAATCAACTTCAAGTTACTCATCATATAACTCAATGTTTTGAGGTGTCTAAGTGAAAGTCTCAATACTTTCATCAAATATTTGTAATGACCCTCAAGTGTTCCCAATTTTCACGAAGTGATCAGATTCGATCCCGAATTTGATGTTTCTCAGAAAATGAAGTATCACCATACTTCTCCTTCAGATATTCTCAAATATCCTAGGCAGTACAGTGTTGTTCACAATTATAGATCATGTCGTCAATGACCGAGTTTACCAGTATTTCACAAGCTATGCGAATACCTTTCAATTATGGTAAGTCTCTTGACCATTAATAATCCGAGTCTCCATCCTAACTTCAGGATAATCCATAACATGGTTGATAGTATCCAATGAATCATGTTCTTCCAAGAACATAAAAAAAATTAATTATGACACCATGTGTTATTATTATCGCTTTTGAATTTTTATTTAATTAACTCAGCCATCATTGCGTTTGTTTGGTTTTTAATCGAAATGATTCAACAAGTTAATGTTCATTTATGTATCACTATGTTCATTGTTAAGCTCACTGACATCTGAAAAATTCGATACAAAATTTGATATCGAAAAATAACTTAAAGTTATTAATCATCAATCTCACTAAGTATCCTCATTTAACAGATTCAACTCTAAAACATGAACAATATTAGTTCTAGCATTTAATCCAAAAAAAAATATATATCTAAAACTCCCACTCAACAACATGAATCTGCATGCTTAAACATTTATCAACATAAACACAATAAAGAACAATCATGTCATAAGTTAAAACAACCCAAAGTAGATTAGGTAATCAAAAAACTACTGTAAGTTTAATAAATCAACTACAATGGTTATTTCAGAAAAATCTCGTTTCAACTACACTATCAAGCAGTTAACTTGAAGATTTCAGATAACCTTCAATGTATTTTATGTACTCTTGTAGTACTACTTTAGTACCAATATTATGAAAAAATAATGAGAAAAATCAAAGATCAGGGTTCTCCATCTGAATGTTGCTTCAACTTCTCAAGCTAAGAACGTCGGATCCCCGAAATCATTTTTCAACAAGTAAACAAGTCGTTCCAACTACTAGTTCACTAAACATTTTTCTTAAAATTATCACTTTCCAATCTAGACATAATTCATCTCAGAAAACTAAAATAAGTTCTCTTCAAATTTTCTTAGCTCGAGTTTTAACTCCAATTAAATCATGAGTTATTCAATCGGAATATCCATACGTGATAATAAAAGAGCGATAAACAATAAATCTCCATCAAGTAAAGTAAAGTTCCAAAAATATTCTAGCTCTTAATCATGTAATTCTTAAAATTATGGAGCTTAACTTCATTATCTCGAATTTATTGAACATTAAATGTTCTAAGTATTTTCGAGTCATACCCATAAAATGAGCAACCATTTAAAACTTATTTAATGTTTACAAACTCGAACACATGAATTTCAAGCCCATATTACATAAAGAAATTTAATTCAATGCGTATAGCTAATTCACAAGTGAAATAAGTTCATACCAATGTTCTCATTTCTATAGATAAATAAGTACTTAAACTTTTCATTGTTCAAATACCTTCATACTATGAAAATTAAGAATCTACAAGAAAAACGGAGTTCACAACAATTTTCGGAACAAAAAATGGAGTTATAACGAGCCGAAACAAGTTTTTTTTAAAAGAAAGCACAACTACTAATTACAGAATGGTCCCTAGAGAATATCTAATTCTCATTTAGCCACCCACAAAGTTTCTGAAACTTTTCAAAATTACCCCAGAAACGAGAATTTTTCAAAATTTTATAACTCACTCGTTTCTTGGCCAAAATTAACGAACTTTATATCGATGGAATCCTTATTCAACGTACTTCAACCCAGAAACAAGAATTAATCACGTTTCTCTATATATCATTCGTAATTTCCAGTCAAAGTTTCTGTAAATTTCCAAAGACCGATTTTTTCCTCCCAAACGGTAAGGCCGAAAAATCTGACACTTTCCAGATATCATCTACACTATACTAAGCATGTACAGTAAAATATTCAGCCTCTAATTCAACCGTTTGAAAAAATTGAAAATCTTAAAAAATACAGATCCTCCATAATTGCAGTGTATAATTAACAAATAAATTATGGACATACTTTAAAACGAGAAATTAATACATACGTACGAGAATCCAACACATTGGCTCTGATACCAATGTTGAAATTAATTAATTGAGAAATTAATTAATTACCAACCTGTAATTCTCAATGCAGCGGAAGATATGAAACCCGATTGAATTCCACGTACCAAACTGTGATCCTCCAAGTCAGGAAGTCAATCACGTGAATCCCACGAATTGCTTACAATGTTCACAATCTAAGTGTCTTATTTAATCAGTGTGTAATGTTCAATTTTACAGAAGAATATCTAATTTCTGTTTCTGTCTTAGGAGTGGAGAAGAGAATGAAATTCTCTGTGTAATTCATTTTTTAGAAAATCCCGTTGGATATTCTTATATAGGAGTTATATAGGAGGTTATCCCAATAACTACTCCTACTTTTATCCACATTCATGTGTGGATTAAATATAAATAATTAATATTAATTAATTATTATTCTATTTAGCTTTCAACAACGTACTTCCACCGATGTGTTTCAACAAGGAGATAGAAAATCAAAGTTGTGGGACGATCAGAACATGTGGGTTTCTTCACAAGAGGGGATTAAAAATCCGCTGGAGAAGTACTATGGTAATTTGTTCATGTGAACTAACCCTACGGGTTCACAAATTGATGATATTACTTGGTCGACGAAATCCCAAGTTAATGAGAATATGAACAATTTCTTGGAACTACCCTACACGAGAGAAGAGGTGAAGAAAGAAATCTTTGATCTGCATCCGATTAAAGCTCCAGGACCGGATGGTTTCAATGCATGCTTTTATCAGGAATTGTGGCATATTGTGTGTTAGAAGGTTGTGGATAGTGTGCTCAAAATTCTGAATGAAGAACACAGCTTGGAGAATTGGAACCGGGCGGTTATTACATTGATTCCTAAGGTCAACAATCCAACGAAGTTGGGGGATTTCAGGCCTATTAGCTTGAGCAATGTGAGTTATCGGATCGTGGTGAAAGTTATTGCAAATAGGCTCAAATGAATCCTCCTCCAGGTGGTGGATGACAACCAAAGTGCTTTTGTTGAAGATAGATAAATTAAGGATAATGTTTTGTTGAGCTTTGAGTGTATGCACTGACTTAGGAATAATAAGAACAAGACGGGTTATGCAGCTTTGAAACTCGACATGAGTAAAGCGTATGACAGGATTGAGTGGAAATTCCTACATTCACAAATGATTAAATTGGGTTTCTCAAGCAAAGTGATAAATCTCATTTTGAGATGTGTTTCTTCAGTTAACTATGTTGGGCAATTAGAAACCATCAAGAGGGATACGTCAAATGATCTGTTGTCACCATTCCTGTTCGTATTATACGCCCAGGGTTTGTCCTCTTAGGTTAAGACCAAAGTGGTCGAGGGTAATTTGGAAGGTATTAGGGTTGCCAGAAGTGCACCTATGATAACATACCTTCTTTTTGTTGATGATAGTATCATCTTCTTCAAGTCTTCTAAGCAGAATGTGAATACTTTGAAAAATGTTCTTAAGGACTATGAGATAGCTTTTGGACATATGATTAATTTTGACAAGTCAAAAATTATGTTTAGTCCAAAAACTGGATTGTCTCAAAGAATGAAATCATGAATTTACTGAATGTCAGCTCTGCACAAGGTCGTCAAATTTATCTTAGTTTGCCAACTTTCTCCATGAAAGGAAAAAAGACACAATTCTCATATTTGTTAGATAGGATGAAGACAGAGATTAGCCATTATAAGCATAGGGAGATTTCAGAAGGGGGAAAGGAGGTGCTAATCAAAGCAGTGATTTAGGCGATCTCTTATGCTATGACTTGCTTCAAGTTACTGGTTCAAATCTGTAAAAGTGAAGGACGATTTGGGTTCAGGAGAATGCATCTCTTCAACCAAGCATTGTTGGCAAAGAAAGTAGGGAGAATGATTGAGTACCCAAACTCTTTGGTAGCTAAGGTCTTTCAGGCAAGATATTTTAAACATTCTGATATCTTGGAGGGGGTGTTGGCAATAATCCATCTTTTACTTGGCGATCCCTATGCTCAGGCCGAGATATCTTACAACAATAGATTAGGTAGATGTTGGGTAATGTTAGGAAAATAAGTTACACAGGCATGCTTGGGTTCTTCGTCTACATGATTGAAGAATTACCTCCAATATTGCGACAGGGACTGATGTCTCTAGGTTTTTAACAAAACATAGAGAATGACAAGAAGATTTGTTTTGTATGGCTTTCTACCCTTTTGAAGCCGAAGGTATCCTGCGCACGGTTGAGGCCTCATGATACTTCCGAAAAATACACAGTTAAGATGGGTTATAGAATGATCAGGGAGAAGGTGACTCAAAAGGTGGACAGAGCCTCGGGGTCGAGGCCGGACGTGTTGCAGGGGTGGTGGAATGGCTTATGGAGGCTCAAAATTCCCCCGAAAGATAAATTTTTTGGGTGGAAATTGTACCATAATTTTATTGCAACTGAAGGAAACCTTGAACTAAGGCATATTCCAACCTCAGGTTGTTGCGGCTTGTGTGGGGGGTTCGCATCCAGGTACGATTCATGTTATATTCGGATGCCCGAAAGTGAATAATATATGGAAGAAAATGGGGCTTTGAAAGAGGAATTAGGAGTATGGAGATTTGAGTAGGTGCTTATGATAGCATGTGGTATTTGAAACTGGGTGAGAAAATTATCGCTTATTTAGACAGTTTTAGACTGGGTAATCAAAGAGAAAGGCCAAGTGATACCTCAAATGATGCTCAAACGTGTGAGGAAGAGGGGAGTGATACGGCATGTGATGTGATTATAGAGGTCGATGGGGCTTTTAACGAGGAAGACATAAAATATGGAATAGGGGGGTATTAAAGGACTGAGATGGAAATGTTGTTGCGTCTTTTCTAACAAAATCACACCACAATGAGGGGAGTTTGGAGCGGAACTATGTGCTATTGAAAAGGGTATTCATATAGAAAAAGCACTCCCGTTGCAAAAGGTGGTTGTTCGTCGGACTCAAAACAATCAATTGGGATGTGTCGTAGTAAAAAACGAGGGGTTGGACCTGAAAGTGGTATTGTGGCGAAGATCATTACAATGACTAACGAATTTGTAGTGTGCAAGTTCCATTTGCTGGAACATGCCGGCGAAGGCGGTCCGTCGCCAAGTTTGTTGTTGGGTACCAAACGTATAAAATAAATTAGAACCTAAACATGCATCTAAAATAAAGTTTAGATTTGTTACCCTTGAAGATCGAGGCGTTGATTCCAATCTACAAATCTTCTAGTCTGTCTCCCAACTTCGCTCGAACACCGGGTGGACGACGTGCTATCAAACGTGGAGAAGGTGTCTTAATTTCATCTCCTTAAAACCCTAGCCGTTTTTCTCAATTTCGTGTTTGCTAGGGTTTCAAAACTGAATTGAAGCTCCTATTTATAATTTCCATAAGTTTCATGGGCCACACTAGGGATCCATTAGAAGGTACAGGACTTGGACTTCTTACAGGCCCAAATACTCTTATGTTCAGTCCAGAATATATAATTTGGCCCGAGAACATTAATTCATTCCACTAGAGAATTAATGTTGCACTCCCGTCCTATCCCGAACCGAATCAGGGCTTCTATTAGACTTTATAATTCCCCGTGTTAAAGATATCGCACGTTCATTAATTATTAAAACTTCTGACTTCTTTAAATAATTAATCTCTATAATTCCTTTGAGTAGTACCACTCAATCTCGTTGTCGTACGGATTAAATCCACCTGTAGGGTTTAGTACGACAATCTTTTATGAGTTTCCTCAAGGGGACGTCATCAGCCTGGATGTCCAGGATACGGTGCTCTAATGCCAATAAGTAGACATCATGCGAGCGATGCCACTACCCAAAATACGGAGCGTGAAGAATCTACTAAGATTCTCACCTATGGTACATCAAAGTAGTGAACAAGCACCCCACACATCTAAATATCACACTTAGGGTTAAGAATCATAAAAGTCACCAAGACCTCTAGTTCTTCATAACAATCAGAACAGAAGAACATGTCTTATTTATGATCCATTCAGTACGCCACAACGCACTAGTACAAACTAATGACCAAGACAAGCCACTAACAAGTTTATACGTGAATACTTTTTATATCTTACAAGGAACTAACAATGTGATCTTCTGTGTGACTACAAACTCACCACATCGTCTACAGTGTAAGATAAGCAGACATACAAGTAATCACAAAGAATGCAATAATGTGAAAAACCATTTATTTCAGATAATAAGGAAATCAAATATACATACATAAAAGCCCACTAAAACTTTGCTTTATTGTATACACCAACACCATTCTTCATCACGAACTACGATCAGGCAAGCACATCTTTTGGCTAAGCAGGGATGTTTCTCTACCACTTCTCACTAACGAAATGGAGCAAATCTGGATGACAGCTATCACGCCCCAAATCTGAAAATAATGACCTTTAAAAAAGTACTTAAAATAAATAATTTTAACGTGCCAAAAATTGAATTTTAAACTTACAACGATAAAGTAAGGGACGCAACGACTATTACATTTAAATCACGTTAAGCATTGCAGCGGAAACCGTTAAATAAAAATTAAGAACATAAATAACTCATCAAACAATTATCCATAAGAATAACCATAATTAAATTAAATAAACATGCTTGAAAATAGTCCTTTAATCTTAAATGAATCGTCGTCTCCCATCACCACTCCTCGCAATCCAACTCTTCAACCTGAAATTGTAAATTGTTGGGGGTGAGCATGCAAGCACACTCAGTGGGATTTAAGTCATTCAATAGTTAATGCTAAAAATAAATAATCAAGTAATTGCAACTTAGAAAATAACATTCACATTGCCACATATACTTTGCCATTGATACTTTGCCAACTTTGCCATTGTAACTTTGCCAATAGAGTTTTGTGAACCATCGCATGTTTGTGGACCTTCCCAAAGCCAAATTAATGACTAAGGTATTCCCACACGTAGTGAGCACGGCGGGTCGCGCCCGAAGACCCGTCGGTCCCGGACCCCATTTGGAGCCCCTGGCTATTAGATAACTTTGCCACAAACTTTGTCAATAGAATAATAACTTTGCCAATAGGAATGATAACTTTGCCAATATGAATGATAACTTTGCCAATAGAATGATGTACTTTGCCAATAGAACAACAATAAAAATGAAATCACATAGTAATCAATTAACTTAAACATTTATCTAAAACATTAAATAATGAATAACTCTACAATAGAGCTCTACAAACCACCGTAGATATTAAAGCAATTAAAAACCCACCTCGATAGATGAACGTGAAAATGATACGTGAAAACATCGTGTGAATTATTTCTCGTAATCGTCGTCGCCTAGCCGTACGATAAAAATAGCAAATGGTCGAATTTTCTACTCCGTTAATTTAACACTGTGCTAAATAGAATAACTAGAATTCGAAGAATAAAGAGGCAAAGGCATATGATATTGTATAATTTTACTACTCAAAACAACTACGAAGTGTGTGTATTATATAGCCTACATGCATGAGAGAATTTATAATGAGAATCTGTTACAAAATCATTATTACTATCAATTAATTTTCATAATAAAAACTAATGGAGAATATGGGTGGCTGGTCAAATTAATAATTGAAATGAAACTTTTAAAATTTCCTATATTAATGTTATACGCATACACGTACACATATATCTATATGTATATATATAATTTATATAATATAATTTTCTTTGACATAATAAATTAAAAATTGAATTAATTAATTATTATTATTATAAAATTTCGGGATATTACATTCTACCCCACTTAATAAAATTTCGTCCTCGAAATTCACTTAAAATAGTGACGTAATATAGCAACATAGCATATAACATATTGAAAATTAACATTATAAAACACAATAGCATGAAATATCGCATGGTGAACCAAAACATGAAATTAATTATAATGACATGTACGTACCTTGTGAAGTTGGAGCGATGAGGCGGTGATGGACGACATAACATTTTTCTAAAATTTACTCATTTCTAAATATATTTTTAACTTACTCAACTCAAAAAAATATGATTTAATTTGCAAGTCTACAAGAACGTAGACCCGCTCTGATACCACTCTGTCACGCCCCAAATCTGAAAATAATGACCTTTAAAAAAGTACTTAAAATAAATAATTTTAACGTGCCAAAAATTGAATTTTAAACTTACAACGATAAAGTAAGGGACGCAACGACTATTACATTTAAATCACGTTAAGCATTGCAGCGGAAACCGTTAAATAAAAATTAAGAACATAAATAACTCATCAAACAATTATCCATAAGAATAACCATAATTAAATTAAATAAACATGCTTGAAAATAGTCCTTTAATCTTAAATGAATCGTCGTCTCCCATCACCACTCCTCGCAATCCAACTCTTCAACCTGAAATTGTAAATTGTTGGGGGTGAGCATGCAAGCACACTCAGTGGGATTTAAGTCATTCAATAGTTAATGCTAAAAATAAATAATCAAGTAATTGCAACTTAGCAAATAACATTCACATTGCCACATATACTGTTGGTCCTTGGTGGAGTATAACACAAGTGTATGGGGGGGATGCACTTGTGTATGCAAATTCTTTTCTTTTTGATAAACTGATCTTATCAGGCAAGTTGTCTCACAACTGGCCTGAGTGTGAACTTTGATAGATACTTGTCCTACTGATTACTATTAAGTGATCAGTTGGCTAAATATCTAAAAGAGTTGCTAAGTGCGGAATGTGGTTGGCCTTTACTCAAAGAAATACTCCAAGTTGATTTCTGAAAAACACAGTTATCAGGGACTTTGTCCAAAACTTGTTTTCTTAGCTTACTGAGTTTTGCTCTTTAAAAAGGATTGAATATAAGTGCAATAAAGAGTGCAGTAAGTAAATGGCACACAAGTTTATAGTGGTTCAGAGACTCAAGCTCCTACATCCACTTTCCCTGATTGAACAGGATAATTCCTTCTCAATGGAATTAGCTTGTTTTATAGTGCCAAGGTGCACTGATCAGAAACACTCTCTTAGTGTTTTGATCCCTAGGATAACTTGAGTCCTAGTGCTCAATCTCTCTGAGTTAAGACTGTGTTTCACACTAACAGTCCTTAACTCCTCACTTCTACAACAAACACTCTCTTCACTAAATGAGATAAGGTTTGAGGTTTGGTTCCAACTAATAGAGATATCCTTTACAGTAAGAACAGTGTAAAGGCTTAGGATATCTCAATGCTAAGCTAGGATGTTTACAAAGATTGGCTTAGCTGACTTGAAGTGATTCAGGAAACTTGGAATTCTAATGAACAGCTTGGTTTCCTTTTGAAAGCTTGATGATAGTTTGATAGCTTTTAGTTTTACTGAATTCCTTTGATCACTTCTGTATTTATAGGCAATTTGAACAACTAACCGTTGGAGGGATTAGCATTTCAAATATGTCTATTTGCAGCAACATTGAAACGGCTATGAAGCTTGACATCCTTTTATCCACTGTGTAAAAGAGGTCTTCAATGGTTGCTTGAATGAATGTATTGACTTCTGACAAAGGCGGCTGGGAAGACTTGTGTCAGCTTCCAATTTTGCACATTGTCCTAGGTTGATTTGTGGCAAACTTTACACACAATCAACGGTCAGATGGGACAAGCTCCCTGAACATTCCTGCTGCAGTTTAGAATGTTCCAACACTCATTCAATGCCTCACTCTTTAATGCTCTAAGTCTTTAATGCTTGGTTCAGGCATGATTGGCAATAAATGCTTCATTGAATATGTCTTCTGTAAGCTTTTGACACTTAATCCACTTGATCATTTGTACTTCAACTGTCTTGATCATTTGCATTTATGAGCACAGCTTCAGTATTCTTGAACTCTTCAGCCAGGTTGTCCATTTGATCAGTTTGTCTTGAAAAGATCAGCAACTTTGTCCTATAGACTTATCAAGCTGCCTAACATTTCAGCTTTGGACAACTATCCTGATTACTAATATCTCATAATATTTCTGAGATTTTAACTTAAGCATACTACACATTAAGTGTTCTGGGACAACTTTCCTGAACAATGACTTGAGCATATCTCAACTAACTTGTACATCATCAATCAGGGGTTTTGGTATCTTAGATCAAAATCATTTTATTCCCAACAATTTCCCCCTTTTTGATGATGCCAAAACCTATTACAAAGGGACCTTGACTTAAACTTAATATTACCTTCAGGGAGAGTGAACTGGTCAACTTGCCTGAAAGAAACTGTTAGCACAATAAATCAAGTAATATAGGTCAGGATAGGTTAGTTGAGATAATGAGTTGTTATCTCTTTGATAGAAACACTGTGATCCTTTTATAGATGTGATAAACCATTACAGGGCTGAAAATCAAAAGGATTCACTAATCTAGAATAGCAAAAAAAAAGGATAACAACAGAATTCATAACAGAAAATTAGGGAAAGGAATGAACTTATCCTTCATAGAGTTCCATCATCTTGAGGAGCAATGCCATACTGAGCCCAAACTCTCTTCTTTAGATCCCAGATCTCCTTGTTGGTTCCTCTAGGGCCAGGCTTTAGCTTCTCCATCTTCATGATGTTGATAAACTCTTCCAGAATCTTTCCCTCATCAATCAAGTTCCCATTGAACTTAGGAGGCATGTACATAATTGGACCAGGGGCCTTGAACTCCACTCTTGCCATCTCAGCTGCTGCAAACAGCTTTTGGTAGAGGTCCCTGTGGTTCTCAAACATGAACTGAACAAAGATTTCCTCCACACTCTCACCAAGCCACTTTCCAATGACATAGAAGTCATAAACAAAACTTCTCTTGGCCTCCTCCCATGCATCATTCAGTGAGATTGGAACCCACTTATCATGGTGAGGGTACTGAGTGTCCCATCTTTGCAGCATTTGAGGTTTGAGCCTTCTGTATGAAGCCCTCCTTCTTGGAGCTTTGAAGTTTGCCCTTCTCCCATCTCTTGCTTTGTTGGCCTCAACCAACTGATCCATTTTTTCTTGAGCTCTCAAGAGAGCTAGCTTTTCCTGAGTTTCTGGATCTTTCCCAAATCCTTCTTCAAACAATTTGGAAGGATCATCAGCAAGCTTGGGCACTACTTCTTCAGGCTCTCTGTCCTGTACTTCCTCTTCAACTTCTTCAATAGCAGGCATCAGGACTGCTTTCTTCATTCTCTTTGATTTCCTTGCTGGAGTAGATTCTTCAGATTGAAATTCTGATGGCAAAGTCAGGCTGGTTGGGAATTCATTGAAGGCTTGCAGTTCCTTCCTCTTTCTTTCAGATGACCTTGTCACCTCCCCCCTCACTTCAGCAACCTTCTCTTGAGGTTCAAGTCCTGTAGACTCACCACCTGGCCTTTGAAGCTTTCTTGCCTGACTTTCCATAGCTGAAACCATGGATTCCTTGACAGCTATTTGAATCTGCTCTTCCTCAGTTAAATCTTCAATATTCATTGGGCCTTTGCCTTTCCCAATGTCTTCTACTGCTTCCTCCTCATCTTCAGGGACTTTCTCCTTGCCCTTGGATTCACCAATCACCAAGGTTCCCTTTGCCCTTGCTCTCTGTCTTTCCCCCTTTTTGGCATTATCAAAACACTGGGGCTTCAATTCACTCATAGTGACAGAGAGATGTGAGTGGGAATGAGTGAGGGACTTCAATTCCTGCAGTAGGTAAACATTCTCATCATGAATGTTTTGCATCTTATCATCTGCCATGCTCAAAAAGGTGTGAACATGCTTCATCTTCTGGGAAACTATGGCATCCAATGTGGCTTTCAGTGATTGATCAAGTTTGGCCTGAAGTTGTTCAGTGAGATTGGCCACAACTTGATCAGATACTTTGGCCATGAGTTCAACAGTGAACTTTTCAGCAGCTTCCTTCACCATAGCAGCTTTCAACTCTGTTGCCTTCTTTCTCTGGGCTGCTGTCCTCTGCCTTAAAGCATCCTTGATTGTCTTTCTCAATGCCTTTACATTGTGCTTGTACAAAGTTTTGAGACCCTGCTGCTCTTTCTTCACAGATCTAGTGAATATACCCATAGCATCTTTGGCTTTTGTTACTTCAGTTGAAACTGTTTGTAGTCCAGTTTCAACTCCACAAAGTCTTGCATCAATAGTAGGTAAGATCACTTCTTCAGACCCTGTGAGCCTCATCTCCACAGAGGCTAGAGTCTTCCCTTGGCCATCTAGGGTATCAGCAGTGGTTGCATGAGCCTTCTCAACTTTCCTGACCAGTGTGTCCAACTTCCCTGACTGCTCTTCAATGATGGATGCAGTCTGAGTAGCCATCTGAAAGTGAGCCTCAGAGGTGTTGGCTTGTTCAAAGTAGATTTGGTTAAGTGTGGACACATTTGCTGATACTGCTTGAAGATCAGTGTCAGCTTCAACTGGTATATCTGTCAGGGAGGCATCTGCAAAAATCTGTTCAAGAGTAACAGCAACTGAATCTGCAAAACTAATAGGGTTAGTAAAAACTCCCTCATCACCCTCTATTTCTTTTACTCTCATAAGGTCTGATACATCAGCACCTTTTTTCTCATTTTCAACTTTATTCTTTTCTTCTTCCTTTTCAAGAGATAAACTCACATTCACTGGAGAATCAGGCCTCCTTTCACCAAGGGATTCATCAAGTTCAGATTTGACTTGAAGAATAGCCTGACTCTCATATTGGGCTGCACCCAATATTTCTACTTCCTCACCCTCTATTTGTGGTGCACTCAAGGAACCAGTGATCACACACTCCTCACCATCACCTCCCTCTGATTTTTCAGCACTTACAGCCTTTTCAACTCCTACAAAACCTGACACCTCTACATCCTCAACAGGATCCACAGAGGGCAGTTGTTGGGAGATCACAGTGCTTGGGCATCCCAAGTCCACTGAGTCATCCTGAATGACTAAAGGCTGGTCAATGTCCAACTTGCCTGACATTGATGAGGCTTTAGTCAAACCAGCTTCTCCTATGGAAGTCTCAGCATTGTCAAGCTGTGCCTCAGGTTCAAAGGAACCATCCTTGGCCAATGCATCTTGGACTGAGTCACCACCTTTGGTCAACTCCTCTGAATGATCAGAGTCCTGTACAGAATGAAAAGTCAAGTAATGTACCTGAGATGAGTTGATACCAGGGGGATTGGGATTGGTGTGATCATCATCATCATCATCATCAGATGGGCTGTCAGGATGCTTGATTCCTTGTGCTATCCTTTCTCTTTCAGCAAGCACCTTTTCATGGACAATGGTGCAAAATAGGGCCTCAGTGGTTAATACACTGGTCTTCTTTACATTTGCAAAATGTAGCAGCCTATTTTCCTCAACCTGCCACCAGTTGGCACCCTTATCCTGAATAGCCTGAGCTATTTCCACAATGGTTCTATCTTTGATTTCAACAAGAGCTCTGAGATCATATAACTGTTGTTGCAGCCTGGGATAATCCTTCAAACCTGGATATAATGCATCCACATTGGCTCTTGCAATCTGTCTCAACATCCCCTCATAAGTATAGTCTTCACCACTATCATCTCCAGAAGAGTTGGATTCAGGAGGGTTGGAATGGGATTCAAGTAAGCTTGGCTGGGATTCAGGTAGGTTGGGTTCAGAAGGGTTGGGGTCAGGAGAAGTCAAAACAAGTTGGGATTCAGGTGCTTTTGAGAGCATTGTGCCTGAAGAGGTAATTGGAATGGCTGGAATGGGTGGGAAAACAACTTGATCACCTTCTTGAAGAGCAGTCTCAAGAAGTTTGGTATATGAGAGAAGTCTTGGATCAAGTGGGGAAAATGGTCTATCTTCAAGATTGACCAAATCAGCCAGCACATCAATACCTGATCTATCAGGTGCACCTTCAGGGGAGTACACCTTCTTGGCAATGATTGGTGCATCTTCAGGAGTCTTGCACTCCTCTTCTTCATGCCTTGGAGATATTCTTTGAGATTGAATATCAGGAGAGTTGGCTTCAGGGCTGTTGGGTTTGGACTTGGATTTAGACTTGCTGGCCTGTCTAATCTCCTTGAAGAATTCTTTCTTTTGCTTTTCTTCCTCCATCAACCTTTGCTTCTCAGAGGTCTTGATGATCCTTCTTTTTCTTTCATACCTTGTTGGTTGGTCAAGGTCTCTAAATTCTGTGATTGTTTCAGGTTGCAGTGGGACAATCTCTCTGACTTCCACACTTTCTTCAGGAGGGTTGACTCCTTCCTCAGCAACCTTCTCTATTTCCTCAGAAGTGGCTCCTCCACTTCTTGACTGACTTTCTGGTGAAGATTCATGCAAAATCTTCTTTATCTTCTTCATTTTTGGTTGAGCTTTTGGTGGCTGGGCTTTCCTCTTCCTTGGAGAGGCTCTGGTTGCTGGTACATTTGTGATGGCCTTCTTTGAAGCTGCATCCTGCTTCCTCTTCTCTGTCTTAGAAGACAGCTTCCTAAACATCACCTTTTGAGCTGGAAAAGGCTTTGGCTTAGCTTGGAGGTGGGTGTAATGTGCAAATCTTTCCAAGAGTAGGCTTGCTCTTGTGCAGAACTGGAGTTTTCCTTCAACCACCACCTTGTGGTGTTTCACCTCCTTAAACTTGAATTTTTCATTCATCATTTTGTCAAGAATGAATTTCTTCCAGTTGAACTTGACTCTCTTCTCAGCAGAGTCAATCACAGCAGCCATCACCCTTAATTTAGGCATACTGATTTGTTCAACACTCCCTGAGTGGCTCAATAGGCTCTTAACAACACAATCAAACAAATGCCTAAACACTGGCTTTAAAGTGTTTTTGTTTTGAGCACTTACAAGTTTCTTAGGTTCTATCATCCAAGAGAAATAGAATTCCTGATCATCCTCTTCCTTGTATACCTCTGGATTTATGCCTTCAGAAGGTAGCCCAAAACTGGCTTCTAAATCCTCTGCAGTGAAGATGACTGTGTGTTGGCTTTCTTCTTCTTCATCTTCTTCTGCATATGTGAGCTTTGTGCACACATCCCCCTTCTTGCCCTTCCATCTTAGATGGGCAAAGAATTCTGCCATAAATGGATTCAGGCATGAGTCAGGCTTGGTGCCAAGAAATTTTTCTAGGCCTGCTTCCCTAAGCCAATGGAGTACTGGCTCAACCTCCTTGTCTAGGCTGTCAAAAGCAACCAGCTTTTCAAACCATAAGGAGTTTGGGTTACTGAGATAAGAGAAATCAATGTCCAAGGAGGAGTCATTGAAATCTACAAGTTCTTCTCTTTTGAGTTTTGGTGCCATGGATAGTTTCGAGAGAAGGAAGGTTTTGGAGAAAAGTTGCAGGTTTAGAGGTTTTGAGACTTCAAAGGGTTTGAGAATTATGAGTGCGTAAGGAAGGCAGTGAAAATTGAGGAGTTTATATATGGAAGGAATTTATTAACTGTTGGATAATGGAATGTAACAGTGGGTAATTTGAAAAACCGTTTGAATATAGTGGGGTAGTGGACTTTCAATGGCTCGATGGAGTTTTGAATGCATTTTAATGGTTTGGATGAAGGCTCAAGAATTCATGCAATCTTATTAAGATTTCTGCATTAAATGCTGATTTGCCTTTTTGGGTTTTTAAAAATCTTTATAACATACTCCATCCTAAAATGGCCTTCTCTTAGACCAAGAAACCTCTTAAATGTCTAATCAATGCTAAAAATAGCAATGATTATCTAATTAATTCGGACAAACATCCTGAGATGTGCTTTGGTTTCTGTGAAGGTCAAACTGTCTGATCATCTTGCCTGAGTGGATCCTAAAGTTGCTGACTGGGTCCCACTTGGACAAATTCCCTGACCAACATTGCTGAGCAATATGGGGACAACCTTGCTGAGTTTCCCTCTTTTGCTGACATCTTCAGTGAGGTTGGTCAACTTTGCTGAAGTTCAACTGAGATGAACTTCCCCCTTCATATGAGCTTTTCCTTATTTTTCCATCTTGCCTGGATCAAGTAACCCTAATTCAGCTGACAGCTCCAAGAATCTTGCTTCAGCTAGAGGCTTGGTCAAAATATCAGCTTTTTGCTTATCAGTGTGAATTTTGACAAGCTTGATATCTTTCTTCTCCACATGATCCCTAATGAAATGATGCTTGATGTCCACATGCTTGCATCTGGTGTGGAGCACTGGATTCTGTGAGATGGCAATTGCACTATTGTTGTCACAGAATATGGGTACTTCATTTGTGATTACTTTGTAATCTCTTAATTGTTGCCTGAGCCATAGAATCTGAGCACAGCAACTTCCAGCAGCTACATACTCAGCTTCAGTTGTTGAAGTTGCAACTGTATTTTGCTTCTTGGAGAACCATGAGATAAGCTTGCTGCCCAAGAATTGACAAGTTCCTGAGGTGGATTTTCTGTCAATTCTACATCCTCCATAGTCTGCATCTGAATATCCAGTAAGCTCAATGTTCTCATCAGCTGGATACCATAATCCAAGATTCTCAGATCCCTTGAGATATCTTAGAATCCTCTTGGCAGCATCAAGATGGCTCTTCTTTGGATTGGCTTGAAATCTTGCACACACTCCAACTGCAAATGTGATATCAGGCCTGCTTGCAGTGAGATATAGCAGTGATCCTATGATTCCTCTGTAGTTAGTGGAGTTTGTTGATTCTCCACCTTCATCAGGATCCATCTTCCAGTTAGTATTCATAGGAATTCTGACTGGTTTGCTTGTAGCACATCCAAATTTCTTGATCATGTCCCTTGTATACTTGGCCTGATTGATGAATATTCCCTTCTTTGATTGAGTGACTTGAAGTCCTAAGAAGAAATTCATCAATCCCATCATGGACATCTCAAATTTGCTTTGCATGAGTTTAGAGAACTTCTCACATAATTTTTCATTTGGAGATCCAAATATAATGTCATCCACATAGATTTGGACTAACAAAATATCATCTCCTTCACAGATTCTGAACAAGGTTCTGTCAACAGTGCCTTTGACAAAACCATGATCTAGAAGAAACTGTGATAAGGTGTCATACCAAGCTCTTGGAGCTTGCTTTAAGCCATAGAGGGCTTTCTTTAATCTGTACACCTTGTCTCCTTCTTCAAAGCCTGGGGGCTGTTCCACATATACTTCTTCTTTGAGCACCCCATTGAGAAATGCACTCTTCACATCCATTTGATACACCTTGAATCTCATGTGAGCTGCATATGCTAGGAAGAGTCTGATTGCCTCAAGTCTGGCCACTGGAGCAAAGGTCTCATCATAATCAATCCCTTCAGATTGACAATATCCTTTGGCCACCAATCTTGCTTTGTTTCTCACAATGATGTCATTTTCATTTTTCTTGTTTTTGAACACCCATTTAGTTCCAATGACATCTTGATGGGTTGGCCTGTCTACTAGCTCCCAAACTTCATTTCTGGTAAATTGATTCAGCTCTTCTTGCATGGCTATGATCCAGTTGGTGTCTTGTAGTGCTTCCTCAATGTCTTTAGGTTCCTGTTCTGAAAGAAAACAACAAAACAGAGCACTTTCTCCATGAAATCTTCTAGTTTTGATCCCTTCACTTGGATTACCAAGTATCAGGCTAGATGGGTGGTCATGCAACCAAGTCCTTCTAGACCTGATCCTTTCAGGAGGATTGTCCTCATCTGAAGTTGGATCACTAGATTCATTAAATTCAGGAAAGTTAATTGAAGGATCAAGTTCAGGATCATATTCAGGGGTGTTGTCCTCATTGTCAGATAGATTGACATTTTCATTGGTTCCCCCTTGAATAGTGGATCCATTAACTACCTCAGCATTGCCTGCTTCTTCATTGGTAGTTGTTACCTGATTTTGAACTGGGATGGGATCAGTCAGTTAAATTCCCCTTCAGGATGGTTGTCTACTGGTTGATTGCTATCAGGTAGGTTGTTCAGTTTTTGATTTTCATGAAGTTCAGGCTGGGCAACATCCACAAACACTGTTTCCTTGCTTTGAAGCCTTAATCTGGTTGTTCTTTGTGTCATCTCATCAATATTCAGGTTTCTATCCCTGAACTCATTAATAGATTCATCAAACACAACATGAGGTGTTTCTTCCACAATAAGAGTTTTGCAATTGTAGACTCTGTAAGCCTTGCTGATTTGTGAATATCCAACAAATATTCCTTCATCAGCTTTGCTATCAAAGGCTTTCAATTGTTCTTTCCCATTATTATGGATGAAACACTTACAACCAAATATGTGAAAATAAGCAACAGTGGGTAATCTACCTTTCCATATTTGATATGGAGTCTTACCTTGTCCTTTGGTGATTAAGGACCTGTTTTGAGTGTGACATGCAGTGCTAATGGCTTCAGCCCAGAACCTTTTAGGCAGTTTGGATTCAACAATCAAGGTTCTAGCTGCCTCCTTCAAGGTCCTGTTCCTTCTTTCAGCAACCCCATTTTGTTGAGGTGTTCTTGCTGCTGAAGTTTCATGTGTGATGCCATTCTTGCTACAGTACTCATTGATGTATGAGTTTATGAACTCAGTGCCTTTGTCAGATCTGATCTTGACAATACTTAGGCCCTTTTCATTGCTCAATCTCATCATCAATTCAGGTAGTTTGACTTGGGTCTCCTTTTTGTTCAGCAAGAATACTACCCAAGTGTACCTGGAAAAATCATCAACAACAACTAAAGCATATTTTCTTCCATTTAAACTTACTGGGATTATTGGCCCAAATAAATCCATATGCAGTAGTTGAAGGACTCTCTCAGTTGAGATGACAGGTTTTCCTTTGAATGAGGCTTTGATCTGCTTTCCTTCCTGACATGGCTGGCATATATGTTCTTTGGTGAACACTTGATTTGGCAGCCCTTTAACTAGAGTGTTTCTTGCAATCTTGTTGATGGTTTTGAAGTTCAGGTGATTCAGTCTCTTGTGCCATAGCCAGCTTTGTTCATTTGTGCTTTTGGCAACAAGACAGACTGCTTCAGGGGTTTTGCTCCAATCTGCAAAATAAACATTTCCCTTTCTCACCCCTGTTAGTAGCACCTGTTGTGTTGATTTGTTTTTGATAGTACATTCATTTGGTGCAAATTCAACACAATATCCTTTGTCACAAATTTGACTTATAGACAACAAGTTATATTTTAGGCCTAGAACATATGAGACATCAGTAATTTTAACACTACCAATGTTCAATGTACCATAGCCTCTTGTGATGCCTTGAGAGTTGTCTCCAAAAGTTACTGAAGGACCATCTTTTTCTATTAAATCTGAGAGAAGCTCCTTGTTTCCAGTCATGTGCCTTGAACATCCACTGTCCAGGTACCATGCTGTTTTCTTGTTGATGCTTCTCTTCTTTTTGGGGTCCTTGTAGTCCTGCAAAGTCAAAATTTAGGTACCCTTTGAGTGTTGGGTCCTAGAGGGTTAGTTGTACCTTTTGGAACCCAAATCTGCCTGATAACTCTGATTGATTCAAAGTGACTGACTTGGTTTCCATTTACATCTACATACACAGTTTGACCCTTAAATGCCTTGGGTGATTTCTGTGTATAAGTGTTAGCTTTGTAGAGTTCAGGAGAGTTGGTAAATTTCTTTGGGACATTTCTCCTGAAGTTACTAAGCTTAGGTGCAGCTGGATAAGACTTTTGAGAATAAGCTTTTGGATGGCCTTTTCCATTTGGCAAGTAAGGTCCAGGCTTCCTGAATGTTTTATACCTATCAGAGGGTATTGGCCTTAATCCATTTAGTTGAGGTTGCCTCATTTGAGTTGGCCTCTTCTGAACAGGTTTTGGACAACTCCTCTGATGATGATTCAGATAGGTTGGCCTTCCATTGGTTCTACCTTTCTGAACCTCATTTCTCCTGTAAGCAATGCCTTTAACCTTTTCCAAAGGTGTGGGTTTAGGTACATTGTTTACCTGAGTTGGTATAAAAATTCTTTTTCCCTTATCCTTGATCAGTGGTTGATTTACTTCAATTTCATTTTGTTGTGCCACTGATCTTACAAAAGTCATCTTAGAATTGCTTGATGAAGCAATACTAAGACCAGGTGAGGGTTCAAATGGATTATAGCCTAATCCATCCCTTTGAGCAAATGGTCTTTGAAACCCTTGAATTTCTTCTATTGCCTTAGCAGATTTGTTCAAGGCAGACATTTTCATTTTCAAGCTCCCCTCACTTAATTTTAGAGTATCAAATTCTCTTGAGAGATTGTCAAATTTAGCTTGAAGAGTTCTGGAGTCAAAATCCTTTTTCTTTAGAGCCTGATTTTGTTCATCAATCAGCTTTTATTGTTCAGAGACTTTGAGAGACATTTCCTCATGTTCTCTCACAATCTGTTGATACAACTCAGTTGATTTAATGTCAACTTCAGATTCAGGAGGATTGGACATTTTGACTTTAGACCTCAACTTTTCATTTTCTCTCAGAGCCATATTGCATACTTCTTGCATTCTGGTGAAATCTTCCAACAACTTTTCAAAGTCAAGATGGATTTCACTAGATTCATGTGTGTTAATTGATAAGTTGGAAGTTGAACATACCTCTTCATCTTCAAGTGCCATTTGACAGTCCTCATCACTGTCACTGTTGGAGAACAGTCCATCATCAGAAGAGTAGACACTCTCCTCACTTGCTGAATCTCCAGCTACCATAGCCTTCCTGTTGTTCAGCCTTTTATCTCTTTTGTTTTGCCTTTCCTTCCTTTCTTTTGCACTGAGGTCAGGACAGTCATACTGAAAATGACCCTTTTTCTGGCAGTTGTAACACACATCTTCATCATCATTCTTCTTGCTTGAGGACTCCTTCCTCCTTGATGATGATGGTTCTCCTTTGCTGAATTTCTTCCTATCAGCATATCTGTCTTCTTTCTTTTCATCAGAGACTTTGTCCTCTGATTTATGTTCAGGAGAACTGAATCTCCTTCTGGTTCTGTTATCTTGGTAGAACTTCTTGTATCTACCAAATCTGGAGTTGAGCTTCTCAAATCTTCTAGCCATGAGTGCCAGCTCCTCCTTTATTTCAGATTTTGAAACAGATTGAGAGGATCTTTGAGTAATCTTCTTTTCTGTTTCAGCAGCTTTGAAGGCAACACCTTTGGTTGAGGAGGATGGCTCTTCATGCACCTTCTTTCTGTTGAGATCAAACTCATATGCTTTGAGTTCAGAGAATACTTGCTGCATTGGCATGTTGTCAAGATTGCTGGTATTCTGCATCATGACAGAATATATGTCCCACTTAGATGTGAGACTTCTCAAGATCTTCAAAGCAACCTCTCTTTTGGCATAGAACTTGCCAAGAGAGTTTATTTCATTCATGATGTCAGTGAACCTGCCATCAAGATGATCAATAGTTTCATTGGCCTCCATAGAGAATTGTTCATATTTTTGGATAGCCACTTGAAGCTTGTTCTCCTTGATCTTTTGGGTACCTTCACACATAAGTGCTAAGGTATCCCAAATCTCTTTAGCTGATGTGCAGTGGTACACTCTCCCCATCACTGCATCTGGAATTGTCTGGTACAATGTGTTCATTGCAATGTAGTTCAAGTTGTGCCTTTTTCTTTCTTCAGCTGTAAGGTCATCTTCATCTTTTGGCAGCAATTCCCTTGGATCAGCTTTTTGAGCATCAGTGAGCTTGGGATTTGCTTTAGTAAATGTGAATGGCCCTCTAGTGATGACTTTAAGCATCTCATCATGCTGGCAAGCAAGATGTGCTCTCATCCTGATCTTCCAGAAATCATAGTTCTCAATTGAGAACATTGGCAGTTTGTGATGAGAAATATGATTGACTTGGTTAGGACCCATATTGTTGATGGTGTTGACAGCATCTCCTGGAACTGCATTGTTAGCCATTTCAACAAATGTAATAGAAGATGAACACAGATAAGTTTTTCAGAAATTTGGATCAGTTCAGTGACCACAGAAAATGTGATTTTGAAAATCAGTTGGATTTTCAGAAGCAGTGGTCGTTGAACCCCTGCTCTGATACCACTTGTTGGTCCTTGGTGGAGTATAACACAAGTGTATGGGGGGGGGATGCACTTGTGTATGCAAATTCTTTTCTTTTTGATAAACTGGTCTTATCAGGCAAGTTTTCTCACAACTGGCCTGAGTGTGAACTTTGATAGATACTTGTCCTACTGATTACTATTAAGTGATCAGTTGGCTAAATATCTAAAAGAGTTGCTAAGTGCGGAATGTGGTTGGCCTTTACTCAAAGAAATACTCCAAGTTGATTTCTGAAAAACACAGTTATCAGGGACTTTGTCCAAAACTTGTTTTCTTAGCTTACTGAGTTTTGCTCTTTAAAAAGGATTGAATATAAGTGCAATAAAGAGTGCAGTAAGTAAATGGCACACAAGTTTATAGTGGTTCAGAGACTCAAGCTCCTACATCCACTTTCCCTGATTGAACAGGATAATTCCTTCTCAATGGAATTAGCTTGTTTTATAGTGCCAAGGTGCACTGATCAGAAACACTCTCTTAGTGTTTTGATCCCTAGGATAACTTGAGTCCTAGTGCTCAATCTCTCTGAGTTAAGACTGTGCTTCACACTAACAGTCCTTAACTCCTCACTTCTACAACAAACACTCTCTTCACTAAATGAGATAAGGTTTGAGGTTTGGTTCCAACTAATAGAGATATCCTTTACAGTAAGAACAGTGTAAAGGCTTAGGATATCTCAATGCTAAGCTAGGATGTTTACAAAGATTGGCTTAGCTGACTTGAAGTGATTCAGGAAACTTGGAATTCTAATGAACAGCTTGGTTTCCTTTTGAAAGCTTGATGATAGTTTGATAGCTTTTAGTTTTACTGAATTCCTTTGATCACTTCTGTATTTATAGGCAATTTGAACAACTAACCGTTGGAGGGATTAGCATTTCAAATATGTCTATTTGCAGCAACATTGAAACGGCTATGAAGCTTGACATCCTTTTATCCACTGTGTAAAAGAGGTCTTCAATGGTTGCTTGAATGAATGTATTGACTTCTGACATAGGCGGCTGGGAAGACTTGTGTCAGCTTCCAATTTTGCACATTGTCCTAGGTTGATTTGTGGCAAACTTTACACACAATCAACGGTCAGATGGGACAAGCTCCCTGAACATTCCTGCTGCAGTTTAGAATGTTCCAACACTCATTCAATGCCTCACTCTTTAATGCTCTAAGTCTTTAATGCTTGGTTCAGGCATGATTGGCAATAAATGCTTCATTGAATATGTCTTCTGTAAGCTTTTGACACTTAATCCACTTGATCATTTGTACTTCAACTGTCTTGATCATTTGCATTTATGAGCACAGCTTCAGTATTCTTGAACTCTTCAGCCAGGTTGTCCATTTGATCAGTTTGTCTTGAAAAGATCAGCAACTTTGTCCTATAGACTTATCAAGCTGCCTAACATTTCAGCTTTGGACAACTATCCTGATTACTAATATCTCATAATATTTCTGAGATTTTAACTTAAGCATACTACACATTAAGTGTTCTGGGACAACTTTCCTGAACAATGACTTGAGCATATCTCAACTAACTTGTACATCATCAATCAGGGGTTTTGGTATCTTAGATCAAAATCATTTTATTCCCAACAATTTCCCCCTTTTTGATGATGCCAAAACCTATTACAAAGGGACCTTGACTTAAACTAAATATTACCTTCAGGGAGAGTGAACTGGTCAACTTGCCTGAAAGAAACTGTTAGCACAATAAATCAAGTAATATATGTCAGGATAGGTTAGTTGAGATAATGAGTTGTTATCTCTTTGATAGAAACACTGTGATCCTTTTATAGATGTGATAAACCATTACAGGGCTGAAAATCAAAAGGATTCACTAATCTAGAATAGCAAAAAAAAAGGATAACAACAGAATTCATAACAGAAAATTAGGGAAAGGAATGAACTTATCCTTCATAGAGTTCCATCATCTTGAGGAGCAATGCCATACTGAGCCCAAACTCTCTTCTTTAGATCCCAGATCTCCTTGTTGGTTCCTCTAGGGCCAGGCTTTACCTATGTCGATTTTTTTACCTATGTCGTCCTTTGTAACTTTTCAAAAAAAAAATAATAACTATTTCAAAACTAAATATTCAATTCCCAACAAATTCAAAATGATAATTATTTTGAAGGGTTCAAAATAAAACTCATAAATGTTTTACTACTAAATATCAAAATGTCATCACAAACTTAAAATAATAATTTAAAAAAACAATGGGTTATATATAATTATCTTTTGTTATTTGTATGTTAAAATTATGATACAAAAAATTCTCGTATACAGTATATGGTGTCGAAAACATTTTCTTACATATTATCATATTAAATAAGTTTTCTTCTCCGTCAACCCGTGGGACATACGAAGTCATGATTTCACATTAAGCAAGTTGGGTTTGATTTTTTCTTAGGTTTGACCTCGTCAACGCTCATTAATCCGTGACAGCTAGGGGTGTGCATCGGATCGGGACCGAAATTTATGCTAATGTGTGGACCCGAGATTTGACCGTAATTAAATACTCCCTCAGTCCTGTGGAAGCTACTCCAAAATTTTAGGGACAAAGGTTAAAAAATATGATTGAATAAGTAATGTATTAGAGATGTATAATTGAAAATTAGAAGAATATAATTAGTAATGTATTAGACAAACGAAAAAGAAAAGTTGAATAGCTAATTTTATTGGAAACGGAAGAAGTAGGTAATTACATACACAAGTTGTGCACCTAAGCTGGTTAGATGACAAATGATAAAAAATACTCCCTTTTAAAATTTACTGTCAAGAAATGTTGAAGCTAAAGTCTCAAGAAAAATCCCCAAAATTGTTAAGTCTAGGTGTATTGTCAAGGTTTTAATTGCACATGGTGATGATAGAGAATGGAGGGGACCTATGTCTTTACTATTTGTACTTTTAGACTAACACAAAATTATTTTATGGTATTAGAGCCTTGAGGCTCATGTCCACACGTTCTGAGTTCGATTCCCGATAAAAGCAACTTCACCCTTTTAAATTTTCAACACGATGGGCCTCCTCCGAGCCCACGAGTAAGGGAGAGTATTAGAAAATTAATATACACGAATTAATTTTCTACCTCTCTATAAGTTACGACTTTTAGATGAAACAAAATTCTTTCATTTACTATCTAACCTAACCAAATAAAAAATAGTATTAGTGTTAATTACATATGTGAATCAAATATAACATTAATGTTTAGTGACGGTGTCTGGTGTTAAATGGTGTCTCTAAAGACACGTGGGATAGCTCAAATGGTTAAAACAAAAGTAATTTGACGACGACTAAAAAAGTCTTGGTCATTTGGGCGGATATGAATGCATCGTTGGTCCACTCATCATCAGCAACAGCAATGCATGTCCATACTGTTGTATGCACTATAATCGGGTTGACTCGGATGTGGACTGTTCTTAGTGCGATACAAACATGTATAATTTATACGGGGGTTATTACGCGTTTAGGGAGTATTTGTGATGATCTTGATGATCTTAAAGAAGAACAAAGCAAGAAAGATTAAGAACAATGATATACCTTCTTGGAGAAGCTAAAAGCTTGAGAGCTTTGGGAGTGTTTATTGCTTAGGTTGAGGGTGATTGTGTGGAATTCTAACTTGTCTTACAAATGAGCCCAAATGGGCATTATATACTATTTTTCAGGGGCTGCCCGCCCTTTACACGTGGAGCCTCCAGACTGGACCTTCATTCTGCCCGAAAAGGTGATTTGATGGCGCATTTAATGCTAAACCGCCTTAGGTGCTCGTCCTCGCCGAGATGCCGAGGAGCTGGGCCATGGTGGTCGCCGGAGGACCTTCAAGGAGTGTGGTCGCCACGCTCCATGCTGTCTCCCAAGACTTCAATACTAACACTTCTCTTAGCTAAGAATAGGCACGTGCTCGCCACACATTTGGGCGAGCAGCTAACTAAGACAGGTGCTCGTCAACATCTTTGGACGAGCACTTAAATATATTAAATACATTAAATCTATTACATTTTCTTGGTCTTGTTGACTAGTCGTCGCACGACTTTGTTGACTGGTCCTCGCCACGTAAGCTGGTGACTAGGATTGACTTGTCAAAGATTGACCTCTTTGACTAGGTATAACACATACATTATTATTTCATCTACTTCCTTTTTGCTGCCTTCAATTTACAACCTGAGAAAATATAATTAAATTGAAGTTGTAGACTGCAGGGATCATCAGTCATGGCTTTGAATTTGAAATATAATTATTTCATCTACTTTTTCTTGTTTCCAATTATTAATGTTTCTTCACTGTCCTTCAACTTCTCCAGCTTTCAACCTGCTGATCAGAATATCAATATAAAAGTCAGGGGAGATGCGTACATCTCCTCGGAGGGCATTCAGGTGACTACCGATGAAGGGAGCAAATTGAGCAGCAATGGAACGGGGCACGCCATCTACGTCACCCCTCTCCACCTGCGGGACAACTCCAACGTAACAGATTTCGACACCAATTTTTCATTTGTGGTTCAATCGGATGACAAAGAAGAATATTGTTCTGTTGATGCCTCACGTTTTTCTTGGCCCCTTTCAATTGGAGCATCCCCCTAAATTCATCGGGTGGTGGCCTTGGCCTCGCCTTCAATAATGCCACAGCTAATATATCTGGAGATCCCTTCTCCGCGGTCGAATTTGATACTTTCAACAACGATTGGGGTGACGAACAGGACCTGGGTCCACACATAGGTATTGATGTCAACTCGTTCATATCTGTTCAGGTTGTTTCATGGTCGGTTAATATAACTGCTGGGAACAGAAATGATGTTCGGATTGCGTATGATTCCTTTACCAGATATTTGAGTGTTACATTAACTATTGATAACGGGGTTAATACGACGTTAACATCCCGTCTTGAGGGTGAAGTAGATTTGAGCTACTTACCCGAGTGGATGAGTGTTGGCTTCTCAGTAGTAACAGGGGAATGCTTTGAGAAAAATAATGTCAAGTCATGGAGTTTTTGTTGGGTTTTAGAGGTACGAACACCATGCTCCACTACAAGAACAGGGGGAATAGCGACGAAAATTTTGCGACAAATCTAACTTTCATCGCTAAAATCAATTTTTAGCAACGAAATAGAAATTTTCGTCGCTAAATTGCTAGATTTAATATTTGCAACAAAAATTATATATTTTATCGCTATATTAGCAACAAATTGCTTCATTTCGTTGTTAATAATCAAAATAGCAATGAAAATTATATTTCGTCGCTAATATTTTGCAACAAAATAGAAATTTTCGTCGCTAAATTCTTAGATTTAGTATTTGCAACAAAATTTATATATTTCATCGCTATATTAGCAACAAATTGCTTCATTTTGTTGTTAATAAACAAAACAGCAATGAAAATTATATTTCGTCGCTAATATTTTGCGATGAAATAGAAATTTTCGTTGCTAATTTCTTGAAATTAATTTTGCAACAAAATTTATATATTTCATCGCTATATTAACAACAATTTTCTTCATTTTGTTGTTAATAATCAGAACATCAATGAAAATTATATTTCGTCGCCAATATTTTGCGATGAAATAGAAATTTTCGTGGCTAATTTCTTGAAATTAATTTTTGCAACAAAATTTGTATATTTCATCGCTATATTAGCAACAAATTGCTTCAATTTGTTGTTAATAATCAAAATATCAATGAAAATTATATTTTGTCGCTAATATTTTGCGATGAAATAAAAAATTTCGCGGCTAATTTTTTTAAATTAATTTTTGCAACAAAATTTATATATTTCATCGCTATATTAGCAAAAAATTGCTTCATGTTGTTGTTAATAATCAGAACAACAATGAATATTATATTTCGTCACTAATATTTTACGATGAAATGAAAATTTTCGTGGCTAATTTATTGAAATTAATTAATTTTTGCGACGAAATTAAAATATTTCATCGCTATACGAGCAACGAATTGCTTCATTTTGTTGTTAATAATCAGAACAACAATGAAAATTATATTTCGTTGCTAATATTTTAGCGACATAATTGAAATTTGTATGACTAATTTTGTGGATTTAATATTTGCGAGAAAATTAAAATATTTCATCACCTTATTAGCAAAACAATATTTTAATTTATTGTTAATAATCAGAACAATAATGAAAATTATATTTCGTCTCTAATATTTTAGTGTGATTAAATAGAAATTTTCATGTTTAATTCTCATGAATTAAAAATGGTTGTCGTTTAAACATAATAAAGGGAAAAAGTTTGAGTGCATGCATAGTGTGAAACAATAGAGACGATTCCAACACTATGATGTTTGAAATAATATGATCAATATAATTTCATTTACACTCATTAATTTGACATATTAAGTTTTTTGTTTGATTTATTTTGGGGTATAATTTCTTGATTTCATTATGTATAATTTATTTTATGTTTTCTTGATTTCATTAATTATTTGTTGTTATTTCTACTAGCATGAGAGTACTACTTCAACTATGCATATTAAATCTAAAAAATTGGTCTAAATGTTTAATGATTCTCCAAAATTTTGTGTCTTATATAAATCAGTTTGAATGTTTATAAAAATATTTATAAATATGAAGATGTAAATGAAGATGGACATAAAGATTAGAGGATGAAGATTGGATGTAATATTTATGAAGATGGACATAAAGATTATATATATATATATATATAATTGTTACAAGTTAAAAATTAATCAATTAATATATGTGAAATAAATAAATAAATTAAATGAGTAAAATTAACTAAATTAGTAACAATTGAATACATATATAATTAATATTAAAAACTGAATCAAAGAGTTATCTGCCCGAGTGGTGGGCGCCCAGCTATGGGCGCCCATCCACCCGGGATCAATTCCCACAAAGACCAAATAAATAGTCATTTAAATAAAATAGGGAGGGGTATGCGGGTTGGGTGCGGGTCGGGTGGGTGTGGGTATGGGTCGAGTTAAGTGCGTGTGCGGGTCGGTTGGGTCGGGTTTGGTGTGGGTGCGGGTTGGTTGGGTTGGTTGTGGGTGCGGGACGGTTGGGTGCATGTCGGTTGGTTCGGTTGCGTGTGCTGGTCGGTTGGGTCGGGTTGGGTACGGGTGCGGATGTGGGTTTAGAGAAAAATTCGTAAATCGGATATCCGTAGCCAAATATTAGCGACAAAAATACAGGTTTCATCGCTAACATTTGCAACGAAATTAAAATATTTATTGCAAAAAATTAGTCACGAAGTAAGGAGCTACTATTTTAGACACGAAAAAAATTTGTCGCTAATTCCAATATTTTCGTCGCTAATGTGAGTTAGCAATGAAATAATTTCGTCGTAGGATTTGTTGCTATACATCCGTCGCTAACGTGTTTGCGACAAATGTTTGATTTTTCTCGCAAACATTTCGCGATGAAACTCATATTTTCGTCGCTAATATTTTGCGATGAAACTTAAATTTTCATCGCTAATATTTGCGACAAAAAAAATTTTTGTCGCAAACACGTTAGATATTTTGCGATGAAACTCAAATTTTCATCGCTAATATTTGCGACAAAATTAATTTTTTTTGTCACAAACACGTTAGCGATAGGTGTATAGCAACAAATCCTGCAACGAAATTATTTCATCGCTAACTCACATTAGCGACGAAAATATTGAAATTAGCGACAAATTTTTTTGAGGCTAAATTGTAGATTTCTTGTAGTGCTCGTAGCAGCGGAAGTTGAAAATTTTGTTCACCAACACAGATTCCTGATATGACTGTATAACATAATTGAAGGATATTTTAAAGCGTTAAATAATCCTTACAGTGATTCGTATGCGAGATCCTCTACTACGGTATCCACGTAATCCTCGTCTACGAACTTGTGATCCAGATTGGAATTCTCTAAAAGAATTCGCTAGGAAAATTCTATAGAGAGAACCGGAGAAATATTATGAGTGATAAGTTTGTTACAACTCAGAACCTCTAACCCTAGAGGTATTTATATAGTAAAACAGAAACCCTATCTATGCACATGGGCTTGAGCCCAAGTATATATTTACCATATTTATGATATACCTAATATATCATCTTATTAATTAAATCTAATTTAATTTAATAAATTATAATTCTATCAAATAGAATTATTATATATTTCTCCATAAATTAAATATCTTGATCAAATCAAATATTTAATTCATCCAACTTTAATTCGTAAATTAGGACTACTTGTTGTGTGACCCATATGCCCTCACATATCAAGCGATTAGTCAAACTAACGGTCTTAGCAGAACCCTAGACAATGAACCAGACAATCTCAATATGTGAGGTACGTTGCGAGGAAATGGCAACAACCTGTAATGTGAAGCTCACAATGATATGATCCTTTCATTCACGAATACTCCGATTAAATCTAGAACACGATAATGTGTTTATTCCAATAATTTAATCATGTTATCTCATTCTACTAATTGATCACATTGTCGCATTTGAACACCATTTCAAATGTGGCGTGCATTGGCCAATGACTAACGATCCAATTAGTTATGAGAAGACGAGTATTCTCTCTAATTAATCTATTTGAGGAATGAATCATATTCTTGGCTCAACTACCGCGCACATGTACTTTATGGTGTGCCCAACACATGCCTAATCTACCCCGTTAGGAGTGCAAGCGTCGGTCATGGTCAAAGCCCATCACGCCATACATGTAGCGTGTATTCACCTCAAGTCAAAGGACATTACATTGCTCCACAAATCGATATTCTCGTAGACACGTAAATAGAATACACCAAACAGTTTCTCGATTGGGCAAGCCAATACTCTCAAAGTATTCGTGCATCCATCATGAGATACTTAGTATCTCGTAGTTGTGAGAACCACTATATCCTCTTAGGATATGATACAGATCGCACACCAATCTCAATCGCATCATCGATATCCCAATCTCGATGACCCTTGATTTGGGCTACTTTAAGAACCATGATATAGTCAATCGAGATCTCACATCTCAATGACATCATTGGTTCATGGGAACACATATAAGAATAAATGCAAACAATCAAACATAACATTTTATAAGTGTATCACCGAATATTATTACTAACGTTAATAATACTTAAATAACTTAATATGATCAAGTATAATGTCCTTATAATGATTGTCTTTAGGACATCTATAGTAACAGTTTTAATTCTAAGGATTTGAAAATCGAGAATCAAATTCGTAATGCTACAACTCCGACGTCCATTTCTCCAGCTATTAGCCCCGCAGTAAGCCCTCAGGGAAGAAAGAAAACCAAGGCGGGAGGAAAAGTGTTTGGATTGGTTGTTGCCCTCTCTATTTTTCTCCTTCTTACCTTCGTCTTACTTGGCTACTTTTTATGGAGGAACAAGAGTAGAAAGGAAAAAGAAGATGATGATTTTCCTTTAGATATGTCCATGGAGAATGAATTTTAAAAGGGTAGTGGTCCTAAGAAGTTCTCATATGCAGAGTTGGTTCGAGCTACTGACAATTTCTTAGAGGAGCACAAGCTTGGAGAGGGTGGATTTGGTGGGGTGTATCTTGGGTTCTTGAAAGACTTAAATTTGCATGTTGCAGTTAAGAGGGTGTGAAAAAGTTCAAAACAAGGAGCAAAGGAGTATGCATCCGAAGTGAAGATTATCAGTCGGTTAAGACACAGGAATCTGGTGCAACTCATAGGGTGGTGCCATGAGAAAAGAGAGCTCCTAATCGTCTATGAATTCTTGCCCAACGGCAGCTTGGACCCCACCTATTCAATCAACAATCATCGTTGACCTGGGAAACGAGGTACAATGTTGCGCAGGGGTTGGCCTCAACTTTGTTGTATCTACACCAAGAGTGGGAACAATGTGTGATCCACAGGGATATCAAGTCCAGCAACATTATGCTGGACTCCAACTTCAATGCCAAACTCGGAGATTTTGGTTTTGCTAGACTTATTGATCATGAAGTCGAATCACAAACAACGGTGTTGGCAGGTACTATGGGATACATGGCCCCTGAATGTGTGATAACTTGGAAGGCCAGCAAGGAATCTGATGTGTACAGTTTTGGAATAGTTGCACTAGAGATTGCATGTGGAAGAAAATCAATTGATTGGAAAACACAAATGAGGCTCGTGGAGTGGGTGTGGGAGCTCTACGGAAGAGGAGTGCACCTTCGAAGCAGGGGATCCAAAACTAGGCGCGGAATACAATGAGGAAGAAATGGAGCGGCTGATGGTGGTGGGGTTTTGGTGTGCTCACCCGGACCACACTCTTCGTCCACCAATAAGGCAGGTGATTCAATTCTTGAGCTTTGAAGCTCAACCACCCCTTCTCCCATCAAATTTTCCTGTTCCAACATATTCGACTCCTTCCCCTTATAACCAACCACAGTCGTCTAGTTATAGTTACAACTCAAATACCTCAAATACTACATCATCCTCCGTCGTGTCTTCTTCTTCAAGTGCATCCCTTTTAAATTCGAGATGAGGATTTTGCATGCTTCCTCCATCAATTTTTGTGTAGTTTCATGTATTCAATTAATTGAAAATTTCACCTTGTGCTTCACTGTAATGTGTCTTATTATATTAAGGACATGTATGATAGTAAACATTTATTAGATTGGATTATGATAATCTACCCTTAATCTAAGTTATCAAACAAATTATAAAAATGAGATAAAGTTAATCTAAATTTAATCTTAGCTATCAAGCATTACCTAATGAAATAAATAATCGAGTATAGCTAATATGAATGAATGTGTATGATGCAAAGATTGAAGCAAATGATATGAATTAATACCATGCATGGTTTTAGAAACAGGCCAACGCCCTACTACCCGACACTAAAAAACTAATGACATTTTGGACAGTGAAATTCCATTTTTGTTCTCTTATTTTATTTTATCCTAATATTTAATAATAAATTTCAATTCTCTCATGTTTCATCCGTACGTAGCCGTAGGGCCTTCATCATGCGCGCCCAACTCAATAGCCCTTAAAAGAGGGTGATTCCCTCGCCATTCCCCTCTTCAAATACCTAAAATTTTGTTGCGGAAACTGAACAATGTTGTAGAGGACACCACCTACACTGTTGTACCTATTTTTGTCGGGGTGTATCGATTAATCGGTAACAAACAATATCATTTATATTTGAGTGGTGTTTTACGGATTGAAAGATGATCTAAGACGTTCTTGATGAACTCTTAATATTAGGGTTTGTTCTTGATGAAGAACTTTGGGAAACTTGAGAGAGAAGTTGAAATTAGGGTTTAGTAGGTAAGAAAATGAAATAGGATATGTTTATTATGCTTTCAATGGACTTTTATACTAGGTTACAATTTGCATGCATTCATTGCTGGCAGCTCAACATTAATCCATATATTAATCGAATATACTTGTTATTTAATGTAAATACAATTGTTATTAGTGTGATCATTCCATACATTTAATGCATCTACTTTGCATTAAATGCCTCAACATTCAGCCAATTTAAGTCCCATCCATCGTTGTACTCGGCGCCGATCATACCCCTTGCACCGCCTTTGACTTGTCAATGCTCGGAGGGTAAAGTCCATTCTTGTTCGGTCATTGTTGCTATATTATGTGCTTATGGCGAGCATCTGTACTTGAGATCTTCTTATATATAACTACTCCTTCTATCTTCAAGACACCTTATTCGCCCCATGAAATGGCTTGTCATTATTCACATATATCTTCAAGACATCTGTACTTGTGTTAATTACGGGATTTACCTCGTTTTTTACAGTTTAGTCCTTGCATGCCCTATATATTACTCCTATCAGATATATCTCATTCATTTTATCATTTAGAAAATCCAGTTCCAGTAACTAGATATATATATGCTTAGTATAGTTACTTTTACATTGAACTAAACAAAGTTTCAAAAATAAGTTCGATGTAGTTATTGCTTAATTTTTAGTCTTTTAGTTTTATAAAATTTGTCGCATTTGATCTTAAATTTTATTTTAAAATTTTCATCGCATTTTCTATTTTTACCAATGATCTTTCTAAACTACCCATATTAATATTTATAATATTTATATTTTTTTTAGAAATATATTAATGATAGGGTGAAAGGAAAGGTGAAAGAAATGGTGGAAAAGAAAATGAGAGGTAAATATGTTAAAAAAATATGTTCCTTAATTTTATATAAAATGCAAAATGCAACAATTAATTTTATGAAACGAATTGAAAATGGTATCAGGTATATTTATTAATTAATTAATTCTATATAACTACTCTCTCAGTCCGTCCACAAAGATAACTACATTTGACTTTATACACAGATTAAGAAAAATCAAATCAATTTAAGTCCGTCCAAAAAAGTTAAATGTACCAATTTAGTCCAATTTTTTCACAGTTTGTTTTATTTTGGTCCCAAAAAAGTTAAATGTAATTGTGAACAATTGGGACTAAATTGGTACGTTTTAATTTTTTTTGGGACTAAATTGGTACATTTAACTTTTTTGGGACCATTTCAAAAAAGGTTAAAAGTTATGGGACTAAATTGACTAATATCCCAGGGTTTTTTAAAACCCAGATTTAGGAAGAAGAACAATAATAACAAGTTTGGAGGGGGCCAAACGTTTGCAGCAAACAAAGTGGACGGAGAGGTCGAAGTGACAAGTGGTCGCTTTGAAACGCTTCATGAGTTGGATGAAGAGGGCAATGGAAAGGAGGGTGAGATGGAGGAGGATCAGCCTGCGGAAGACACATCCAATAATCATATGGAGGTTGCGGAGAAGATTGAAAATTTTGAAAAATTAAAAGGGCCCGGATTTAGGATCGAATGTGATAAGTGTTATACCTAGTCAAAGAGGTCAATCTTTGACAAGTCAATCCTAGTCACCATCTTACGTGGCGAGGACCAGTCAACAGTCGTGCGACGACTAGTCAACAAGACCAAGAAAATGTAATAGATTTAATGTATTTAATATGTTTAAGTGCTCGTCCAAAGATGTTGGCGAGCACTCTCTTAGTTAGCTGCTCGCCCAAGTATGTGGCGAGCACGTACTTATTCTTAGTTAAGATGTTTTAAGTGTTGAAGTCTTGGGAGACAACATGGAGCGTGGCGACCACTCTCCTCGACGGCCCTCCGGCGACCACCATGGCCCAGCTCCTCGGCATCTCGGCGAGGACGAGCACCAGAGGCGGTTTAGCATTAAATGCGCCATCAAATCACCTTTTCGGGCAGAATGAAGGCCCAATCTGGAGGCTCCACGTGTAAAGGGCGGGCAGCCCTCGAAAAGCAGTATATAATGCCCATTTGGGCTCATTTGTAACACAAGTTAAGGATTCCACCAAATCTCCCTACCCAAAGCAATAAACTCTCCCAAGCTTCTAAAGCTTTAGCTTCTCCAAGAAGCTATATCTTGTGTTCTTGTGTGTTCTTCATCAAGTTCATCACAAATCATCACTTTAATCCATATAAACACGTAATAACCCCCGTTTAATTATATATGTTTGTATCGTGCTAAGCACAGTCCACATCCAAAGTCAACCCGTTTATAGTGCATACAACATTTGGCGCTAGAAGGAGGGGACCTTTTACGTGTTCTATCATCAAAGTTTCGTCCGATCAACGAGCGATCGGTTAGCAAACTCCCTGTTTCAAGCTTTAATCGGTATATCTACCGTTTAGAGCATCATCTACGATCTTTACTGTTCTTCGTGTTCTTGAACATTTTCAGTTTTTCGTAGCATATTTTGGAGTTTGATCTCCCTGTATTTGTGTTTTCAAGCTTCTTTTGTTGTTGCTTTACTAAGACTAGTAGTTGTAATAGCACGTTCTTCTGCGTAAGAACTTTAATCTTTCGTTTTTTAGATTATTTCTTTGTAATCTAAGAAGAGACACTCTTTAAACGATGTCTCAGCATACTCCACCACCCGGAGGGAACGAGCACCCTCCGGCTCCGGCAAATCCTTTTGCAAACCTGAACATGGGGGATATTATGAATGACCCCCAACACTTGAAAGATTTTTCAGACTTCCTCCTGGAGAAGAGGAGGCAGAACGAAAAGGAAGAGCTCGAGAAGGCCAAAGATCGGGCTTTCGTCGAGGCTCGTAAGAACAGGGGGAACGAGGATGATCGTTCCTACCACTCACATTCTGCTCACCCCCAAGATAAGGGCAAGAATAAAGTTGGCGAGCACTCCCACAATAGCCATACGGGAGACTCACAAAGAAATTCGGTGTTCAACCGAATGAAAGAAAATGATGGAAGGGCTCCTCGCCGAGTACCTTTCAACGTAGATGGCCGACCGCATAAGGCCGACCACCACCATCGCACTGACCGAAGAGAGCAGGGCGACAGGGTCTCAGCTCTAGATCGAGTGGGACCAGGAAAGGGTTCGCGAACTCCAGCCAAGAGTTATCGCAGCCACCATTCAGACAGGCACTCGCCCAGGCGATCACATCATGATGATCACCCGGCCAATTCCCATGGAAGTCGACGTGCCGAGAACGTCATCCCACGAGCTCAAACTGCCGAGGAGGGGCAAATCGCCCAATTCCTCGAAACTCAAAAAGTAATGAAACAAGAGATGGACGCTCTGCGAGCAGAGGTGGTCGCCTCGAAGCAAGGGACCACACTGCCGATCAGTCTGCCCGCACCTCCACTAAGTGTTGCAATCCTTACAGCCCCCATTCAGAGAAAGATCCAAATGCCTTCCATGACGGCATATGACGGGATGTCCGACCCCAGAGTACACTTGTCCAAGTACTCCAACTACATGGCCTCAATCGGGGCAACGGACGCAACACAATGCAGAAACTTCTCCCTAACATTGGGAGACCGGGCTCATCGATGGTATACAACTTTGAGTCCCGGATCTATCACTTCTTTCCTTGAGCTGGGACATCACTTTCTGACCTACTATGGGTCTATTGCTGCTCGCCCAGCCTCAAAGCAACGTCTGGCGAACGTCCGCCAATCCCTGACTGAATCAGGCAAAGACTTCATCGAGCGCTTCGATAGGCTGGTGATCGATGGGGAGGCCGTGAATGATGAGACGAAGCTGATCTCAGCGGTTTCCGGTCTCAGGATAGGTACCAAGCTTTGGGAATCTATCCATCTTACTTTCCCCAGTTCTTATGCGGATTTCCGCACGAGGGCTGGAAACTTCATTCAGATGGAGGAAATAATGGACGCTGCCAAGGCTAACGAGCAGCCTGACACGTCCAAGAGAGTGTGGCCTAAGAAAAATACTAACACTGGGGAATCTTCCCAGCCCAAGAAGGCGACCACTCAAGCTGGCAGTGCTCGCCCAGCGAACTTCAGGCCATTCGAGGAGGCACCTGAGATCATCCAATTCAGGGAGGCCCTCACCGTGGATCCTAGGGGCATCTACGACGCGATAAGGGGGAAAAATCTGCTCCCCCAAGCAAAGCCCATGCATACGAGCGATGCAAATCTTGATGGTGGTAAATTTTGCAACTACCACAACTCCGTCGGCCACCACACCAATGGGTGCCGAGACTTGGTGAGAAATCTTTTCAAACTTTACAATGAGGGTAAGCTCACCCAATTCATCAAGTCCGGAGGTGGCAACGGCGACAACAGGGGCAAGAAGCGTCGCGACGACAGCGGCGGCGACCTGCGCCAACAATTGAACCGCCCCAAGTTAACTCCTCCCATGCCAAAAAATGTTACTGGCGACATCGACAATCTGGGCCAAGACTGCCTTGTGATAGAGGGACCCTTGGGGGGAACTCAATCTGGAGTCGCTCTGTCTGTTCGCCGGGCTCAGGGCGAACAGCGAGCACTCAACAATGTGCACCAGGTGTGCGTCGCTCCTACTGCCGAGAAGCCTCCTTCTCATCAAATCCGTTTCACGGACGACGACCTGAACGGCGTGGTGCAGCCAAACAATGATGCGTTGGTCATCACGGGGAAGATAATGGGAACCATCGTCCATCGGATGATGGTCGACACTGGATCATACACCAACATCCTTTTCAAGCATACTTTGGATGCTCTTGGAGGATATGCAGATTACATCGAGCCTTGCGACGATATAATCGTAGGGTTCGGGGACACGCGCAACCTTCCCATAGGGAAAATCAGACTAACTTTGGACTTGGCATCGTCAAAAGAGCCTGAAATGCACCATGCTAGGCAGCTCGACTTCTTGATCATCGACATGCCATCATCCTACAACGCGTTCCTAGGCCGACCTTTCTTCAGCGAGTTCAAGGCGGCCGCTTCAACTTATTATTACTGTATTAAGTTTCCATCCCCGGCGGGAGCTATAACCGTTAAGGGCGATCAGACACGGGCGAGGGAGTATCTCGTCCGTTTTGCCAAACGTCATTCTAAGGAAAGCGCCATGGTTGGAAAGTATATTATGTGTCAAACTCAAACTGAACAAATGAACTACTTGGAGGGTCTTCCTAGCAAGTACAGAAAAATTGAAGTTGGGGAATGCAGTCATCAATCCGACGACCACCAAGTGGGGGCGAACGAGCACGCCTCCATGGAAGTGGACGACCACACCCCAATGGAAATTGACGAGCAGTCAGATCCGGGCGACCAGATCCCCGGCGACCAGTCTCCAGAAAACTTCCCAGATTTGGAGCCTAGGTTAGGCTTTGAGCCAGAATGCGGAATTGAGGACCCTCGTTGGAAGGAGCCTAGAGAGCGGGCAACTTCAGCAGAGGACCTTGAAACCATCAAGTTGAACGAAGCTCGTCCCGAACTCGAAGTATTCATAGGTTCAAATTTACCAGAACATCTGCGATCGGACATGATCGCATTTTTGAAAGAGAACATCGGTGCGTTCGCCTGGTCGCACGAAGATATGGTGGGCATTCCCACGAATCATGCCTGCCACAGACTAAATATTGATCCTACAAAAAGACCCATCACCCAAAAGCGAAGAAAATTTGGGCCGGATAAAAGTGCGGCTTTGGCAGTCGAAATCAAGAAATTGATCGACAACAAGTTAATAGAGAAAACTGGAACTGATCCTGAGTGGTTGGCAAATCCAGTGCTCGTCAAGAAAACGACCGGGTCGTGGAGATTGTGCATAGACTTCACAGATTTAAACGACGCCTGTCCAAAAGATCATTTTCCGATGCCCCACATTGATCACCTAGTGGATAACACAGCGGGGCACGAGATTTTAACCTTCATGGATGCCTTCGCAGGGTACCATCAGATTGCAATGCATCCCGACGACCAGCGACATACGGCCTTCATGACGGCGCGTGATATGTATAGCTGGAAAAGAATGCCTTTCGGTTTGAAAAACGCGGGGGCAACGTACCAAAGACTGGTAAATAAGATGTTTGAAAAGCACATCGGTGAGATGGTAGAGGTCTATATCGACGACATCGTTGTCAAAAGCTTACGAAAAGAAGATCACCTACACCACCTTGCCATGACATTCGATATCCTTAGAGAGTACAACATGAAGTTAAATCCAAAGAAATGCAGTTTTGGAGTTGGCTCAGGAAAATTTCTGGGGCACTTGGTTAGCCAGCGGGGCATCGAGGCGAATCCAAGTAAAATTCAAGCAGTAATCAATATGCAAAGCCCAAGGAACGTGAAAGAAGTTCAGAGGTTGACAGGATGCCTTGCATCGCTGAATAGATTTATTGCACGAACGGGCGACCGTTGCAAACCTTTTTTCGACGCTCTGAAGAAAGGAAAGTTCGAGTGGACCGACGAGTGCGAGAAAGCTTTCGAGAGATTGAAGGAATATTTATCGGATCCGAAGGTCCTATCCAAGCCAGTCCCCGGCGAAATTTTATATCTGTACTTGGCGGCCACTGACTGTGCGATCAGTTCAGTGCTCGTCCGAGCTGAGGGGAGCACACATCTGCCTATCTACTACGTAAGTCAAACACTACGAGATGCGGAGTTGAGATACACTCCAATGGAAAAATTGGCGTACGCATTAGTCATGAGCGTCAGGAAGTTAAGGCAATACCTGTTCGACCACGAGGTGGTCGTCCTCACCACTTTTCCTCTCCGACGAGCACTGCATCGTCCGGATACCGCGGGAAGACTTCTAAAATGGTCAGTAGAGATTGGACAATTCGGTCTCACCTACGCACCCAGAACGGCAATCAAGGGACAAGTGCTGGCAGAATTTATCGTAGAGCTCACTTTCCCGGAGAAATTGGCCGAGGGAATCGAGCTTCCTTGGTCACTGTTCGTCGATGGCTCGTCGACGAGCACCAAAGCAGGGGCAGGAGTTGTCCTCATCAGCCCAACCGGACAGGCGTTTGCTTCGGCGATCGAGTTCGAGTATCGGGCGACCAACAACGAAGCAGAGTACGAGGCTCTGGTTGCAGGAATCAAGATGGCTATGGCCGTGGGCGCTAGAAAACTGAAAATTTTTTCTGACTCTCAGCTGGTTGTATGTCAAATCACGGGCGAATACGAGGCTCGCGGCGATCAAATGATAAAGTATCAAGACCTAGTGAAAGGATTACTCGAGCAATTTGATCAATTCCACATCGAGCAAATCCCTAGGGAGGAAAATACGCAAGCAGATGCGTTAGCTCGGCTGGCCACTTCAGAGGGGGAGGCAATATTTTCAGAAGCAACCATCACCAAAATTTCTTCCCCATCGGTGAACAGATGTCAAATCTTGCAGGTTGAAGCGACCAGCGACGAGGACTGGAGGACGCCGATCACCAAGTACATCAAGACCGGCGAGCTCCCGGACGACAAGGTGAAGGCGACCAGGTTGCAGCTCAGGTCCGCAAGGTACACTATTATTGGCGACCAGCTGTACAAACGGGGTTTTTCAATACCTTTATTGAAATGCCTCGGAGAAGACGAAGCGAAGATCGTCATGCATGAAATCCACGACGGAGTATGTGGAAATCATACAGGGGGGCAAGCGCTCGCTCTAAAGATCATAAGGCAAGGCTATTTTTGGCTAACACTGAAGAAAGATGCAATCCATTACGCGCAGACGTGCAAGAGATGTCAAGCTTTCGCTCCCGCCATTCACTCACCACCAGACGAGCTCATCTCGGTGTATAGTTCGTGGCCTTTCGCGAAGTGGGGGATCGACATCATCGGACCTTTCCCACCAGCTGCTGGGGGGTAACTTTCGTCGTCGTAGCAGTCGATTACTTCACCAAGTGGACAGAGGCAAAGGCATTGAAGACCATCACAACGGGCCAAATGACAAGCTTCATTTGGAAGAATATAATTTGCAGGTTCGGCCTACCACGAGCGATAGTGACCGACAACGGACGTCAATTTACAAGTCAAGACATGATGGATTTCTGCTCAAGATGGAACATCAAGAAAATTTTTTCAACACCCTACCATCCACAATCAAACGGTCAGGTAGAGGCGATCAACAAAATCATCAAGCACACCTTGAAAGCTAAGCTGGATGGATTGAAGGGCAAATGGGCCGAAGAGCTGCACATGGTTCTGTGGGCATATCGGACGACCACAAGAAATTCTACTGGTGAAACTCCGTTCGCGCTCGCGTTCGGAACCGAAGCTGTCATACCAGCAGAGGGGCAAGTCCAAACTTTTCGGGTAGCAAATTATGACGAGCAGCTGAATAACGATGCACAGCTCTCCGATTTAGACTTCCTAGAAGAACGAAGGCTAACAGCGGACGAGAAGAATGTGGTCTACAAACAAAGGTCAGAACGCTACTACAACACCAAAGTACGTGCTCGCCAGTTCACTATCGGCCAGCTCGTACTTCGGAGGGCGACGGAGCAGTCCATTGGCATACTTGGCCCGACCTGGGAGGGTCCGTACCGAATAACGCGCACACTCCTAAACGGATCATACGAGCTTGAAGATCTCGAGGGCAAGCCAAGCAAGTACCCATGGAACGCGGTCAAGCTGAAGAAGTATTACCAGTAAGTTTTTAAATTATTTCATATTTGTATAGTTTGTATTTAATCGTCATTTCAATTCAAGCAAAGTTTTAAATTTCCAGTAAGTGTTAGATAATTTTGAAAGTTTAAGACAAGGCTCTGCGTAGCCATCTAGGATACAAAAGACGAGCACTCTTTCTTAAAAGATGCTCGCAAGGTAGTGGCAAAGACGATCACTACCTGTCAAACAAGGAGTTCAACCGACGAATGGTTAACTCTAAAAAGACGAGCACTCTTTCTTAGAGTCTCGCAAAGGAAAGACGAGCACTCTTTCTTAGAGTCTCGCAAAGGAAAGACGAGCACTCTTTCTTAGAGTCTCGCAAAGGAAAGACGAGCACTCTTTCTTAGAGTCTCGCAAAGGAAAGACGAGCACTCTTTTTTTTTAGATGCTCGCAATGGAAGACGAGCACTCGTTTTTAAAGATGCTCGCAAGATAGCAACGACGATCACTATCTAAAGCATACGAACGAAAACAAATAAAAGGCAATTTAAAAAGACAAGTATCATAACATAAATCGAGAAGCAATGACGAGAACGATCACTCAATATAAAGAAAACAAGCACACATCATAAGCAAAAGATTCCCATTCATTAAAAAGCCTTAGAAGGCTGAAATTACAAAAAAAAAAAAGAGGCCTTAATGGCCGAACAGTCCTAAGAAAAACAAAATAAAACAAAGTACAAGAAAACTAAACTACGGGAGCATTCTCCTCGGCAGGAGCATCTTGCTCGCCAGCTACCTCCTCGTCCACGACCTCCACTACAGCAGGGGCACACTGCTCGTCCTGTGGGGTTGGGGAGTCTTCGGGAGGATTCACGAACTCCACCGGAACTCCCGAGAGTCGAGGGAACTGGAGTCCCATTTGCACCAGCGGAAGCAAGGGGAGCTCGGTTCCCGGCTGAGGATTCTCCTTCATAAGGAGGTCGTCCAAAAATCCGCCGAGCGGAATCGCATCCACTTCCGGATGGGCATCCAACAGTTTATAAATAAGCCCGTGGGCAGTGAGCGCCACCGATAACATGGCCACGCCCCCAGCGAGCTCAGTAGTCTCATCTCGCTCATCTATTGCATCGACCAGCTGCTGCCGAAGAGTGGCCAACTCCTCCTCATCATTTGCGGACTTACTTGTAAGAGTCCTTACCTCGTCCTCGGCAATCTTGAGGCGAGCACGGAGACGTTCGATCTCTTGAAGATCTTCTTGATCCTTTTTTCGAACAATCTCCAATTGGGTCTCAAAATCAGACAAATTTGCCTCAGCATTGGCCAGCTTGGTCTCGAGATCGACCACTTTTGCCTCGGAGGCGAGCAGTTGCCCTTCGACAACTGTCTTTGCTTTAGCCATTTGAGCAATTTTTGCAGCCCTGTCCTCGCTAAGTTTGCGGCCATCAGCAATCTGGCTGGCGAGCTTCTCCATGGTATAAGAGGCTCGGCTCAAGTCAATGGCGACCAGGCGCGCATTTTCCATGGCATTATGGTTGTCGACCTCTTCGATCAGTGTGGTCGTCAACGAGCGGGGTATGTGCTTCATCGCCCTCTGGGCGAACAGGTTCAGAGGCTCTTTATCAACCGGGTCTCGCGACCGGTAGAAGCCGAGGAGATTCTCGCTGAAGGGTTGGGCGACCGGATAGTCGGCAACTCTGTTGAAAAATAAGAGTTAGAATGAAAAATACTTGAAAATTTTCTATTTTTAGACAATCTTGAAAAAACTTACTTGGCAACCCTTGCGGCTTCCCAGCCGAGGAGGGTATTATCTCCCGGAGCCCTCTGTCCGACCGAGGAGCTCGTCGCAGTCTCTCGCGACCGAGTACTTCGGGGAGGAGGGGAAGCAACAGTTTTTGGGGGAGGCGAGTCACCCCTCGGCGGAGGGGATCTCCTCGGCGAGATCCTCCTCTCTCTAGCCGGCACGGCCCTCTGCTCGGCAGCAGGTGGGCGAGAAGTGCCCCCTCTGGTCGACCTTGCGACCCTTTTGGGTGGAGCCCCCGAGCTCTCCGCCCCTTTCCTTTTCTTGTCGGCGCCATCGACAATCTTGCGCTCGCGAAGTATTTGTGCCTGTCGAAGCATACTGGTCGCTTTTAGGCGCTCGACTTCAACGGTAGGGGGAAGATAGGCGACAACCCGTTGAGGAACCACTACTAGATAAAGAAGCGAGAAGTCAGTATCTTCGAAGAGTGAATTTAAAAAAAAGAAAAGAAATTTGAAATATTTTACCTGGAGGGAACTCTCGAGTGAAGTGATGAGGAGGTACTCTGAGACCTGCTCGCTCACGCATGCACTCCCTGTTCAGAAATCGGCAAGACCTCTCCAGGTAGCGACGATTGAGAACACAGCAAACGTGGTACTGAAAGAGAGGAGTAAGACGGTCGTCGGCAGTCCTCTTGCGAACAGTTTCACCTACAAAAAGCGAGGAGTTAGTCAGTATAGAAAGAGCGAGCAGAAATAAAAATAACTTACCACGAATTCTTCGATATTCAGTCTCAATAGGAATGCGATCAGAAGATCCATCCGGCCTCACTGAACTCATCCAGTCCCCGGCCACCCACCACCAGTTGGTTTTCCAATCCCTAATCTTGTTGGGAACCCCTTCAACCAACTTAAAATTATCTCGACCTCGTACATAATGGTACCCATGGCCTACTTTCCCTCCGGCCTCGGCCGCCTGAAGAAGATAGTTAATCTCTCTCGGGCTAAGCCACGTATTCCGACATCCGTTCTCGGCCGCTACCAGGCCGAACAGTGTGAGAATGCCGATCAGGTTCGACCAACCGTTCGGTAAAATTTGCGAAGGGGCAACATTCAAGAAGTGTAAAAAGTTTGTGATACTGGGGTGTAGGGGGAACCTAAGTCCTGCCTCCATCATACCAATATTAACGGCGACCATGCCCTCCGGCGGCTGGTCGGCCCTCTCATCCTCGCGAGGTACAAAAAAGCAAACATCGGCCGGCAACTGATACCTTTTGCGAGAATTCTCGAGCTGCGCCAAGGAGACTTTGCTCGCATACTTGCTCGCTTCGTAAATCGTTTGGAAAGCTCCTCGATGCGGACGAGGAACCTCTCGAGGAGGGTTTTCGCTGTAATATTTATAGTAGGCCTCCCTCGAGACCTCGTCGCCATCCAAGTCCTCCCTACCACTCAAAATATCTTTTATGCTCTCCGCATATCGAACAACTTCTTCATAGTCCTCGCGGAGACTCCTCGACAAAGTCTCCTCGACTTGGGCGATTTCTAACTGGTCGCCCACTTCTCGATCCAAATCCTGATCGTGCAAATCAGAGTCCGTCTCACCACCACCATCCTCGGCATCACCCTCCTCGGCATCATTGCCGGCATCTTCCCTATCAGATTCACTGGTATCGTCGACATCGACGACCACTGTTTTTCCCAAATTACGGACACTAGCATTTATAGGTTCAGGGGATTGGATCCTAGAGTCCGACGAAGACGCCCTCTCCGTCAAAACAATGGCTAGACGATCAGCCTCGCCGGAACTAGCGGCACCACCATCTAACGGCGGCGAACCACCACCGGAACCGCCACCAAAATCCATTTTTTTTTCTTAAAGAAATGGGGGAAAAAAGAGATTTAAAGAAGAAAATGAGATTTAATTACCTTTTTAAATCGGAAACCACCACAAAACACGCCGGAAAAGCTCGAAGTTTAAAACTTGGACGGAAACTGGAAGTTCGAAAATTTGCAAAGTGAAGAAAGTATTTTTGTGAGTAAGGAAGCCATATTTATAGGCAAAATCGACTAGGGGCCTAATTGCAAAAAACGGGGTAAAATCCGTAATTTTCCCAAAATTTAGGGCCATTTCCGAATTCAAATTCGGAGAGTGACTCTCACGCGCGACCTTTGAGGTCGGCACGCGCCCCACGCGCACTGTTCGAAATTCGAGCGCCGCCCACGCGCCTGACACCAATCACATCATACGTCATCAAAAGTGCCTCGGAAGGCGAGCTCGGCGTAGGAAACGAGGCGACCACTTCCTTTTCACGTCATCAAGATCTCGAAATTGATTGTGTTGTCGAAAACCATTTTCACCAACGGAGAAGACGATCACACTGCTCGCCTTTCCATTCTACGAATACGAAGAAAGGCGACCAGGGGGCAAATGTTATACCTAGTCAAAGAGGTCAATCTTTGACAAGTCAATCCTAGTCACCATCTTACGTGGCGAGGACCAGTCAACAGTCGTGCGACGACTAGTCAACAAGACCAAGAAAATGTAATAGATTTAATGTATTTAATATGTTTAAGTGCTCGTCCAAAGATGTTGGCGAGCACTCTCTTAGTTAGCTGCTCGCCCAAGTATGTGGCGAGCACGTACTTATTCTTAGTTATGATGTTTTAAGTGTTGAAGTCTTGGGAGACAACATGGAGCGTGGCGACCACTCTCCTCGACGGCCCTCCGGCGACCACCATGGCCCAGCTCCTCGGCATCTCGGCGAGGACGAGCACCAGAGGCGGTTTAGCATTAAATGCGCCATCAAATCACCTTTTCGGGCAGAATGAAGGCCCAATCTGGAGGCTCCACGTGTAAAGGGCGGGCAGCCCTCGAAAAGCAGTATATAATGCCCATTTGGGCTCATTTGTAACACAAGTTAAGGATTCCACCAAATCTCCCTACCCAGAGCAATAAACTCTCCCAAGCTTCTAAAGCTTTAGCTTCTCCAAGAAGCTATATCTTGTGTTCTTGTGTGTTCTTCATCAAGTTCATCACAAATCATCACTTTAATCCATATAAACACGTAATAACCCCCGTTTAATTATATATGTTTGTATCGTGCTAAGCACAGTCCACATCCAAAGTCAACCCGTTTATAGTGCATACAACAATAAGCAACGAAGGAAGATTTTTAGAAGTGGGGGAGAGTTCCAAAGCTGTCCAAAATGGCAACAAAAAAGATATTGGAAAGAAGGCAAATGTGAATAACAAGGCAGTGGACAAAAGGACCAGATTTGATAAATCTGGGAATAAGATGGATGAAGGCAGCGGGGGCAACCCCAATGGTGCTCAATGATAATTGCATCATGGAACGTCAGGGCCTTAAGGGTTGACGCGACCCTTAAGAAGGTAAGGAGTGTGATAAAGAAAGATGACATTGATATCTTTTGCTTTGTAGAAACAAAACTGAAACTTGATGAAGTTGAGGCGTGGATTCCTAATCAATTTGGGAATGAATGGGTAGGATCCTTGTGATATGGAAAAACTAAAAAGCTACGGTGGAAATGATGGATAAAACGGGCCAGGTGATTCATTTTCGAGTTACTTGTGCTATTTCATTAAATACTTTCACTATGTCTGTGAACACTGTGGTGGATAGGAGGCCGCTGTGGGAAAATATGATGAATTTCAGTGAGCAAAATGATCATGCTTGGATCGTTATGGGGGACTTTAACAACATCTTTGCTAGGAATGAGAAGCAAGGTGGTGCCTATAGTTCGATCAACACGTTTGAAGATGTGTAGAATTGCAATGCTAATATGGGGCTCATGGATACATCCTCTACGGGCTGCTTTTTTACATGGACAAATAACATCATGAAGTGCAAACTTGACCGAGTCATGACGAACAGTGCCTGGCGTGAATGTGGCTGGAATGTGTTGACGGATTTTAGGGCTGTTGGGATCGAATCTGATGACGCGTTGATGGTGTCGAAATTATTTGGTAATAATCATGTGGGCAACAGACCATTTAGGTTTCTTAATATGTGGAGTGAACATCATGAGTATAAGGAGGTTGTTCAAAAGCAATGGGACGAGACTATGCATGGTACGAGGCAATTTCAGCTTTGTACGAAACTTAGGAGTCTTAAAGGTCCTTTGAAGACGCTGCATAAAAAGCACTTCCAGCACATTTCTGAAAGGGCTGAGCGTGAGGAGAAAGCGTTGATTGACATGTAACGTCGCTACTTGGAGGACAGAAATGGTTTGGATCATCAATTAGGCGATGCTATTAAAGAGAAGAAGAAGACTGTTGCTAGACTTAAAGAGTTTGAGCGACAATATCTTATCCAACTTGCCAAAGCCAAATACTTGGTGAATCAGGATAGAAACACCAATTACTTCTACGCGCTGATCAATAAAAACAAAAGGAGGAACTGCATTACTCACTTGAAGTTGGACGAGGGGCAAACAAAATCGTATGAGGAGGTCGCAAAAAATCTGGTTGAATACTACGAAGGGCTTCTTGGCACGACGGTTCATGTTGAAGAGATTAATAAGCAGATTCTTCATAAGGGTAAACGCATTGAGGATGACATGGGTGTGTGGCTTTGTAGAGATGTTAGTAATGAAGAGATCAAGGACGCCATTTGGGGTATGGCTACACGGCTGCATTCTTCAAAACTAGTTGGAACATTGTGCACGAGGATGTTTGTGAGGCGATTAATGAGTTTTTTAAGACTGGGCTGTTGCTGAAACAACTAAACTGTACCTTTTTTACTCTTATTCCGAAGACTAACCATGATCCGAAGGTGGAGGACTTTCGCCCTATTGCGTGTTGCAACGCGGTGTATAAAGCTATTACCAAAATTCTTGCAAACCGCATATGTTTGGCATTGAAGGACATAGTGAGTCAAATGCAAGGAGCATTCATACCTGGTCGATCCATCACGGAAAACATCCATTTGGCTCAAGAATTGGTGAGGCACTATGGAATTGCTAACAGGTCGCCAAGGTTATTCATGAAAATTGACATAAAAAAAGCATATGATTCCGTCTCTTGGGCCTTTTTAGAGAAGCTTCTTTACGGGCTGAACTTCCCAACAAAATTTGTTAAATGGATAATGCAATGCGTTTCAATACCGATGTATTCCATCCTTGTCAACGGGCTGCCACATGGGTTTATCAAGGGAAAAAGAGGCATACGACAAGGTGACCCTTTATCACCCTTTCTCTTTGTTTTATGTATGGAGTACCTTGGACGGCTCATTAAGTCGCGAACTGAAATTAGTAGTTTTAACTATCACCCTATGTGTGACGTGTATAGAATTACTAATTTGATGTTCGCCAACGATCTCCTTATTTTTGCAAGAGGAGATGTGGGAGGTTATCCGAGACACTTTAAATGATTTTGAGCATGTTTCTGGGTTGGCTATTAGCCCCACAAATCCAAGATTCTTATGACGGGGGTTAACGATGCGGATAAAATGGAAATTTTAAGGATGATGGGGTTTGGAGAGGGTACCCTTCCCATTAAGTATCTGGGTATCCCTCTATCTTCAGCCATGCTTAAAATTGAGCATTTTGATCCCTTGGTCAATAAGATACGTGATCAGATTGGTAAGTGGGGTTCGAAAACTTTATCATATGCGGGTCGGTTGGAATTATTGAGATCGGTAGTGCAAGGTATATGTTGTTATTGGTTTGGGGTGTTACCTATCCCTAAACTTGTCATTAAACATATTAATAGCATGTGCAGCGCGTTTCTGTGGGGGGGGGGGGGGGCAAGAGGCACCTCCTGTCATGGGTAAAGGTTTGTAAACTTAAAGAGGTTGGGGGTTAGGTTTATGTAATCTTGAGGAATGGAATAAGGTCCTTATAGGTCGAAATTTATGGGATATTCACCTTAAGAAGATTGTCTTTGGATTAAATGGATAGACAATTATTAGCTTAAGGGGATGGGTGATTGGGAGATGGATTGTGGCAGGGATGTTTCTACGCTTTTAGGTACATGGTTAAAATCAAGAATGAGTTTGTTCTTAAAAGTGGTGGTGTTGACAATGTGATTAATTTGTTTAATTCTGGCGTGTGCAGCAAAGCAAAGGTGTTAATGTGGCTATTCTTTATGCGAAGTTTAATCACTACACTAGGGTTTTTGATTTCAAATTTGAGGATATATGGAAGGGTTTATACCTCCGAAATTTTCCGTCATAAATTGGCTAGTGGTGAGAGGGAGACTTGCGACTAAAGACATGCTTTTATTTGTCGACGAGGATAGGGATTGTAACGGGTGTGTTAATGCTTTTGAATATATTAATCACTTATTCTTTGAGTGCCCCTTTTCTAAATATATTTGGAACTGTGGAGGATATGTTTAAGAGCATTAATCTAAAGGCACTACAAAAAACACGCGTTTTACCGATGGAAATACTGACGGAATGGCGGTCGGTAGTCGTGGGTATCGACGGAATTTTTCAGTCGGTGTTAGCCTCGTCGATAAGGCCTACCGACGGAAAATTTTATTCCATCGGTAGTCCCGACGGATTTCCGACGGACCAAAACAGTCGAGCCTACCGATGGATACCATTTCGTTCGGTAACACGGATGACCCGTTTTCAAACCGGGTCTATATTCCGTCGGCAATTCCGTCGGTAAGGCGAATAAAAATAATTAAAAAAGAAATAAATTTCGTCGGTGGTCCATCGGTAGTACCGACGGCGTTACCGACGGAAATTTATTTTAACATTTTTTTTATAAAAAAAATGTCCGTCGGGTTCTGTCGGTACCACCCGACCCGCGAACTATTATTATAGGCCAACATTTTATTTTGGCCTTGCTGGGAATCGAACCCGGGTGTGTGGGCGCCTAGTCAAGGGTGCCTACCACTCGGACAAATGTGTTACTTGTTCGTAATTGTATATGTACTCATTTTCGCCCCATTTTTTTAAAAAAAAAAATCACAAAATTAATTTCTTTCACATACATTAATAATTAAATTTATAATCTATCTTTATTGTAAATTAAATTTTTATAATTTATATATTATAAAATACTAAAATATTCATATTTTAACTTAAATATTCATATTTTTTAATAAAATATTCATATTTTTACTAAAATATTTTTTTTAAAAATTCCAAAAAATTAATTTCTTTCACATACATTAATAATTAATTTATAATCTATCTTTATTGTAAATTAAATTTTTATAATTTATATATTTTAAAATACTAAAATATTCATATTTTAACTTAAATATTCATATTTTTTACTAAAAAAATTTTTTTAATTCCAAAAAATTATTTTATTTTCACACTTTTTAGTTGTAACTTAATGATAAATAAATATTTTTAAATTGTACATCTCATAAAATAATTAGCTTACATTATATAATTTAATATTTATTTTCTTCCTCTTCATCTACATTTTCATTATTTGCCTCATCTTCCTCCTCTTCATCATCCTCCTCCTCTTCGTCCTCTTCCTCTTCATCATCATCCTCTTCATTTTCATCATTTTCCTCATTTCCACTATCGTTTTCAATTTCGATCAATTGTGAATTTCCAGCCGTCAAGTCTACGTGGATATTCAAATCTCTCGTAAAGACTTCAGTTCGAGCCTCTATTTGTTCCATTTGAAACGGAGAATCATCTTCATCACTATTTTCCTTTGTAGGGACTTCTACCATTGATCTTGCCTTTACTTTGCAAACAGCGTGCCATTCAATTTTACTACGTGGTCATACTGGATACTTGACGTAGTATACTTGAGATACTTGATGGGCAAATACAAATGGATCATCCCCGCTATAGCTCTTTTTCGGATTAACATCCACGAGTTTGTACTCCGGATGAATCCTTGTTCCTGAAGGGCCTGAATCAAACCAATGACACTTGAACAACACTACAGTCTTTTCTGGATATCCCGGATATTCTACTTCAACGACTTCGTGCAACACCCCATAGTAGTCACTTGCATCTGCATTGTAGTTTGCACTGCTAACGCAAACACCACTGTTGGTAGTCGTTTTTCTTGATGCATACTCGGATGTATGAAATCCGTAGCCCTTCACAATATAGCTGTTGTAAGTCTTTACACGACGTAGTGGTCCTTTGCTGAGATCCTTTAAGAATCGATTCCCAAAATCGTTTGACCGTCCCTATACAGTTCAAATAATTAACATTAATTATGAATCATATTTATTTACGTAAAATTTAAGGAAATGGTACTCACATAACGTTGGAACCATCGGGCAAAATCACGTTGAATACGAGCATCAACATATGTATCTGAGATATTTTGTTCTGTTCGTTGTAGTTCTTGAGTATACATCCTAATTCACAACATCCAATCACAATTAATATTAAATTACATAAATGAAGTAGTTATTAATAATTTTATTAGATGATAAAAATATGAAATACTACTCAATGTAAGGCTGAACTTCATCACAATTCAATAACACATACGTTTGTGCTATTTCTGCCTCTCCGTTCGTCTCCCACTCTCGTTCAGTGAATTTTCCTATAGGTCGTCCCTTAGACTTGAATATAGACAGCATTCCAACGACCTCTTCACCGATATTGTCTGTACCTCTACCACCGTAGTTACGTGGTTCACTTCTCAACCGAGTGTTGACATGGTCTTCAAAATAATAAGAACAAAACATGCGAACCTCTTCATTCAAATATGCATTAACAATCGATGCTTCCACATTTGCCTTTTGTTTAGCATTGCGTTTCAAGTTGTGGAGATATCTGATTTATAATAAAAAAATATATATATATTAAGTACGTGAACATGCATGTAGTATAAAAAATGAAGCATGTAAGAGTTTACCTTTCAAATGGGTACATCCACCTGTACTGCACTGGACCACCAATTCTTGCTTCATACGCTAAATGAACGGGTAAGTGTTCCATGGAGTTGAAGAAGCTAGGTGGAAAAATTTGTTCCAACTTACACAAAATCACTGGAATGTCTTGCTCCAAACGAATCATATCATCGATCTTGATCGTTGAAGATGTTAAATCTCTAAAAAAAAAGACTTAATTCAGTGATAGCCCTCCACACATTGAGAGGAACAACGTCTCGGAACGCAATCGGCATCAAGTGTTGCATAAACACATGACAATCGTGACTCTTCATCCCTGAAACCTTACCCCTGTTTATGTCTGCGCATCGACTCAAGTTTGACACGTAGTTGTCCGGAAAATTCAACTCGTGAATCCAACGACACAGTTGTTGTTTCTGTGGCTTATCCAGTGTGTAGCAAGCCTTTGGATATTTACGTGTAATGGGATCCATTTTCAACTCTTCACGACGACAATAAATGTTCAACTCTTCCCTAGACTTTGGAGTATCTTTCGTCTTGCCTTCTTGTTCATCATTGTGTGGAACACATTCTTCTCAATGTGCATCACGTCCAAATTGTGTCGGATCAACAGTGAACTCCAGTATGGCAAATCCCAAAAAATACTCCTTTTATTCCATCCACCTGGGATTCGACGGTTGTGTTCAGCTGCATTTTCCTCTGTAGACTTTTTCAAACCCGTCCACTGAATCTCATGTAACAACCTTTGTCCTGTACGGAAACATTAGATTAAATAATTGTATAATTAAAATATATGTATAACATTAGATCAAATAATTGTATAATTAAAATACCGTTTCGAAGGGGCAGTCGATTGTTTGTAACTGTTCTGTTCTTCAAGAAGTTGTTCTTATTCCTTCTAAATGGATGATCTCGAGGTAAGAACTTTCGGTGATTATCGAACCATGTAACTTTCCTACTCTTCTGAAGACTGAAAGCTTCAGAATGCTCCATACAATACGGACATGCTTGAAACCCAGGCGTTTTCCACCTAGACAACATAGAATATGCAGGAAAGTCGCTAATGGTCCACAATACAGCTGCACGCATCGTGAAATTCTATTTTCTGAACACATCATACGTTTGGACACCACTTTCCCATAATTACTATATTAATAATGACTTAATTAATAATGACTTAATTTAAACAATAACAATAATTACTATATTAATCAAACAACACCCCTACTTATAACAATATTTACTAATCTAATCAACAATAATAACCTAGTTTAATTATCAAAACTAACTAAGAAGTACCAATTATATATTAAATAAATAAACAAAATATATAATAAACTAATTAACGTAAAAAACAATAAATTTATCAAAAACTACACTATATATAACACGAACTAACAAGAACTACAATATATATTTGAACTAACATACATTAATTAATTACAATTAACCAATAAAAAACATATAATCCACGTACTAACATATATTTGAATTAATTATACATATTTATCAATTACGTACATGCAAATTTATAATAATTAACATGCAATTTTAAATAATTCAATAACAGTTTTATAATAATTAACATGCAATAATACAATAAATTAATTAAAATTAATTAAGAATTTATAAAAAGTACAGTTTAAATTGAAGAAAACTGGGGTAGATGATCGTTATGCTCTTTGTCGTTCAATCCACGCACGAAACCACCACGAACAGAAGAGGAGAAGAAAGTGAAAAAAAAAAAATCTTCTTCAAGAAACTGGCTTCCCAAGTCCAAAGTCAATATCCATTCCAAACTTTGACCATTGGGTCATGATCAACGTGCATACTGAGTCAACACATTGTCGATTCCAACTAACCGATTCTACCACCTCTCGCACGTACCTATCTCCCACTCTTTCTTTAGCTCTAACCACCAACTCTGTTGCGTATCCCAAACCTTTTTCAGTCAAATCTCCAACACTTGTTTCAGCACAACCAAAAACAAAAGCATTTCCGTAATACCCACTTGGTAAATTTGGGTTGACTCGTTGTCTTATATTTACAGTAAATATAAGTTTTACTATTTGGTTGGAGGGTAAGTCTAGTGCCCTAGCCCAACTTCTCCAAACATGAGCAGAGAGAACATCAAATGATGATGCTTTGGATTTTGTTAATTTCTTTAAATTGTTTAACATTTTTTCATCAAATAAGATGGAAGTGGGTATTAATTTTTCTTGTTCGTAACGAGAAGTAAGCCCAGAAATATCCGCCACACTTTTGAACTCGGGATGATTATCATGAGTCGACCCAGACAGAATCGGGCCTAAAACATGACGATTCCAAATTGGTTTAGGGTTCAGTTCCTTACCCAGAGCTAACTGGGTAAGCGAGTTGAGGAACTGACCGTAGCCAGTGCCATCAACAAGGCAGTGGCTAATTCCCACAGCCAGCGTGGCACCTCCATCTGATAGCCACGTTAGCTGCACTACAAGTGGCGGAGACCCCTCAAGTACATCTGCCACGTGTAACGACAAGAACTCTCTCCACTGATCTACCTGCTTTGGGGCTCCGACTAATTCAGAAACTGTTGAGTTTGAAACTGCAACTATGAAAATTGCTCCCTGAGCTTGACAATCGACCTCCAGGCTAGAACCATCGGCTCGGGCTCTGAGCCTCCCTGCTAGTGGGTAGTAAGGGACGAGGGCCCGACCCAAAGCCGATTTAACATTCTCTGTGACTTTATCTCTATCGACTCCCTCGTGTGGTTTGAAAACAAGCAAACCTTCAGCGGTGAAACGAAAGAAAAGTTGGGAATCTAAAGCAGAAAGCTGAAGAATATGATTTGGAGTTGGGTTTGAAGGAATGATCACAACTTGTTGTTTTATAACCACGGAGGTTAACATGTTTACTCCAATTTCTTTTTTCTGCTTATGTAAATATACTCATACAACACCCCAATATATATAGTACTGTGGGGGAGGTGGATTAGATTATCTATTACTCCAATTTTTTATATTTTTTAGTGTCATTTTTTTAATGATCCATATTTAAAATAATAAAAAAATATTTTAACTATTCTCTTAAAACATCTCAATATCAAATTAAATGTCATCACTTTATTCACACTAAAAAATATATTTACTATTTATAAAGTTGAAAAATCTTTAATATCTCCATCTTTACCCTTACCTTTACCTTTATCTTTTATAATATCAATAAAAATAGATTTGTGCATGATTCTAAGGGCCATAACTTTTACCTTTATCTTTTATAATATCAATAAAAATAGATTTGTGCATGATTCTAAGGGCCATAAATGACTTTATGGGAAAAGATAGAATTATATTGTTAGAGAATTAAATATATGAAAAAAAAATTTTAACTGGGAATTAAATATATGATTTTAATTAGTGTCATTTATTTAATAATTCATATTTAAAATAGTACTAAAAAATATTTTAACTATCCTTTAAAATATCTTAACATTATAAAGTTGAAAAGTCTTTAATATCTTCATTATCAACTTTACCTTTATCTTTTATAATATTAATAAATAATTTATACATTAAAACTCACTTGGACCTAAAAGTTATGGATCCTTGTGTAAGGAAAAGAGGGAGAACATATTTTGGATATTATCAAAATAAAGAAAAAGCCGTAATTGAAGAAAAAACCGTTATCGGTCCTTAGATTTGTGCATGATTCTAAGAGCCATAAATGACTTTAAGGGGAAAGATTTTTTTTTTTTGAGGAATTATATTGTTTGAGAATTAAATTTATGAATTTTTTTTTTACGGGGAATTAAATATATGAATTTGATTCCAATATATATAGTTTTACAAGTTTAAATTTTTAGATGATGCAAAATTATTTTATTTTATAGAGTCTTAAGCTCAAGCCATATGTACTGAGTTCAATTTCCAACTTACGAGAGAAGTGTTAGAAAATTAAATATATAAACTGATTTCACGTCTCTCTATAATTTTAACTTTTATATGAGATAAAAAAATTCATATACTCCTATAATAACAATGAAACCGCTTGAATGTTTTTCTTTCGCTTTTGAGTTAAGAAATTAAATAGAGTTGGTGTAAAACAACATCAATATCAGAACAGCTCGATTGTTTTGTTTGATAAATACGTGTGTGTATCAGTTACACATGTATAACTGAGTACAATTTGAGTTTATTAACAATATAAGACAATCCATAAGTCTTATAAATAAAATAAGCTAAAAAAATTCAATAAAACAACCAAGACCAAAACACACTGCAAATTTTCATCTATGCCCTCTATATATTTTAATTGAAATTAATATGTATTTCCAATTCATTCAGCATCATTTCCTGTCTTCCCTGAATTCCGGCTACACATTCCATTTTCGAATTCAAATCGTAGATTCAAAAACTTGATGATTTTCCATAAATGATTTCGTGTCGTTTGGTCTTCCATGCAATTCTGAAAAACTTGATGATTTTCCATTAATGATTTCGTGTCGTTTGGTCTTCCATGCAATTCTGTCTATCTTGGTAAAACTGAATGGCGGTGTGAGCGGCGAAGCGGACAAGGCGGTCGTGGGGCCCTTTGGCGGTGCAAACTTTACTGGATCGGAGGTGAGTTCGATTGTACACTGCCGATCTGGACGAATCGAAGACGCGACTTTGTAAATTCTTGCATCGATCTCTTTCTCGCCATTTCCAGATTTTTTTGGTGGGCAAATTATTTCTCGCATATATGTGTGTATCCCACAAAAACTTGTATTTTTGATTAATCAAGATGCGATGATCGTTTGAGAGGTGAGTTTTCTTCCCAATCAATTTGCATCAAAAAGTTTCGATTTATCTATAGTTTCATTTCCTTTTATTGAATAGTTAAACAAAACTATGTGCGTTGAAACTGTTCGATGAAATGCCTGAATGAGCATACATTGTAAATTATGCAGAAATTGGTTAACTAATTTGTTGTGTTTGCAGTAAAGGTAATTTGTAATGGCAAAATGTTTGATATGGACTACTGCAAATGAAATGACTAGGAACATAGGAAATTGGTATTTTCTTCATACTTATTTCCCCCTACAAATGTGTTGGGATTAAAAGTCATATTGTTCTTTTGTTTGTTTGTTTGTCCTGAAGAAAACACTCACTGTACTATTGATCTTGGCTGCGTTTTACTTCAACTTCGTAGCAACTGGATTGACATTAATAACTGCAGTTTCCAAACTTCTACTAATGGTGTCCTTCTTCCTTTTCCTCCATGGAAAATTGCCTCACAAAATGTACACATGCCCACTTTATTTTCTTTAAACTAATATGCAGCAAATTGTTTGAAATTGCATAAATTGTGGCCACATTTAAAAGAATGATCATTGTTTATTATATATTGCAGGAGATTGGGGTATAGAATAGAAAAATTTCTGAGTGTACTTTTGTCTGTCTGTGAATATGTTGGGTTTGTAAAAATGTTAAATTTTATTTTTTTGAAGTCATACATTTGATTTGTTGGTTGGGTTCGAAAAAATCTCTATTTATTTCGCAAGTGTTTTATTTTTGTAATGGTGATTAGTTGACAACCTATTTCTCCATAGGTTTTATATCTGTATGGGTGTTGGGTTCTTTCTTTTTTCATTGCTGATATTTATCTATCCAACTAGAGTTTGTTCAATCAAACAACTACATAAATGGAACTACATGTTGGAGTTGACTTGAGTTTCATGATTTCTTAATTGGAGTTTGTTATTGGTATACTTAATACTATAATGTTTCATAATTATTTTGTGATATACAAGCTATTGGAGTTTGCACTAATTTGTAAGCATGTTTTCAGAATTCTGGCATGTTTTCTTATTCATTTGGATGTAATGCTTTAAGAAGATAATAATCACATCTGAATTTCATAAACTAAAATTATATTTTTGTTGCAGGAAGCTGATGTTATAAGAAGCGGGTTCTAGGAAAGTGATTCTTGTTGTTGAAGTTGGGTATACACTTGAAGTTGGGTTTTGCTGATAACGCAGTTTCTGCAATTTTCGTTGCATATATAACACAATTTATTGCATATATTTGTATGTATAATGCATATTTCATGTATTTTCGTATAATGTAATTTTTAGATTCAATAGTTTATTTACTTCACGAACTAGAAAAATCATAATTATTATAGCATGTATGATAAAGTGTTATATTATTATTATGCAATGCACATATTAGATATATGCATGTGAGAAAATTTCATTTTACGTCCTGTAACTTAGGTCTAATCCAGTTTATATCCTTTAAGTTTTCACTTTTTCAATTTACGTCCTAGGGTGTCCAATTTATGTCCTTTTAGGTCCAATTTATGTCCTTTTCGCCGAAAAATTGGAATTCCGGTCAAATAGTCCAATTTATGTCTTTTAAGTTTAAAAATTAGAAATTAATAATTAAAAAATTCTGAAAAAAATTGAAAATATCATTAAAATTTATAAACTGTGTAAAATAAAAATAAAAAATTCTTAAAAAAAATTAAAAAATCTACACAATTCTAAAAATTTTAAAAATTTGTAAAGTAGAAATAAAAAATTTCTAAAAATCTCATAAAAACATAAAATTCTAAATAAAAAATATCTATAAATTAAATTTTTTAAAATAAAATTAAAAATTATACAATTCTAAAAACCTCATTAAAATGAATTTGACACGGTTCTACAATAAATCAAGGCGTGGAATCCAAAAAAAATTAGGAGTTCCAGAAAAACTTTAATGGCGTATGAGTTCGAATCAAGTCTGATTTTTATTATTATTATTAGGTTTTTAGAATTTTTAATATTTAATCTACACATTTTTTAAAAATTAAAGAGATTTTTAGAATTTATAATGAAATTTTTAGAATTTTTAATAAGATTTTTGAATTTTTAATTTTAAGTTAAACATTTTTTATTTTTTCAATTGTAAAATTTTTTATTTTTATTTTACACATTTTATAATTTTTAATGAAATTTTTTAAAAATTAAATAAGATATTTGGAATTTTATTTTACACATTTTATATTTTTTAATTTTAATGATGTTTTCAGATTTTTAATAATATTTTAAAAATTTTAAAGATATTTTTAGAAAAATTATTTATTAAAATTTAAAAAATTTCAAACTTAAAGGACGTAAATTGGACTATTTGGCCGGAATCCCAATTTATTCCTCACATTCCGGTGAGTTTGAAATTTTTTCGGCGAAAAGGACGTAAATTGGACCAGAAAGGACGTAAATCGAAAAAGTGAAAACTTAAAGGATATAAATTGGATTAGGCCTAAGTTACAGGACGTAAAATGATTTTTTCTCTATGCATGTCACGGAGAATATGCAACAATTTTTTATATGCAAAACATATTTATTACTATATTTGACTATTTCCATAGCCAAAATAACACATGCACATATTAAAGTATATGCAAGTATCGATTGCATATATAATAAAAAACGTATACATATTTGATAGTATATGCACTTATCGGTTGCATTTAATAAAATGTGCGTATATGCATCTTACAAAATTATTATAGACTTATTCAACAAGTATTTGTTAATACAAGTTGTTCATCAAATTAATTTAAACACTTTTAGAGGTGTATGGAGTAAAATAATTTTTTTGAATGTATTAATTTTATTAAGTATTTTATAATATAATTTATATTTTTAATAAAGATATGATATGCAAAATAATAACTATATGAATATTTAATTAATTAAAGTATATTTCCGATTAGTAAGAAAATTATTGAATATATAAAAATATGAGTGTGGACAGACAGAAAATATGATCTCGAATTTTAGGAAAGTTTTTTTTAATTGCAATTCGAGAGATAATTAAATCATTTGAAAATTCGAAATTAAAACCAGCGCTAGAATCGAGGAGAATTATCTCCCAGCTTAATTTAAAATTTAAATGTTTGACTTTCATAAATTTCAATTAACATTATTAATTGTAGTTGAAATTCTTAATTAATTAGAAAATAGGGGGCACAATCGACTATATAGATTGGATTTTGTCCTTAATTGTTTTACTAAATAAAATTAGCTTAAATCTTAAGATTTTAGGGTGGTTTGGTCTATTCTGTTTTTTTCCCGTACAATTTTGTAGATGGGTTGGATGATAGGGTACTGGAGCTGATTTGTCCCTCTTTTTTAATAAGTTCATTCTCAATTTTTTTTAAAAAATTATATTACCTTTTTATCAATTAAAATACAACTCATTAAAATTCTAATTGTACACCCACCACTGAGTCACACACATTATACTGCATTTCAAATTTTTAAAAAAAATTACCAAAAAAAACAATGAAAATCGAAATAAAATTACCAGAAAAAAAAATGAAATAAATTTTCATATTTTTTTTTTAAAAAATGACCAAAATTTCGGCATAAATCTACAGCAAAAAAATAAAATTTTAGAAAAAACTTTTGAAAAAAGACAAAAAATTCAAGAAAATAAAAAACAAATAAACTAGTCTTTTTTTTCAAAAACTTTCTAGAGGACGTTGTCGTGTTAAATTATGTGGGAAATGGGTATTGGCAATTTTTTACGATTTCGTGCTTTGGGGACTACGTCTTAGCTTGTAGAACCTTGTTGGAACAATTCACGAATGTAACGATACACTTTGTTAGCTGTAATGGCAACACTTTGGCACATTCCGTATCAAGGAGTGTCGTCGTTTCAATTGTATTTTTAATTGGATAGACCCACCGAACTCTGTGTTTGACTACCTACCTTAATTTGCAAATACAATAATAGAAGTTAAGCATGTTACACTTTGAAAAAAAAAATCATATTGAGTTAAAATCTTTAATCCAATGAAAAGTACTCCCTCTAAAATTTTATTATTCCAACTTTTTTTTTGTTCAATTTTATTATTTTAATTTATTTTTTAAAATAATATTATTTAAACTATTTTATAACCATCTTTATTACCATTTATTTTATAAATATAATAATTAATAGTATTCATTAAAACTTTTGATCGGAGAAATGGAGATAATGAATTTAAATTGAGGTAGTAAAATGTTATGCCTGTGGGGTTAATTAGTCCTAAGGAAAAAGGGGTCACGTGAATTTTGGTGCGGTGTAATTCTACAAATTAAAGCCATATATATATGGACGTTAGAAAGGCCATTCCTTTTTCTCTTTTTAAATTTTTTTTTTTTTTTTTTTTTTGTGGATAGCAGAAAGTGCATTCTAAAATTAGGAAAAGGCTGAACTATTTATTAATTATAATTTACAAAAACTCCTTTTGATCCACATTTTCCTATAAAGTGATCAGGCCATTGCTGCAAAAAATGTGACACAGTACCAGAAAAAATTAAAGAAAAAGGATCAAAGGATATACAGATTTACATGCCAATTAATGGCAGATTTTTCCGGATAGGATTTTCATGTAACAATTAATGTAACACAAATTGCTACATCTTTTGAGGAAATTGCAAATTTAGTTGATTTTTGATCTCTTAAAAATAAAAGTAAGTTGTCCGAATTTAATGTAGCAATAAACATCACAAATTAATTGTTATTCTAAAACAATAAGAAATTGTTAATATAAGATTAAAATTAAACTGCGTAATTTTTTTTAAAAATGGAACTTAATTGAAAAAAACTTAATTTTTTTGTTATTAAAAACTTTTAATTAAAGAAGTTACAACATAACTTTTTTCATTAAATACCACTTTTTGATAGAATTGTGTCTCATCTAAAAGTTTGGAGTAGTGTGGAATCAATTCATTTATATTAATTCTTTAATACCCTCATTCGCGGGCCAGATTATCACTTCTATCATCTGGAAAATAGACTCATCGAGTTAACAAATTAATATGTGTATAGTTGCTTTCAGTGGAATTTGAATTCAAAACATTGAACGTGAGCCTAAAGCTCTCATACTATAAAAAAAATTCAATCTCATCTAATAATTCGAATTTATAGAAAAGTAGGTATAAATGACTCTAATACTTTTCTGGTAGTGACATGTGTTAAATCTTACCATTTACTCTACCACCACCAAACCCCAGCAATGCCAGCATATACTATATATGTGTGTGTGGGGATTTGAGTTTATATTTATAAACAGAAAGAAGTAACCATGGAAACCTCCGTGCTTGTAAAACAACAAGTTGTGATCATTCCTTCTGAGCCAACTCCAAATCACATTCTCCAACTCTCTACTTTAGACTCTCAACTTTTCTTACGTTTCACCTCCGAAGTGTTGCTCGTTTATGAACCATGCAATGGAGTCAGTAGAGCTACAATCACAGAGAATGTTAATTCGGCTTTGAGTCGAGCCCTTGTCCCTTACTACCCACTAGCAGGGAGGGTCAAAGCTTGGGCCAATGGTTCGGGCCTGGAGGTAGACTGTCGAGCTCAGGGCGCACTTTTCATTGAAGCAGTTTCAAATGCTACTGTGTCTGAATTTGAAGAAGCCCCTAAAGAAAATCGATGATTTATCCCTAAGTGGCTACTCTGATTCTGATTCTGATTTTGGTGGTTGTAGAATAGATAGGAAATCTACATCTGGTTCTTGTCAATTCTTAGGCACAAAACTCATCTCATGGTTTTCGAAAAAGCAGACAAGTGTTGCTACCTCTACTACTGAAGCCGAGTACATGGTTGCTGGTAGTTGTTGTAGTCAATTATTGTGGCTTATTCAACAGCTTAGAGATTATAATATCTGTGAATCGAATGTTCCTATATTCTGTGACAGTAACAGTGCTATTGCCATTACACAAAATCTTGTTTTGCACACACGTTGTAAGCATGTTGATGTGAAACATCATTTCATACGTGATCATGAAGGATATTCGCATGGAAAAGATTAACACTGATTTTCATAGAGCTGACATTTTTACAAAACCATTACTTGAGGCTCGATTTCATGAATTATGCATTAGTCTAGGACTAATTGATTTAGATCCTACTTGTATGTAGTCGTGTACTGACCAGACAGGTACATCACTAAGAAGAAAGGAGAAACAGACAAGTTACCACACAAAAATAGAGCACTCGTCTATTCGTCAACAAGACAGGTAAACAAGGTCAGACAAGATGACCAAACAACCCGATGAGGAAGCTGGTAAAGCTGAGGGTAATACTAAGGGAATAAACATTTGAGGGGGAATCTATGATTTCTTAAATACCCTTATGTTGACTCTTAAGTTTGTTAAAAGTCATCTTGTTCGAAACCTTGATTACTATATTAGAATGATATTCAATAATTATTCTACTCTATTACTTGTACCTACACTTACACATCGCTCAAGATAAGACAGGTACATAGTGATGTTTGACAATCTGACACATAAGCACAGTCGAAGGGGGAACTCGTCTGATGCTGACAAGTCTACTGATCTGTTCTGATGAACTCGAACAGACAAGATAAGTTCTTTCATGATCCACAATACACTCTAAGTGTTTGAGTTGTTTGATTAAGGACAATGATGTAAATTGATAGTGAAAATTTGGAAAACCTAGGATTGGATGAATACACTCCATTTTAATGAGGTGTATACACCCAGTTCCCGCCTAAACTCTAATACGCTAGGGCAGATGAGTACACTCCTCTGTTTTAACCAATAGAAAGGGTGGATTCCAAAATTTTCAATATCAAAACACATTATCGTCTCGATTACGCAACTGAATTTCAAAAGTTCCCACCGTTGGATCAAAACTTTAAATCTTAGCCATCGATTCAAATCCTCTTTCTTAACAAAACCACTCTACTATCCTAAAAACACTCCTCACGATCACATTTCCTTTTTCCTCTTAATTGCTCTCATTTGCATTTGCGATTCAAAGTCTGATCTGCAATTTTTATCATACTTTACTATAATCATGTATGTAGTATCTATGTTCGATGCTAGAACTAACATGCAGGTTAGATTTGATTTGGGCAAGTATATCACAGAAGGAAAAGTTCATGTTGAAGGTTCTGTGTTCTTCAATGGAAGGCACACAGATGACAATAAGGAGATTCTAATCAAATGCTACAGGTGTGGGTTGAGACCCTACTTGGAGGCATTCCCAGAGGTGGTTTTCGAGGAAGAAGTTCTCGAGTTCTATGCTACAGCTACTCGACAAGGTGACTCCATTGAAGCCTTTGTTGGAGGAAGGCGAGTAGAATTTACTCATGAATTATTGACCGAAACTCTGAAGCTACCGTCTGGATCGATCGATATTGAAAGGTATGCTGAAGGTCGAGAGTTGAGATATCTAAGTATATTTTGTGGTAAGCAACTCAAATTGAATCGAGATGGAAAGATTCCTGCTGTCAAGAAGAAAGAGCTTCTAGACAAGTACAAGACGTTGCTTGACATTGCTTCAAAGATGTTGCTCGGAGTTACTGGGAGTTATGATTCTGTGACTCTTCAAAAGGCGAGAGCGATGGCTGTAATTCATGATGGCATCACAGAAGGCAACTGGACTAAACTCTTCTTGGACAGATTGATGTATTTCAAGAAGAATGTGCAAGTTGACACAAATTCGGCCAATTGGATAGTGTCTGCTGCTGTAAGTTTTGGAAACAAGCTAAGTATTTTGCTACCCGTCTTACTTCCGAACAAGACTAGTTGGAGCAAAGGAAAGTCGTTTCATGTTTTGAAGCACTATCTGAAAAATGAGGCTCTTGCTAAGAAAGCTGAAGGAAGGGTTAGTGAGCGTGGACAAGTTCAGATTGATCCACGAAATGCTATGTTAGAAGCCGCCTCGTCTAATGCTGAGGAAAACGAGTTGGAGGCTGGAGAATCTGAAGACATGGCTGGTGCTGGTACTAGTGGTGCACTAGTTGAGTATGTTTCGGATGAGGCATTGATTGAGCCAAATGATGATTCGGAAGAAACTCAATCAGACAAGGAATTAGAGAAGGAAGTCGAAGCTGCTGAATTATATCGACTGGTGAGAGTCGAGTCGAGTCCCTCACCAGACAAGTCGACTGAAAAGGTTAGTACTTCATCTCGTACTATTCCAATCCCTCTCAACATCCCTGTCAAAACCAAGGCAAGATCACTTCGATCTCGTGCAAGGCCGGTATCCAAAACCCCTGTGTTGGCAGCACAACCGCTGAGAGCCAACATTACCCAAGAAACCACCATCCAAAATATCCCTACCTCAACAGAAAGTGTTGAACCCATCAACCCATCTATTTCGGGAACTCCTTTAGTTGCCTCTGCAACAACTGAGTTAAGGACCCCACTTACTCAGACCCCTCCCGTTAAAAGATTTGAACCCTTAGTCTACTATCCGATGTGTCTTCGAGAGAAGGGGTTGCGTGCAAAAGTTACTAAAAATCTGAAGAAGATGTTGCCATCAGTGGAGATCGACACGTCTTCAGAGGTGTTTGAAAAACTCTTAAGAATTTGCACTCGGGTTGCATTGAAGAGGGCCCCGACTGGAGATTTGTTCGAAGTTATTGTTGGAATGGGTGGAATTTCTAATTTTCAAGACTGGGAGATGGAACAACAAGAGAATAGTGGAGTCAAGGACCACTCAGAACTGTTACCATCGCATGCTTTAACAACTCTAGTAAAGAGAATGCTCAACATTTCAGACGATGTATTGTCTTCTCAAGACAAGTTTGATGTTGGAGTTCAAACTGACCTTGTGGAAGATGAGTTAATGATTGAAGTTGAACCAGTAGAAGAGTTGATGCAGTCTACTGATCCTGTTCTTGATTTGGAAAATGTTTCTGATCAAATTCGTGGTCTTGTGTTCGAATTCCAAGTAGAACATATATGTTCATGGTCCTAGATGCAATGTGGGCCAGATCACAAGACAAGTGGAAAAATACTTTCCATCAGAAACGTGTGCATATACTGCGGAGCTTGTTCAAATGGTGTTGAAGGAGCAACAGGAAGCTGAGCAAAGAGCAAGGTTAGCCATAATCCCTTACTCGCCTTCTCTTAATTTGAAAGATATCGCAGGAAGCATCATTCCAGATGAAAAAGCAGTAGAAGATGAGGTCGTGTCTACTACTCTTGAAGATCAGTTAGTTGATGCTCTTATGTTTGATGAAGATGAAATCGTGATTGAAGCAGAGGATGTTATTCCAGATGTTGCTGATGTTCAATCCAATCAAATATTTCCTGAAGGATTCCTAGATGAATTGAAAATGGATCTGAAGCAAGTTGTTCAGTCATCCATTGATGAATTTCTGAAGTCTGATATGAAAGAAGTTCTTGCAGAGCAAAATCAATCTCTTGTAAATAGTTCAAAGGAACTAATTGTTGGTGAAGTCAATCATATGGATTCAACGTTCATACAAGAGATGTATGTTCAACTAGAAGACTTCTTGAAAAGGCAAGTTGATTATTCATATGATTACCTTCAGACAAGAGATGTTTGCAAGGTCGTTAGCTGAAGAATCTAAGAAGATGGAAAGGATATATCGTGCCAAAATTGAGATAGCAGATGCTCAAAGAAGGGAAGCACAAGATCAGTTGGTGCAAGCCAGAAACCTTCTAAGAGATATGTCTGAGGAAAACATACTACTTCAATTGACTGCTACTCATTTCAAGTCAGAATTGAATTTATCTACTCAGAAGCTGGAGCTAGTTGCTACTAAACTAGACAAGCTGAGTCAGGATAAGTCTCACCAGAAGCAGATAGAAATTGCTGCTGAAGCCATGAAGGAGGCAATGAAGCAAGAAATTACTCGCTTTACCTCTCTGTTTTCTCTCAAGGCTAGTGATGAAGCCAAAAAGGGGGAAGAAAGAAGATTGGTAAGTGTTGCCTCTGAACCTCAAGCTGCTACTGTTATTCTGCCAGAAGAGTCAAGTAGACCAAAGAGAAGAAGATTGGTCAAGAAAGCAGATCTTGAAGAGGCTAGTGCAAGGGCAGAAGAGCAGAAAAGATTGGCTAAAGGTAAAGATGTTGTGATAGAAGATGTTCAAACCAGAACAAGACAAGTTAAGAGAAAACTTGTTCTTGAGAAAAAAGAAAGAAGAATTAGGTGACATTCTAGCTGATATTGGTGATGAAGAGGTTGAAGCTCTTCATAAGAAGCAAAAGCTGGAGGATGTTCATTATGCTAACAAGAAATTGTTAGGTAAACATATCAAGATGTTGCTGAAGTTGAAAGTTGATCCTGATCTAGTTGAAGATGCCTACATTGATAACTTCATCGACAGTGAACATAGAGATGTATGGTTTAAAGTCAAGATGAAGTGGGAGCTGGATCATTGGATTATTCGTAAGTTTGGAGATCCAGAAAGCAAAGAAGAGTTATATGCAATTTTTGATAAATTCATGGAAGTGCAAGATCAGAATTTGTGGAACTTAATCATGAGGATTGCAATTGCTCTAAGTTTTAATATTCTTGTTCCTATTTTTCCGAAATGGATAACTCCGATGTTAGGATCTGGAAAAAGGATCGATATGAACTACGTGAAGAAATTTGAAGAAGAATTGCTCGAGAAGGAGAAGATCGAGAATGAAGATCATATTTCAGATATTCACAGAAGAATCCTAGAAGCATTCGGTATTCCAAATCCAGACATAGATAACATCAGTGAGTAGTTGTAAGTACTTTACTTAATTTCTATTTTCATTTTGCTAAGTATGTGTAATCTACTGATCTTTTATGAATGAATGAAAAGATAACATATTTTGGTGAAACACAAGATAACTACTTAACTAGTCTACTATTGAGAAATAATTCAAGTAGTTTTGGCTTCATCAAAAAGGGGGAAATTGTTGGGATATGAATCCTAAGACAAGTCCTAAATTGATGTTGAAGTAGTTTTTATAAGCCAAAAGAAGACTTGAATAATTTCTAAGTGTTGACTGATCTAGTCTACACTACAAGAAAATTGCGATTTAGCCGTGAAAATATTTGTCGCTAATTATAATATTTTCGTCGCTAACGTGAGTTAGCGATGAAATAATTTTATCGCGGGATTTGTTGCTATACGCCCGTCGCTAACGTGTTTGCGACAAAAAATTATTTTTGTCGCAAATGTTTGCAATGAAAATTTGAGTTTCATCGCAAAATATTAGCAACGAAAATTTGAGTTTCATCGAAAAATATTAGCGACGAAAATATGAGTTTCATCGCAAATGTTTGTGAGGAAAATCAAATATTTGTCGCAAACACGTTAGCGACGGGTGTATAGCAACAAATCCCGCGACGAAATTATTTCATCGCTAACTCACATTAGCGACAAAAATATTAGAATTAGCGATAAATTTTTTTCGTGTCTAAAATAGTAACTCCTTACTTTGTGGCTAATTTTTTTGCGATAAGTATTTTAATTTCGTTGCAAATGTTAGTGATGAAACCCATATTTTTGTCGCTAATATTTGGCTATGGATATCCAATTTACGAATTATTCTCTAAACCCACATCCGCAATCGATCAACCCGCACCCACACCCGACCCGCCCCAACCCGTACCCAACCCACACCCGACCCTAACCCAATCGTTCTCTAAACCCACACCCTACCCGCCCCAACCCAACCCGTACCGCACCCACACCCGACACGTCCCAACCGACCCGCACCCACATACCCCCTCCCCCATTTTATTTAAATTACTATTTATTTGGTCTTGGTGGGAATCGATCCCGGGTAGATGAGCACCCATAGCTGGGCGCCCACCACTCGGGCAGACAACTCTTTGGTTCAGTTTTTAATATTAATTATATATGTATTCAATTTTTACTAATTTAGTTAATTTACTTATTTAATAATTTATTTCACATATATTAATTGATTAATTTTTAACTTGTATATATGTATATATTTTTGTATATATATTGTAATTTTTAAAGCAATTCCAATTTTAAAAAATCAATGTTACTTTAACAATTCCAAAAAAATAATAAATATTACATCCAATCTTCATCCTCTCATCTTTATGTCCATCTTCATTTGCATCATCATATATATAAATATTTTTATAAACATTCAAACTGATTTATAAGACATAAAATATGGAGAATTATTAAACATTTAATTATATAAACCGATTTTTTTTTATTTAATATGCATAGTTGAAGTAGTACTCTTCCCTCATTCTTAGCGGGAATAACAATAAATAATTAATGAAATCAAGAAAACAGAAAAACATAAAACAAATTATACAGAATAAAATCAAAAAAATATACCCCAAAATAAATCAAATAAAAAACTTAATATATCAAATTAATGAGTAAAAGTAAATGAAATTATATTGATCCTATTATTTCAAACATCATAGTGTTGGAATCGTCTCTATTATTTCACATTGTGCATGCACTCAAACTTTTTTCCTTTATTATGTTTAAACGACAACCTTTTTTAATTCATTAGAATTAAACATGAAAAAATCTATTTCATCACTAAAATATTAGAGACGAAATATAATTTACATTATTGTTCTGGTTATTAAGAATAAAATAAAATATTGTGTTGCTAATATAGTGATGAAATATTTTAATTTTCTCTCGAATATTAAATCCACAAAATTAATCAACAAATTTCAATTTTGTCGCTAAAATATTAGCGACAAAATATAATTTTCATTGTTGTCCTTATTATTAACAACAAAATAAAATAATTTGTTGAAAGTGTGGCGATGAAATATTTTAATTTTGTTGCAAATATTAATTTCAAGAAATTAGCCACAAAAATATATTTCATCGTAAAATAATAGCGACTAAATAAAATTTTCATTGTTGTCCTTATTATCAACAACAAAATAAAAGAATTAGTTGCTAGTTTAGCGATGAAATTTTTTTATTTCATCACAAAAATTAATTTCAATAAATTAGCCACAAAAAATTATATTTCATCGCAAAATATTAGCGACGAAATATAATTTTCATTGTTGTTCTGATTAATAACAACAAAATGAAGCAATTCGTTGCTATTATAGCGATAAAATATTTTAATTTCATTGCAAAAATTAATTTCAATAAATTAGCCACGAAAATTTCTATTTCATCGCAAAATATTAGTGATGAAATATAATTTTCATTGTTGTTCTGATTATTAACAACAAAATGAAGCAATGTGTTGCTAATATAGCGATGAAATATATAGATTTTGTTGCAAAAATTAATTTTAAGAAATTAGAAACAAAAAATTTTATATCATCGCAAAATATTAGCAACAAAATATAATTTTCATTGCTGTTCTGATTATTAACAACAAAATGAAGCAATTTGTTGCTAATATAGCGATGAAATATATAAATTTTGTTGTAAAAATTAATTTCAAGAAATTAGCCACGAAAATTTCTAATTCATCGCAAAATATTAGCAACGAAATATATAATTTTCATTGTTATTCTGATTATTAACAACAAAATGAAGCAATTTGTTGTTAATATAGCGATGAAATATATAAATTTTGTTGCAAAAATTAATTTCAAGAATTTAGCCACGAAAATTTATATTTCATCGCAAAATATTAGCGACGAAATATAATTTTCATTGTTAATTGTTTTGATTATTAACAACAAAATGAAGCAATTTGTTGCTAATATAACGACGAAATATATAAATTTTGTTGCAAATAGTAAATCTAACAATTTAGCGACGAAAATTTCTATTTCGTTGCTAAAAATTGATTTAAGCGATGAAATTTAGATTTGTCGCAAAATTTTCGTCGCTATTTCCCCTGTTTCTTGTAGTGCTAGTTATGTAAGTCGTCTTGAACAGATCAGTAGAGTGCATAAGAGTAAAGTTCACAAGTTAAGATAAGTATAAAAGAAAAAGGCAAGTACAGTTTATAAGTACTTTGTATATTTGTTAGGATTTATACTGAGCTATTGAAGTACTGTATAGAAGCTCATAATTTCGTATGTATATTCATTGTATAGATCTTAAGGTGACTAAGCTGAAATTATAAAGCTTAAAGTAATGTAATAGTCTTCACTACAAGAATTAGGGGGAATAGCGACGAAATTTTTGCGACAAATCTAAATTTCATCGCTAAAATCAATTTTTAGCAACGAAATAGAAATTTTCGTCGCTAAATTCTTAGATTTAATATTTGCAACAAAATTTATATATTTAGTCGCTATATTAACAACAAATTGCTTCATTTCGTTGTTAATAATCAAAATAGCAATGAAGATTATATTTCGTCTCTAATATTTTACAACGAAATAGAATTTTTTGTCGCTAAATTCTTAGATTTAATATTTGCAACAAAATTTATATATTTCATCGCTATATTAGCAACAAATTGCTTCATTTTGTTGTTAATAATCAAAATAGCAATGAAAATTATATTTCGTCGCAAATATTTTGCGATGAAATAGAAATTTTCGTGGGTAATTTCTTGAAATTAATTTTTGCAACAAAATTTATATATTTCATCGCTATATTAGCAACAATTTTCTTCATTTTGTTGTTAATAATCAGAACATCAATGAAAATTATATTTTGTAACGCCCCGAATCCGGAATGTAGCCTTTGAGGCTCAAACACTCTAAATTCGAGTCGCCACTTAGTGACCGAAAAACCGAGCATGAAAATTTCTTCAAATATATATAATAACACAAGGGAAACGATAAAAGTTTTGCAGCGGAAATAATTTAAAGGTGGTTATAAGTTACAATAGAAGTAGTGTGGGCCCATTTATTTGAAAAATCAGAACATGGTAAATAGCAGTCGGTTTAAAGATAACTTACGTAATGGTTATCGTGTAACTTTAGAAAAAATTGTCACTCAATATAAGAATAAATATCACCTTTCGTAAAACATTTTGTTTATAATCATAAGTCTCAAATGGATATATTATAGTATATTAATATGGGGAAAGCTTTGTGTCATCCCTGCTGCAACACCGACCCCTCTCCATCATAACCTGAAAAATGTTTGTTTTGGGGTGTGAGATAAAAATCTCAGTGGATATCTTGTACGCTGTTATACAGATTGGCAGTACGTCGAAGTAATTAATATTAATATTTTATCGTAAATAATTTTTATTCTTTTGGATAGTGAATTTGTTATTCACTGAGGATTCATTGTATATTCTTATTTAATCATCATATATCATACTTATCATAAATCATATGTCATACTTATCACATATCATGTGGGACACTGGTAGCGACTCTACCACATGCTACCCCCTAAACGCTTCCCGCCTACTCCGTTGTATGATTTAATCATACGGGACACTGATAGCGACTCTATCACATGCAATCCCCATAAACACTTCCCACCTCCACCATAAAATTCATGTGGGACACTGGTAGCGACTCTACCACGTGCAATCCCCATACACATTTCCCACCTCCACCGTAAAATCGTAATTCATGTATCGTGTATCATAAAATTATAATATCATATAATAACTATTATTGTATTCTTGTGTTCTTAGTTTTATGTTCATGTTCGTATAGTTTAGTTCAGAATACACCAACAGTCCATATAACATTTACATCGGCAATACAGTAGTGACACCCACCTGGTTAACTTTTAAGAAAAGTTACAAACTTCTTGAATAGGTTTTAGCAAGCGTAACACAGAAGAGGCCGTCCGAGCTCCGATTAGGTCACACTTCGCCTAGCACGTTTTCTTGAATATTTAGTTGTTATTAGAACTCTTGTCACTTAATTTACTTAACAATTTTCCTTTATGCGCAATACCAAAATAATAAATTTAATCAAATACATTTGAACATATGTCAGTTTACGTGCTTCAACTAATAATAATCATTTATGTAATAACTCAGAGATAATAGAAACATGTTCCTCACTTAACAATCATATAAGAGTATTTCATAAAATAATGCAATTAAAATAGGATGTAACTTAATTATATTGAAAACATCATTATCGATGTACTAACACTTGCACACATAAAATTCACAAACGAAATAGCAATCATACATTTAGCATATAATAATAAACATGAATGGATTGTTTGCAGAAAAATGGTTTAACTATAAAGTAGGTATTTAGAATATTTCAAGATTTGTTCTTAAAAGATTTAACACATGCCGAATATTTTTTATGGATTTTGGTAAGATTTTGTATGTTTCAATATTGGTCCTTTTAGCTTGGAAAATTATAATAAAATAGTTATAGCTATTTGATTCTTACGAAAATTATTGGTATAGCATTTCAACAAATCTCTATCAACATAGATATTTTTGCAGAATTTAATTGTGGTTCAAAAGATAATATTTTTGTAATTTTGCAAAATTGGACATTCTTTAAACTAGTGAATTTTTGCATATGTTCGTCAATCATTTCTCGTCAAACGGTAAATTCAATTAACATGAAATCTTGGGTTAATTACACTATGATATATCAATTTTACTGGAAATAAAAGTTTTTGTGAAAAATACGTCTCGAAGTCGAGTAAAAATTACCCCGAAGTACTGAACATAAAACGAATGCTCTGTTTTTTCCAGTTTTCCCAGCTTACTGGTTGATTTTCAAATATGAATATCTCCCGATCTATCACACCAATTTATGTAATATTTCACATTCAGACTCTCTACCATATGGAGAATATACTCGAGTTGGTTTCGTGTCAAAATAAATTTTCGTTTAAAAGATATAAGCCTCCAAAGTCAGTGCTTTAGTAGTTTCGAAACATTATCTTTAAAAATTCATATCTCTTAAACTGTTGGCTCCATTCGTACAAGATTTATACAGTAAGGTTATAACTCGACATAGTTCATTTCCATATTTTTAGTTTTAGCAAAAACTCCCCGTATGAAAAGTCGAAGTACAGGGCAGTAGCTTTGTCCTTCAATTTCAGTTTTTCGGTTTCCGACTTACCATGTTCGTGCATAAAAATGGGCAGCATAACGTTACTATAATCGAAAACTAAAATTACGAATGTAAAGTACAACTATCAAGAAACACACCAGAGGTTCAAACTAACAAATATCATCAAATATAAAGAAGTTAAGAGCAGATATAAAAACAGCACCGTGCAGTTTTAGTTTACGGATTTACGGAACAACCTTGTTGATTTAGGCTGGACAGAGCTGATCGTTTCGTGCTTAGGCCTAAGGAATGATAGAAGAACAACAGGGGCTTGGTTCTTGAAGGATTTAGCAAGAAAATTTGAAGAACAAGTTAGCAATGTAATATGTGAAAATGAACACGAAATAAAAAGAAGAAGAAGAGTGGATTTCTTCACTTTTCTTAGATGGAGATGACTGATCCTCCAACTCAAACACCAGCTGGGAGACGTTTCTGATGGATGTAAAAGCTTCAAGACGAGCTGGAATTGTAAACATGCATCGGTTCTTCCTACGGATTAGGAAGACCGATCGAAGGGGCAAAAAGGAAAAGAAGTGGTGTGTTCTCCTCCTTAATCTTGATCGATTCTGTAAATGGAGTGGAGAATTATTTTGGCAGAGCTTGGGAATGTTTTGAAAGGAACTAATGAAGAAGAAGCTGGTGTAGTGGAAGGTATATATAGAGAGAGTATACCAATTGGAGGTATGGAGTGATCACTTGGTTTGGAATAATGCACATGGCCGATTGCAAGTGGGAGTAGAGTAAGGGGCCTAGTTGCAATTACCTACTCAAGTTGGTAAAATATCTCAGGGACTAATTGTTAATTTTAATTATTGGAGGGAATGAATTGATCCTCTGCTGCATATGACCGACTCCAAGTATTGAAGAGAGGTGTGGACAATTATTAACCTTTTATTTGCATGTGGTTACTAGTTAAAGGTCTAGATGTTTTTATTTACGGTGGTATTATTAGTACTCGGAATTTACTCCATAGTCGTTATTTTCGTGTTAGTTTATCGTGAAAAATTACACAAGGGCTAGAAATAATTATTTAAGAATTTTGGTAATAAAATCGACGCGTTTTGAGATTAAAATATTTAGTTATAAAATTCGTCTCAAGACTGCTTATATTATTTTTGTTTTAAATTTCCAATATTAATTTAATAGCGTTTTATCAAAATGGTTCACAATAAAATCAGCTAAGACAAACATTATAGCACATAGACACGAAAAGCGTGATAGCCAAAGAAATGAAATCTTTCATTCATATTATATCAATTATGATCAAATAATTAGTAATTAAATAAACCAGGCCTCTATATTTCGTATTTAAGACTAAGATAACATGACAATGTTATTTATTAAAATATATTATGCTTTGTTAAGTGGTTTATTATGAGCTCGGTAAAATCATTCATTTGAAAAGTTATTAATTAATTAGACTTCTTTCACTTCTTTGACACTTATTAAACGTTTATCAAACCTTATACTTTATTTCTTTCTTTATTATGTGCCAGGAGTGTTCCCCGATCAGAATGCTCGTCCGCCTTCCTGAAAATCAAGGTCTTTTGAAAACAAATAGCGACATTAATATAATTGAAAACTCTCATATTACTTATTAATTTATTTCATATCAATTTTGGGACGGGGTGTTACATATTTCGTCGCCAATATTTTGCGATGAAATGGAAATTTTCGTGGCTAATTTCTTGAAATTATTTTTTGCAACAAAATTTATATATTTTATCGCTATACTAGCAACAAATTGCTTCATTTTGTTGTTAATAATCAAAACATCAATGGAAATTATATTTTGTCGCTAATATTTTGCGATAAAATAAAAAAATTTGTGGCTAATTTCTTGAAATTATTTTTTGCAACAAAATTTATATATTTCATCGCTATATTAGCAACAAATTGCTTCATTTTGTTGTTAATAATCAGAATAATGAAAATTATATTTCGTCACTAATATTTTGCGATTAAATGGAAATTTTTGTGGCTAATTTATTGAAATTATTTTTTGCAATGAAATTAAAATATTTCATCGTTATACTAGCAACGAATTGCTTCATTTTGTTGTTAATAATCAGAACAACAATGAAAATTATATTTTGTCGCTAATATTTTAGCGACAAAATTAAAATTTGTATGAGTAATTTTGTGGATTTAATATTTGCGAGAAAATTAAAATATTTCATCACCTTATTAGCAAAACAATATTTTATTTTATTGTTAATAATCAGAACAATAATGAAAATTATATTTCGCCTCTAATATTTTAGTGATTAAAAAAAAATCATGTTTAATTCTCATGAATTAAAAATGGTTGTCGTTTAAACAGAATAAAGGAAAAAAGTTTGAGTGCATGCATAGTGTGAAACAATAGAGACGATTCCAACACTATGATGTTTGAAATAATATGGTCAATATAATTTCATTTACACTCATTAATTTGACATATTAAGTTTTTTGTTTGATTTATTTTGGGGTATAATTTCTTGATTTCATTATGTATAATTTGTTTTATATTTTTTTGTTTTTCTGCAATCTTGATTTCATTAATTATTTGTTGTTATTTCTACTAAGCATGAGGGAAGAGTACTACTTCAACTATGCATATTAAATCTAGAAAATCGGTTTAAATGTTTAATAATTCTCCCAAATTTTGTATCTTATATAAATCAGTTTGAATGTTTATAAAAATATTTATAAATATGAAGATGCAAATGAAGATGAACATAAATATGAGAGGATGAAGATTGGATATAATATTTATTATTTTTTTGGAATTGTTAAAGTAACATTGATTTTTTACAATAGAAATTGTTTTAAATATTATAATATATATACATATAATTGTTACAAGTTAAAAATATATATATATATATAATTGTTACAAGTTACAAGTTAAATATTATAATATTAAAAACTAAACCAAAGAGTTGTTTGCCCTAGTGGTGGGCGCCCATCTATGGGCGCCTATCCACCTGGGATCAATTCCCACAAAGACCAAATAAATAGTCATTTAAATAATGGGGATGAGTATGCGGGTCGGGTCGGTTGGGTCGGGTACGGGTGTGGGTCGGTTATTTAAATAAAATGGGGAGGGGTATGCGGGTCGGTGGGTCAGGTTGGGTGAAGGTTGGGTCGGGTTGGTCAAGTGCGGAAGTGGATTTAGAGAACAATTCGTAAATCGGATATCCATAGCCAAATATTAGCGACAAAAATATGGGTTTCATTCATCTCTAACATTTGTAACGAAATTAAAATATTTATCGCAAAAAATTAGTCACGAAGTAAGGGGCTACTATTTTAGACACAAATTTTTTTTGTAGCTAATTATAATATTTTCGTCGCTAATGTGAGTTAGCGATGAAATAATTTCGTCGCATGATTTGTTGCTATACACCCGTCGCTAACGTGTTTGCGATAAATGTTTGATTTTTCTCGCAAACATTTTGCGATGAAACTCATATTTTCGTCGCTAATATTTTGCGATGAAACTCATATTTTCGTCACTAATATTTTGCGATGAAACTCAAATTTTCATCGCTAATATTTGCGATAAAATTATTTTTTTTGTCACAAACACGTTAGCGACGGGTGTATAGCAACAAATCCTGCGACAAAATTATTTCATCGCTAACTCACGTTAGCGATGAAAATAATAAAATTAGCGACAAATTTTTTCGCGGCTAAATTGCAGTTTTCTTGTAGTGCTTGTTAGGATTAGATGATAGGACTAGTATAGAATTAGTTCTTTGTTGAAGTCTACTACTGAAGAAGAAGACTGGATGCGCAAGGCAAGACAAGTCAAGTGCTGAAGAAAGCTGAAATTTTTTAAGTGTCGAAACCAGACAAGACAGGTTCGCGACATACAGTTAAATAAAGATTGAAGAAGTTAGTTAGAGAAACGCGTATTGAAGATAAGGATTGAAGAGTTAGTTATGGAATAACTAATTATCTGAAGAAGCGCGTGAATGGATAAGAAGAAGAAGTTAGAAGTCAGTTATCAAGATAAGTCGGTTATGTTGGGAATAAAATGATTTTGAATTAGATACCAAAACCCCCTGATTGATGATGATCAGATTAGTTGAGAAATGCTCAAGTCAAGTTCAGGCAAGCTGTCTCAGTGCACTTTAGTATGTAGAATGCTTAAGTAAAAATCTCAGAAATGTTATGAGATTTTAGTGATCAGGATAGTTGTCCAAAGCTGGAATGTTAGGCAGCTTGATAGGTCTATAGGACAAAGTTGCTGATCCATTCAAGACAAGCTGATCAAATGGACAACTGAGCTGAAGAGATCAAGAACAATAAAGCTGTGTTCATAAATGCAAAAGATCAAGACAGTTGAAGTACAAATGATCAAAAGCATTGAATGCAAAAGACACATTCAATGAAGCATTTATTGCCAATCATGCCTGAAACAAGCATTGAAGACTTAGAGCATTAAAGAGTGAAGCATTGAATGAAGGTTGGAACATTCTAAACTGCAGCAGGAATGTTCAGGGAGCTTGTCCCATCTGACCGTTGGTTGTGTATAGAGTTTGCCACAAATCAACCTAGGACAATGTGCAAAATTGGAAACTGACACAAGTCTTCTCAGCCGCATTTGTCAGAAGTCAACACATTCATTCAAGCAACCATTGAAGAGCCCTTTTACACAGTGGATAAAAGGATGCCAAGCTTCATAGCCGTTTCAATGGTGCTGCAAATAGACAAGTTTGAAATGTTATCCCTCCAACGGTTAGCTGCTCAAATTTGCCTATAAATACAGAAGTGATCAAAGGGATTCATTATCCAACTACAAGCTATCAAACTATCATCAAGCTTTCAAAAGGAAACCAAGCTGTTCTCTAAGAATCCCAAGTTTCCTGAATCACTTCTCTTTAGCTAAGCCAATCTTTGTAAACATCCAAAGCTTAGCATTGAGATATCCTAAGCCTTTACACTGTTCTTATTGTAAAGGATATCTCTACTAGTTGGAACCAAACCTCAAACCCTTATCTCATTAAGTGAAGAGAGAGTTTGTTGTAGAAGTGAGGAGTTAAGGACTGTTAGTGTGAAACACAGTCTTAACTCAGAGAGATTGAGCACTAGGACTCAAGTTATCCTAGGGATCAAAACACTAAGAGAGTGTTGTTGATCAGTGCACCTTGGCACTATAAAACAAGCTAATTCCATTGAGAAGGAATTATCCTGTTCAATCAGGGAAAGTGGATGTAGGAGCTTGAGTCTCTGAACCACTATAAACTTGTGTGCCATTTACTTACTGCATTCTTAATTTCACTTACATTCAAACATATTTTTAAAGAAACATAACTCAGTAAGTAAGAAAATCTGTTTTGGACAAAGTCCCTGATAACCTGTATTTTTCAGAAATTAACTTGGAGTATTTCTTTAGTCAAAGGCCAACCACATTCCGCACTTAACAACTCTTTTAGATATTTAGCCAACTGATCACTCAATAGTAATCAGTAGGACAAGTATCTATCAAAGTTCACACTCAGGCCAGTTGTAAGACAACTTGCCTGATAAGACCAATTTGTCAAAAAGAAAATAATTTGCATACACAAGTGCATTCCCCCCCCCCCCTCCCCCCCATACACTTGTGTTATACTCCACCAAGGACCAACAGGTTACATAACAGAAAGTTCTTGAAGTTGGAAGCTTATAAATACCCCATGGTATTCAATGATTCAAGACTACTGACACACTACTGAAACTCGATATACTGAAGTATTCAAAAGAGATATTCGAAGCAAATTAACTCTCAGAGTATTAGTTCGGAAAGTTCAAGCCAGAAGACAAGTGAAGAATTCAAGAAGGCTGCTACTGGACTAAGAGAAGTTTTACTTTTACGTTTTTGTTTCAAGTTGCTAGTTTCTTGTAAATAGCTAGTTAGATCGAAGATACACTTGGAAGTGTAATCGAGAAGATCAAAGTCTTATATCTTGGGACATAAAATCACAAGAACACTCGATTGGAAGAGTAATAAATTTCACGACTGGAGTTGTGAGAGTGGATGTAGACAAGTTGTCGAACCACTATAAATCGTTGTGTGTTGATTTACTTTACTATTTTATTTGTGTTTGATTGATTAACTGTTTAATTGATTAATTGCATATAAGAACAAGCCAAGTAGAGTGTAAATTTCGAATATAAGTAAGTTGAGTATAAATTTTGAGTGGGCTCATTGTTAATTCTGATATTCCGCATTACGTATTCTGATATATTGAAAGATTTTTAAAAGTCTATTCACCCCTCCCCTCTAGACTTTTACTAGCTTACTCAATATTAATAACTCAACTTGGGACCAACAGTTACCTATGTAGCTATTATGTGCTTATGGCGAGCATCTGTACTTGAGATCTTCTTATATATAACTACTCCTTCTATCTTCAAGACACCTTATTCGCCCCATGAAATGGCTTGTCATTATTCACATATATCTTCAAGACATCTGTACTTGTGTTAATTACGGGATTTACCCCGTTTTTTACAGTTTAGTCCTTGCATGCCCTATATATTACTCCTATCAGATATATCTCATTCATTTTATCATTTAGAAAATCCAGTTCCAGTAACTAGATATATATATATGCTTAGTCTTTATCATTTATCATTTTATCATTTACAAATCTACAAAACAAAATATTCTGAATGGATGATCAATTTAAACAAAATATGCTTATTCCTTCTAAATGGATGATCTCGAGATAAGAACTTTCGGTGGTTATCAAACCATGTAACTTTCCTACTCTTCTGAAGACTGAAAGCTTCAGAATGCATACAATACGGACATGCTTGAAACCCAGCCGTTTTCCACCCGGACAACATAGAATATGCAGGAAAGTCGCTAATGGTCCACAATACAGCTGCACGCATCGTAAAATTCTGTTTTCTGAACACATCATACGTTTGGACACCACTTTCCCATAAAAAGATCAAGTCTTTTATAATAGGCTGGAGATAAACATCAAGTTTATCCTTTGGATTCGACGGACCTGGCACCAATACAGTCAGAAACATTGTTTGAGGTTTTAAGCACATCCATGGAGGAAGATTATACGGAGTCAGAATCACCGGCCACAACGAATACTGCTTTCCAAAGCTCCCAAACGGTGCAAAACCATCAGTACACAAACCTAACCTCACATTCCTCGGTTCAGACGAAAAATCGGGATACACGTTGTCAAGGTGTTTCCAGGCCTCCGAGTCCGCCGGATGTCACATCTCCCTGGACTCGGTCGAGGAAGAATCTGTTGCATGCCACGTCATGTGTTGTGTTGTGGCAGTAGATTGATACAATCTCATTAAACGGGGAATGATTGGAAGATAATACATCTTCTTGTGTGCCACTTTCTTCTTCGACGACTTCGATTGACCAGCGGGCCCCTTCCGACGTGGCTCTTTGTACCGAGGATGACCACACACCCTACACATGTTCAGATTTTTATCTTCATCACCCCAATATAACATGCAACCGTTTACACAACAATCAATCTTCTCGACCGGGAATCCCATATTTTTCATCATTTGCTTTCTTTGATGATACGTTGTAGGCACCTTATTCTCTAGAGGGCAGATCTCACTGCATAATTGTGTCATTTGCTCATATGCCCTATTAGAAAGCTTGTTCTCGGTCTTGATAGCCATAAGTCGGGCATTAAATGACAGTTGAGAGTGAGAATCACAACCCGGATACAAATCTTGATCGACAAATTTGAGCATTTCATAAAACCGAAATGCTTCATCCGTCGGCTCCTCTTCTACATTTGAAAAACCGGCTTCCATTCTCATTGTTTGATACATATTGGGTTCTTCCTTCCCAAACTGTTGTTCCTCTTTAAATTGTTGTTCCCCACCAAATTGTTGTTCATTATTGGTGTCGGCTTGATTAGCATTTATTTGTCTTTCATAAATTCCAGCAGTGTAATAGTATAACACTTGATCAAAGTTATAAGGCCAACGTCCTTCGCCATGAAATGTACAGTTATAATAATTAACAACGAAGCCATTCTTCACAACATGTACCAAAACCTCATCAATCGACTTATATATTTTATTCTGACATTTTTTGGCACTACACGGACACTTGATACAATCCCCATACATGCAATGTGGGTGGAACTTTGCAAATTCAACAAATTTCACAAGTTCAATGTAAAATTCATCATTCACATTTCCTAAAATGAACCTAGGAGTACAATACATCCATCGACGATCCGGCAATTCCATCTGTTAAACATTTAAAATATAATTCTTACAAACATATAAAATGCACAACTAATTAAACTACAAAAAGTATAATTAAAATACACAAATAAACTACAAATATATAATATGCACAACTAATTAAACTACAACCATATAAAGTGCATAACTAAACTACAAAACTTAATAAGGTAAAAAGAAAAACGTACCGTAATTTGAAGTTTTCATACAATTTCCACAATTTTTTTCGACTGAGTAAGAAAGGGGGAAAAGCTTATGTGAAGTACTGCATGCTACCGACAGAATCTGAAATTCCGTCGGTAGAGGACACTTTGAATTTACCGATGGAATTTCAGATTCCGTCGTGAGATTGGTGCCCAAATTTCTGTCGGTAGAATACATTCCCGATGGGAATTCCGTCGGTAGACTTTATTTCCGACGGATTATTTATTTCCGTCGGTAACATGGCGGAATAAAAAAAAATTAAAAAATACTTTACGTTATACCAAATCTATTGAAAATTATGTATAAATTAAAAACAATAACGTAAATAAACAATCCATTGACAAAAAAGCATCAACTGAAATAAATATGTCCAACAAAATAATAAATAGTTCGACAGAAAATTAAATAGTTCGACAGAAAATTAAATAGTTCGACAGAAAAATAAATAGTTCGACAGAAAAATAAAGTGTTCAAACATCAACCATCAGCAAAGTTAAAAAATCATCACCGCCATTGAAATTCAAGTCGACGTCGTCGTCGTCGTCGTCGGCTGCATCTGGAGCTGGAGCTGGAGGGGGAAATGGACCGACCGGAGCATTAAAAGGCGGATGGGGAACGCTCATCGCTCGTGCAAAGCATGTTTCTATTTGATCAGCAGACATCCCCAACGATTCACCCATAGTGCCAGTTAGCTGTCGGAAGTAGTGGTTCATCAAGTGTAATACGTTCAGTCTGGTTTCTCGAGATGCCCGTATGGGATGTTGACGAGTTGCCGACGACTGAGATGACGGCAAAGACTGTTGTGGAACGGATGGCGACGTCGTATGAGCCGGCATCAAAGTAGGCTGAGGCCTAAGTGAGCCCTTCGACCGCCTAGGTCGAGATCCTGAGGCCCCACTAGCATCTTGACTCATCTATTTTAATAAATAAAATTTAACAGTATAATAAATTAATCAATAATTAATATAGTAATGAAATCAATAATTTCCTAGTTTAATTAATAACATTTTAGTAATTTAAGTCAATAATTTCCTAATTTAATCAATAAACAAATTATGTTACTAATGAAATCAATAATTTACCAAACTAATTAATAATGACTTAATTTAAACAATAACAATAATTACTATATTAATCAAACAACGCCCCTACTTATAACAATAATTACTAATTTAATCAACAATAATAACCTAGTTTAATTATCAAAACTAACTAACAAGTACCAATTATATATTAATTAAATAAACAAAATATATAATAAACTAATTAACGTAAAAAACAATAAATTTATCAAAAACTACACTATATATAACACGAACTAACAAGAACTACACTATATATTTGAACTAACATACATTAATTAATTACAATTAACCAATAAAAAACATATAATCCACGTACTAACATATATTTGAATTAATTATACATATTTATCAATTACGTACATGCAAATTTATAATAATTAACATGCAATTTTAAATAATTCAATAACAGTTTTATAATAATTAACATGCAATAATACAATAACTTAATTAAAATTAATTAAGAATTTATAAAACGTACCGTTTAAATTGAAGAAAACTGGGGTAGATGATCGTTATGCTCTTTGTCGTTCAATCCACGCACGAAACCACCACGAACAGAAGAGGAGAAGAAAGTGAAAAAAAAATCTTCTTCAAGAAACTGCCTGCCGAAGGCAGTTCTTATAAAAAAAATTGCTACCGACGGAAGTGCGCGAATATTTAATTCATACGCGTATTTTCATTGGTATCCGAGGCGGTGGGTCAAAGGGGGTCAGCTACCGACGGAATATTCCGTCGGTAGGCGCAATTTGAACGACCGACGGAAAATTCCGTCGGGAAGCAGGCCTAAAACGACATCGTTTGCCTGTGAAACTAAATTCCGTCGGGAATTCCTTCGGAAGGTCTCGACGGATGTTGAAATCCTTCGGAAGTCAGTCGATTCCAATATTTCGTCGGAGATCTGTCGGGACAACCGACAGAATGGAATCCGTCGGTAGTCTTCCGTCGGAAAATCCCGCTTTTTTTTGTTGTGAGGTGCTAAAAAGAATAAAAAAGAGCTCGTGTTTTTGATTGTTTGTTCCACTATCTATCATGTTTGGATGGCTAGGAATAGACATATTTTTCAGGGCAAGAGAATGAATGCAGCTGATTCTCGAAGGGTTAACATCAGTGTATTCCGTTATGGGGATTGTTGGAATTAATTAATCGAGAAATAAGAATTAGAATTACCAACCTGTAATTCTCAATGCAGCGAAAGATTCTAGAACCCGATTGAATTCCACATACGTACTATGATCCTCGTAGTCAGAACACGAATCGCTTCTTATATCCACAATCTAAGTGCCCTCTAGATGTATTTATGTTATGCGTATTATACAGAACACAGAATTCCCAGTTTCTGTATTCTGTCTCAGGAGGAAAGAGAACAGAATTCTCTCTGCCTTAGTCTGTTGGAAAATCCCGTTGGATTTTCTTATATAGAGGAGGTTATGCAATAACTGCTCCTACCTTTATCCACATTCATGTGTGGATTAAATATGAATAATTAATATTAATTAATTATTATTCTATTTAACTTTCATCTCCCACTCACACATGAAGTTTGAGTCTTACACTCATTTACTTCACTTATGTATACCATCACATAACACATTTCCATACAGGCAAATAAATCGTGTGACCCTCGAGAATATGAGTTTTCATGATATACACTTGTTAAGGATATATAACAACTCAACCAGTTTTATATGAAGATTTCAAAACTCGTTATACCCCAGAACTCTTTCAGTTTAACATTAGTTGATGTATCTCTTTCAATCCCTTGAACATAAGAGCATATTCAACCTTTTATCAAATCTATGTATTCATAATCAAGTTCCGAACTTGATTGACCGGTCAATGAATCACAATAAAACATGTTAATAAAGACGTCCTTCCTTTTACACTAATATCTCCAGACTCCCACTATATCTGCTTTCCTATACATGCACCGCGTTGCCATATAACTTATAGATATTGGTAACATGCTAAAGTAGCAACACTAGAGTGAAGACTTAAGAATACAGTAAAAAGTCTTAAGGGTACTTATTAGAGTATTTCTTAACCCTCAAGGCCTCATACAATGAGAAAATAGGGATATCTTTCTCATTTCCTTATGGTCATCTTAGCACATGTGGTATGAAACACATGTCACGATATATTAACTTCCCAAAATGGAAGCGTATGTCATTCTCTTATTTGACATCGTGTAAATCACAGTTCAAGTGTATCCTCGACACTTAACTTGAATTTCCTCCCACTATAGTCCAGAAAATCCGTTGATTTAGCTTCGTAACAAGTTAAATTGATTTGTGGTAAAATCTATTACGATTATTCTTAAATAATCTCATCTCTGCACATGCCTCGATGTCAGAGGCGATTGCTCGTATAAGAGAGTCAATCTTTACTTGTCGACATACTATTATATGAAACATCATATAATTCACAATATATAAATGTTTAACAACATTAACAACTACAAAGCACTATGTTCAAATCCACACAAACCCAAAACCATAGATGTCAAAACATCTCTCAGGAATATGTTTGACAAGAGGATTTGTAAACATCAAGTGAGTGGAGTGTGAATCATTACAACTCTCAATGTAGTGTAAATCGTTACAACTCTCCCACTAGAGTGTTAGATTCCACAGTGAATCGTTACAACTTCCACTAGAGTGTTTGATTCAACAATGAATCGGTATAACTCCCACTAGAGTGTTTAATTCTACAATGAATCGTTACAACTCCCAAGGTAGCGTAAATCGTTACAACTCTCCCACTAGAGTGTTTGATTCCACAGTGAATCGTTACAGCTTCCACTAGAGTGTTTGATTCAACAATGAATCGGTATAACTCCCACTAGAGTGTTTGATTCCACAATGAATTGCTACAGCTCCCACTAGAGCGTTTAATTCAAAAATGAATCGTCACAACTTCCATTGGAGTGTTCAATTTCATAGTGAATTGCTACAACTCTTATTAGAGTGTTTAATTCTACGATGAATCGTTACAGCTCCTAATGAACTGCTTACTTTTTCAAAAGATTCAATAAATTTCTTACCCAAACTATTTCTCGTACTTACAAATGCACTTGCCACAAACTCTGCTTGCATAGTGGATAGTACATGTCTATATACCCTTTCATGTTCAAATTAATTTGTAGTACATTTCTGATATCTTACAATTCCTTACACTGTCACCAGTATCTATACTGAATTGAATTGATATCTGCTAACCAAACCAACAGCTCATAATACGTCTGGATGTTCACTCATCTTAGCATACATCAGACTTTAAATTACATTCGCATATAGCACTACTAACATTCCATCTTTGAGTCTTTGGACACTTATCACAAATCAATAACTCGTCTTTTACAACAAGAGTATCAATAGGCTTTCATGCATCCATTCTGAATTTGTTCTAGAAGTCTCTTTATATGTCTCTTGAGACAACCCAAGTAACTTCCTTGAACTATCTCTATGAATATTTTTACCAAATATACTCATTATCGTTTTCCAGCTAATATCGTATCAACATACATGGGATAGAATTACAAAACTACTTAAAGTCGTTTAACGTAAGCACAATGGTCTTTGTCTATCATCACAAAGTTATATGAGACAATAATTCAATGAAGTCTCAAGTGCCATTATCTTGAGGATGTTTAAGTTCGTAAATCGATCTCATCAATTCACAAACATTGTCCTCTTCTTTGAAGAATGAAATCCTACTTTTCTCAACATGTGGATTTCTTCTTCCAACTCTCCATTGAGAAAACACAGTCTAAACTTCCATTCTAATGTAATTCTAAATCTAGCCAAAAATAGACGAATCAAGGTAAATTTCACAACATGCAGAGAAAGGTTATATACCCATACCTGAGTATAATTATTTTCTACCATGTGAAATTTTCTACCTCACTATGGACCCATAGGTCTCTTTAATAATCTGAGAATCGATTTATTCTCGCTTTCTTTGTGTCTCGATGAAAGATCGACAAGTTTTCAAACTTGATTTGACCTTATCGACTCTGTCATTTCTTCCATTGCCTTTTTTCATTAGTCTCTTGTAGAACGAGCTAGAACCTCTGAAACGTTTGTAGGTTCTTCCTCATTCACTAAAACTTATTTTATTTTCTGAAGATACATAGAAGGCATGTCCTTCAATATCATGATGTCTCTTAGACACACGTTTCCTAAAAGTTTCAGATTGGAACTCTATGACATCTTCTCTAGATAATTACTCTCATCAAGATCCATCTGATCTTTAATGGGCAAACTTCTATCAAATATCACATTAAGTAAATCACTTCCACTTGGATCTGATAGAGAGTGATTATTTCAATCACAAAAATGGTTTAGCATACCAAATGCTTCCAATACTAGGAAATTCTCAGAAAAATGGTATTATATGATTCTATCTCATGTCACACTCCCAACTCCTCGTTCTTCGATCAACATGTATCGTTTAGATTTAACATTATATCCTTATGAAGATAAGTTTCTAAACCCCCAAAACCCAACTTTTCATACTAACTCGTAGAATCAAGTATATAAGTTGCGGATATTCAGATACAAAAAATTACTTAAGAATAAGTATTCCACTCGTTCAGAGTTCTAATAAAGTTGAAGTAAATATCTACGAATAACTTTATTCATAAAACATTGACAATTATTAACAACTCATCTCCCAAAGATGATAGTTAAAGTTTTGCCATCATGGATCTTATTATATCCAACAACGTGTACTCCTTCTTACAGTCACATCCTTGTGTAACAGTATTAGGTTTTGATAATTGTCGGATTATGTCGTTTTCATTACATAGTTCCTTGAACTGTTGGATAAACATTCACGCTCTATAGGTTCTTAAAACCTTTAAAATTGTGCCTTTTATTCTATTCACAACCTTTAGTAACTATGAACAAACCTTTAGTAACTATCCTTGGAACAAACCTTTAGTAACTATGAACTCGCTTCATAAAACTAGTTGTTGTTCTCATACAAACCATAATCATATAAATGTTTAGTACCATAATCTACATTGTTTATACTATTCACAACCATCTCTAAAGGAAATAATAAATCACATCTCAATCATAGAAGAACAGGTCTGGAGGTGAGATGTTGAGTGATCTTTAGAGCAAACTAGACATCATGCATTATGAAACTTTGACCTTTGTCAATCTCAAGTTTTACGAGTCTTTAAACTTTAACTCGAGCTCGGTTTCCTACACAATTTAATCTCGTTTTCTTGGAATAGACAGAGATCTACAAATGCTCATATGTCTTTAGTCAATGGCCTGACATTCCTGTGTATATAATCCTCAATCATAAGATTTAGACGGAAATATAGTACTAAAGACATTTATGCCAAAACCAAAAATCAGAATGAACTACCTTGTCCATCATGGACTCAGGATATTCACGAGTATAATGATCACGCTTATTACATCTGTAGCATGTCATCTCACTCTTATCCATTTTTAGTTTACCATATTTTTATCCTTATTCTTCTTAGCATTAAGATTGATATCTATATTTCTAGCAGTGTGCCCAATCTTAGGCTACTAGTTATGTCCCTTCTCTCTGATCAACATTTATGTTTATAACTGGATTCATAAATGAGAACATAAGATGTAGACTTAATCAACTTCAAGTCACTCATCATATAACTCAATGTTTTGAGTTACCTAAGTGAAAGTCTCAATACTTTCATCAAATAATGTAATGAACCTCAAGCGTTCCCAATTTTCACGAAGTGACGAATTCAATCTGATGAGTCGGGATTATTGTATATTTTTGTGCTTTAATTGAATATTATTTTAGCATTGACTAGAGATTTTATTGCATTTTCCCAACTTATTATTTATTTGGCTTTAAATACTGTAATGTGGATTTTTGTGTAATTTCAGGAAATTTATGATCTTTTTGATTAAATATAAGATGAGCCGGGTGAACAAATACGATGGGCACGAGTCGAATGGGTTGGAATGCAAGAAACAAGCCCATTGAGGGGCTCATTGTTAAACATGACTGTGGAAAACAATTTTGGAGGTCTAAAAGAATTTCAGCCCATGAATTAATTGAAGCCCAATTCATAGAATCCACGGGCTAAATTTGTTGGATACCTAATTCTACTTAAGGTAGTAAACGTGAGCAGCAAACAACTGGGTGGAGGGTCCATGAGCTATGGGCTAAAGGCCCATTAACCAATTGATGGATTTTGGGCGGCATTAGGCAATATAGTAGCCGCCGTTCTTGAATTCTGGGAAGCAAGCAGCAGACGTGTGATTCGATGCGGCAGTTGGGCATGGTTCTGATTTTATTTTTATCTATTGTTATTTTAATTATGTTTAGTAGGTAGATTGTTACTCTAGCTCGAGGATGTGAAACCTGGATTTAATTATACCTTTTTTGATTATGTGATTAACGGTTTATCTCAATTCATATTTCGATTTCGTTATTATTTGATTTTATGCGAAGCGTGTTTTGATTAATAGATTTATTAGGATTGGCCATTCGAATTTATTTGTTATCAATTCTAATTAATTCACAATTTATAATCCGTAATTGTTATATTATTGTGGATATCGTAGCAACTAAGGCAGAACACCTTAGGGGATAATAACGTCTAGGTTGCATGAAACGAGCGTCTCGTATTCATGGTCTAGTTTATTCTATTGTTTTAGATCTTGAATGTGTTTCTCGAGTTGAACCTTAAATACATGTTTTGGGGTTATTCGTAGGAATAGATTAATTGGGAGTCCTACTTTCTAATTAATTAAACTTAAGAAACAATTCGAATTAGTTTGGTCGTACCACTGGTTAGGGATAAAATTTGAGATTAGATTGAGATTACCGGGTTCACTGATTAACTTGGTTAAATTATTCAAGGGGAAGCAATCCGAGGGCTAGATCGTTTTTTAATATTTGATTCCTATTTATTTTTTTCCTGTTATTTTTCATGTTTTCTATTAGTTAGTTAGAAACCACCAACCAAACTCTCCCCCCCCCTATTGCTTTCGTACACAATTTATTCAATCGAGTTACACTATTCTCTGTGGGATCGACCCTTACTTCCCTACTACATTAGTGGGTTAGTTTAGGAATTATTTTTGGGTGCCGGTGACAGCACACCACGATCCCAAATTTTATGTTTCTTAGAAAATGAAGTATCAACATACTTGTCCTTCAAATATTCCTAAATATCATAGGCAGTTTGGTGTTGTTCACAATTATAGATCATGTCGTCAATAACCGAGTTTACCAGTATTTTACAAGCTATGTGAATACCTTTCAATTGTGGTAAGTCTCTTGACCCTTAATAATCTGAGTCTCCATCCTAACTTCAGGATCATTCATAATATGGTTGATAGTATCTAATGAATCATGTTCTTCCAAGAACCTTAAAAAAATTAATTACGACACCATGTGTCATTATTATCGCCTTTGAGTTTTTATTTAATTAACTCAGCGATCATTGCGTTTGTCTGGTTTTTAATCGAAGTGATTCAACAAGTTAATGTTCATTTATGTATCACTATTCAATGTTAAGCTAACTGACATTTGAAAAATTCGATACAAAATTTGATATCGAAAAATAACTTAAAGCTATTAATCATCAATCTCACTAAGTATCCTCATTTAACAGATTCAGCTCCAAAACATGAACAATATTAGTTCTAGCATTTAATCCAAAAAAATAGCTAAAACTCCCACTCAACAACATGAATCTGCATGCTTAAACATTTATCAACATAAACACAATAAAGCACAATCATGTCATAAGTTAAAACAACCCAAAGTAGATCAGGTAATCAAAAACCTACTGAAAGTCTAATAAACCAACTACAATGGTTATTTCAGAAAGATCTCGTTTCAGCTACACTATCAGACAGTTAACTTGAAGATTTCGGATAACCTTTAATGTATTTTATGCACTCTTTTGGTACTGCTTTAGTACCAATATTATGAAAAATAGGGGGAAAAATTACAGATTAGGGTTCTCCATCCGAATGTTGCTCCAACTTCTCAAGCTAAGAACGTCGGATCCCCAAAATCATTTTTATCACGTAAACAAGTCATTCCAACGACTAGTTTACTAGTATCTTTTTACCCAATCAAGTCAATTAATTTTCATAAAATGATCACTTTCCAATTGACACATTTCATCTCAGAAAACTACAATAAGTTCTCTTGAAATTATCTTAGCTCAAGTTTCAACTCCAATTAAATCATGAGCTATTCAATCGAAATATTCTTATGTGATAATATAAGAGCGATAAACAATAAATCTCCATCAAGTAATGTAAAGTTCCAAAATAAATTCTAGCTCATGTAATTCTTAAAATTATGGAGCTTTAACTCCATTATCTCGAATTTATTGAACATTAAATGTTCTAATTATTTTCGAGTCATACCTATAAAACGAGCAACCATTAAAACTTATTTAATGTTTACAAACTCGAACACATGAATTTCAAGCTCATAATTACGAAAAGAAATTTAATTCAACGCGTATAGCCAATTCACAAGTGAAATAAGTCCAACCAAGGTTCTCATTCTTATAGATAAATAAGTACTTAAACTTTTCTTTGTTCAAATACCTTCATACTATGCAAATTAAGAATCTACACGAAAAACGGAGCTCACATAAATTTTTGGAACTAAAAACGGATTTATAACGAGCCTAAACGAACCGAAACAAGTTTTAAAGAGCGTACAACGTCTTTCGCCGAAAAACAGCCCCACGCGCCGCGCGTGTAATGCACAGGCCGTTCAGTTTTTTTTTTTTTTCGAGTTGACCGGGTCAACTCGGTTTCAGAGTGAGTAAACTCGTTGGGTTGACCAGGTTTTGACTCAGCATTTTTAAAAATTTCAGAATGGCCCCTGGAGAACATCTAATTCTCATAAAGCAACCTACAAAATTTCTGAATATTTTCAAAATAGCCTCAGAAACGTGAATTTTTCAAAAATTCATATCTCACTCGTTTCTTGACCAAAATTAACAAACTTTATATCAATAGAATCCTCATTCAACGTACTTTAACCCAGTATGAAGAAATAATCACGTTTCATTATATACCGTTCGTAATATCCAGTCAAAGTTTCTGTAAATTTCCAAAGACCGATTTTTTTCTCCCAAACGGTATGGCCGAAAAATTTGTAAATTTCCAGATATCATCTACACTATACTACACATGTACAGTAAAAAATTCAGCCACTAATTCCACCGTTTGAAAAATCGAAAAATCTTAAAAAATACAGATTCTCCATAATAGCAGTGCATAATTAACAAATATATTATGGACATGCTTACATATGAATAATTAAGGTATACGTATGAGAATCCAACACATTGGCTCTGATACCAATGTTGTGTTGGAATTAATGTGGGATTAATTGGGTTTTGACACCCTTATCTAATTAATTAATTAGATGGACTAAACTTTAATTATAAAATAATTGAATGTGACATAGTCGATCTACTCGCGGAGTAGATGAACGTGGTATATTTAATATCTCAAAACCAGGTGAGTGAGAAATTAATTGTTGAAGTTGAGTGTTGCAACTTGAAGTTTGAGTGTTTCAACTTGAAGTTTGAGGCTCGGCTCCGGCAATTTGGTCTTTGGTGGTCTTTGGGGCCCACGTGCGCGATCTTAGATTCCAGCAACCACCTACGATTTCTTCTGCCTATGTTGAGCTCCCTCTTCTGCCTATGTTGAGCTCCCAAAAGCCGTATACCCTGCGTGGCGTATAGTTTCCTACAGCGCGCCCACCCTGACATTTTAAAAATAATAATTATATATATATACATATATTAAAAAAAAACTTGTAATCTAACCAATTCAAACAACCACTCCCACATAAATAGGCAAGATATTTACCACTAATTCGTTTTTTCTTAAATTAATAGTAAAATATATGTATTTAATTTTTTTACCTAATTTAAAATTTTAATTAAATAACAAACTTTAAACTAAATCCCTTGATCTTAAACCTTTAATATAAAAAACATACGGAGTATCAACTTGGAACTGACTTCCATGTAAACATGTTTTAACATTGCAATATATACTCAGTTGACTATAAATTTTAGATTTAAAGACATGACAGTGAAATTCTTAAGTTATGTCTTAGATTGCAATTAGAACAACTACATATTGTGTTTGGATGGAGGGATTTAGGTATGAATTTTAAATCCATTGTTTGGATTAAAAATTAAATGAATAGTCCCTCCGTCCCAGGGAAAGCTACCCAACTTTCCTTTTTCGTCTGTCCCAGAGAAAGCTACCCATCCATTTTTTGGTAACAATTCCCCCTCACATTTTATTATATTTTTCTCTCTCTCAATCACATCACCTCTAATACATCTACTTATTATATTGATATTTCTTAACCTCCGTGCCCGGAGCTCATGGGGAGCTTTCCCTGGGACGGAGGGAGTAGATTTCAAATACTTAACATTTTTTTTTGGGAAAATTGCACTTTTGGTCCTGTAAGACCTTTTGGTCTTTTTTTATACACTTTTAGTCCCACAATATTTTTCCGTCAGTTTTAACGGATTAAAACTGAGTGACTTTCACGCGCCGTTAATTTTACCCCAAAAATCGCACCAAAAAATCGTGGACCCAAAATCATGGTGAAACTCCTAAAACAACACTCATCTCCCAACAAAAATCGAACCTTGAAATCGCGAACCCAGAAATTGATGCTGAATTAATCGCTGACTCACAAATGGCGAACCTACAAATCCTAAATAAAACCTAGAAATCGCGACTGAAACTTCCAAAATCGCGGTCTGTGAAATGTTGCGAACAGGGAAAGCTAGGGTTGCAACCTCCTCCACGTTGTAAGTTGGAGCAATTTATGTTTATTGCGTATTCTGGAACAACCCCTTTCCCACTCCTCTCATTTTCTGAAATTGCGCTTGTTTTTCCACTTCTTTTGCAGTGAAAATCGAAAGTTTTAGGATTTTTTAGGGGTTGTTCTGAACAATTTTGAGTTGATGATTTATTGGACTGAACCAAGCACATCAGAACAATTAATTTTTCTATGCGCTACTATAAACAAATACTGTGTGTATTGCGCGAAATGTGCCTATATTATATTATTTGTGTGTTATATTGTAATGCAAATTTATTTACATCGCTCCTCCGTGTATATAAATCTCACACCTTTTATTGTGTTTTGGAAAAAGATTATGTGACGAAGGGGTTTTTTTGGTGAAAATCGAAAGTTAGGGATTTTATTCTGAAACAGAAAAGAAACCTTCGATTTCACATAGATTCTGAAAATAGTGATTTTTTTTTTCTAGAAAAGAAACTATTGATTTTTCTGGAACAGAAAATAGTTTTAGTCTTGTTTGGTTTCTTCAACAACCCTGTTTTTTTTTTTCTTCATCAGCCCCTTTAGCTTTAAGGTTTTTTACTAAAAATTGCAAGACAGTCTGATTTCTTATTTATTCATTTGTTCAAGAAAATTGCTCATCTAACATTTATGTTGTGCTGCTAATTCAACATATGACATGGAACCCACAACTTTATTCTTCTTTCTTGTTTGCTACTAATCTCTCGTCTCAAATCCATAGTTTTCCTAGCTAGGTTGTTTAGCATAGAGTTTGATCCTGATAGTTGTTTAGAGTCAAATAGAATTAATTGGGAAGGGGTGATTTGTAGTTTTGTGTGGAACTGGCACTTGTTTAATTTGGGAGGAAAGTTTGATTAATGATTTATGTAGTTCTGTTGGCAGGTGCATTAAACGATCTGAGGAGGAAGACTCTTGGTCCTGGACTCCAAACGTAGATGGGATATATTCAGTTAGTTCAGTATACAGAATTATCTAGGATCCTATTTCTTGTGAGACTGGTCAAATGGATAAAGACAGCTCCGCTCAAGGCCTCCTTGTTTCCTTGGAGGATGATCCAGAATAAAATCCGGACGATATAGATCATTTTATGTGTTTGTAATTTCTGTTGTAGCTCTTTGTGTTTTATACTTTTATTGTTAGTTTTTCTTAAGTTGTATGCAAGGGACTATATCTGGGTCATGTTGGTGCAACTTGTTTGAGTTATAAAAGCTCTAAAAAAATCCCTACTTTCCCACCCTTGATCTCCCTTCAATTTCAGAAATTAACGGTGTCTGTTAACTTTTTAACAGACAGGACCATTTCTGCAACAAAAAGGACTGTTTTCGAATTACAGGATTAAAAGTGATTTGACTTCATTCTTACAGGACCAGAAGTGAAATTTTCCCTTTTTTTTTAATTTAAAGTTGAGAGAATTTTATCGTTACTAAAACACAAGATGAATTCTATCAGATAAAAAATTGTATGGCGCAACTTATACAAAAAAAAAAAATCCTTCTTCTAGCCCATCCTAATTTTTTATGCTTATTATACAAACAGAATTCTCTCTGCCTTAGTCCGTTGGATTTTCTATATAGGAAGTTATGCAATAACTGCTCCTACCTTTATCCATACCTTAGTCTGTTGGAAAATCCCGTTGGATTTTCTATATAGGAAGTTATGCAATAACTGCTCCTACCTTTATCCATATTCATGTGTGGATTAAATATGAATAATTAATATTAATTAATTATTATTCTATTTAACTTTCAGTAATTAAAAATATGGATGAATGTTTTAACACTTAACCTAATTTCTTATTTCTGTGTTGTCATTAACTGCATGAATTTGCGAATGATGAGGTTGGAGCTTGTAGTAGTGGCAAGAAGTGGAAGGGAGGCTGTGACCAGAAATGATGTGGGCAGAATTTGGTTACTCCATAGGATGATTTTTTAGATACATGGCAAAGGTTGTGATGTTGCAATTGTTGCCAAGAGCGTAAGGAGGTTGGCAATCGTAACGGCCTGACAAGGAAAAGTATCAGAATTGATTTTTTCAATTTTTGGATTTCTGGATTTTATGTTGGTCGATGTATAGTTGTATTTTAGGATATAGTTTGCCTAGTCCTTTTGATTGGGTGAATGATTTGGAACATATTTTATTGGGAGGAGTACCTAGCTGGAGGATAGTTTTAGATTGGTGAATGATTTGGAACATATTTTATTGGGACCGGAGGATAGTTCACGGTTTTCCTCTAGACGGGTTTATCCTAGGGTTTACCGTCGGAGGTTTTTTAATCGAAAACTGGACGGCTAGAGAAGGAGTGTGGAGAGTTATTTGTGATTTTTGAGTAATAAAATATTTATCTTTTGCTCAAAAAAAAAAAATACCTCCAAAATATATTCCATTGTAGTTATTGCTTAATGCGTTTCACTTGAATAGGGTTCTAATATATATTTTTTTTAATATATTTTTTTAATAATTATTTATATTTTAAAAATCTTGTTTATACAAAACCAAAACTTATACCACTACCCGCGAATTTCGCGGGATTGGAAAAAAATTATATTATTATTTAATAAAATTTTATATAATTTATTATTTTAAAATATATTTGATAATAATTAATGTATTTGATGGTTAATAATTAATTCCATTTGCACTTAAATTAAATTAGCTTTACTCAAAATATATATTCTAACTTAAAAAAAATAGTTGAGATCTCATTAAAAGAGAATTTTAGTTAAGAGGAATAAAATATCATCTTAATGAAAGATTACTATAAAAAAAGAAATTATTTTATGAGAAATAAATGATAAAATAAAATTGATACGTTTTGAATAATTAATAAGAAATTGAAACTTTTTATTTTATTGATTCTCTTTATTTTTTAAAAATTGTATTATGAACGGAAGAAGAAATAAATAAGTAAATTTTTTTTACAGAAAAAAAAATACATAAAATTACATTAATAGGTAGTTATAAGTTGTAAGTTTTTCATTAATTCTCTTCACATCTTCTTTGAATTCTCTTTTTTATTGAACTTTTATTCTCATTCTCTTCATATATTTTTCTTGAACTCTCTTTCTTTATTGAACTCTTATTCACATCCTCTTCCTTTTTGCAATTTGACGTCATGTAAATTACACTCTGTGTAACAAAAAGTTAACGGAACACAAAAAATATTACACTATCTAATAAAATTAGAGAACATAGAAACATTAAAAAGTACACTATCTAAGAAAATTAGAAAACACGATCTAGCAAGTGAGAAGATGCAATCAAGGAATCGGACGTGGAAAACAATAGATCCATTAAATAAAAACAATTAAAAAGTAAATTAAACTAAACTAATGCAACCATTTTTTAGAAGAATAGCAGAGAAGGGAGAATAAGTTTTTCATAAGAATAGCAAACGGAAAAGAAGAAGGGGTTCACAACTGCCTTCTTAGTCGCTATATTTAAAGAAATAAAAAATAATGAAGAACGGTTGTTAATGGAAACTGTAAATAAAAAAAATTAAATAGAGAAGACAAGAAATATGAGAGAGAAAGGAGAGAACGAAAAAATAATTAAAAAAAATGTAAATTAAACTAAACTAATGCAACCATTTTTTAGAAGAATAGCAGAGAAGGGAGAATAAGTTTTTCATAAGAATAGCAAACGGAAAAGAAGAAGGGGTTCACAACTGCCTTCTTAGTCGCTATATTTAAAGAAATAAAAAATAATGAAGAACGGTTGTTAATGGAAACTGTAAATAAAAAAAATTAAATAGAGAAGACAAGAAATATGAGAGAGAAAGGAGAGAACGAAAAAATAATTAAAAAAAATGTAAAAGAAAAAATAAATAGACCAAGAAAAAAATAATTTAACAAAAATGTAAAAGAATGAAAACAGTAAAAGAAAAAGAATTCAGCTAGAGAAAGAGAAATAAGAGAGATCTGTGAAAATAATTTAACAAAAATGTAAAAAAAAAACTGTAAATAAAAAAAGGACGTGCCTACCTTGAACTCTTATTCTCATTCTTTCATCAAACTTGCAAATAACGGAAAAGAAGAAGGGAGAAGAAGGGTTTACAACTGCCTTCTTATTCACTATATTTAAAGAAATAAAAAAATTAAAAAATAAATAAATAACTTTTATTAATGAAAATTGTAAATAAAAAAAATTAAATAGAGGAGACAGAGAAATATGAGAGAGAGAGCAGATAACCGAAAAAATGTAAAAGAAAAAAAAAAGATCGAAAAAAAATAATTTAACAAAAATGTAAAAGAATGAAAACTGTAAAAGAAAAAGAATAGAGGCAGAGAAATAAGGGAGATTTGGGAAAATAATTTAACAAAAAAGGGACATGTCTGCTTGAACACTGTTTAACAAAAAGTTAACGGAACACAAAAAAATATTACACTATCTAATTAGGGAACACAGAAACATAAAAAAAATACACTATCTAAGTAAATTAGAGAACACATAAACACGATCAAGCAAGTGAGAAGATGCAAAGAAAAACAATTAAAAAGTAAATTAAACTAAACAATAGTAAGGTTTTTGAGAAGAATAGCCGGAAGAAGTTTTTGATAAAAATGGTAAAGAACGGAAAAGAAGAATGGTTTACAACTGTCTTCTAACTCACTATATTTATATAAATAAAAAATAACGAAGAACGGTTGTTGATAGAGGAATTATCTTCTTACTCACTATATTTATAGGAATTACCGCTTTGTATTTTTAAGAGAGAGAAATATGAGAGAGAGGAGAGAACCAAAAAATAATTAAAATAAATAAATAACTTTTATTAATGAAAACGGTAAATAAAAAAAATTAAATAGAGAAGACAGAGAAATATGAGAGAGAATCAAAAAAATAATTAAAAAATGATAAAGAAAAAAAAATAGATCGAGAAAAAAATAATTTAAAAAAAATGTAAAAGAAAAAGAATTGAAAGAGTGAAATAAGAAAGATCTGAAAAAATAATTTAACAAAAATGTAAAAAAAAAATTATACTATCTAATTAGAGAACACTGAAACATAAACAAAATACACTATCTAAGTAAATTAGAGAACACATAAACACGATCCAAACAATCATAAGGTTTTTTTAGAAGAATAGCCGGAAGAAGTTTTTGATAAGAATGACAAAGAACGGAAAAGAAGAATGGTTTACAACTCACTACAAGAAACTGCGATTTTGCCGTGAAAATATTTGTCGCCAATTATAATATTTTCGTCGCTAACATGAATTAGCGATGAAATAATTTTGTCGCAGGATTTGTAGCTATACGCCCGTCGCTAATGTGTTTGCGACAAAAAAATTAATTTTATCGCAAATGTTTGCGACAAAAAAATTATTTTTGTCGCAAATGTTTTCGATGAAAATTTGAGTTTCATCGCAAAATATTAGCAACGAAAATTTGAGTTTCATCGCAAAATATTAGCGATGAAATAATTTTGTCGCGGGATTTGTAGCTATACGCCCGTCGCTAACGTGTTTGCGACAAAAAAATTAATTTTATCGCAAATGTTTGCGATGAAAATTTGAGTTTCATCACAAAATATTAGCAACGAAAATTTGAGTTTCATCGCAAAATATTAGCGACGAAAATATGAGTTTCATCGCAAAATGTTTGCGAGGAAAATCAAATATTTGTCGCAAACACGTTAGCGACGGGTGTATAACAACAAATCCCGCGATGAAATTATTTCATCGCTAACTCACATTAGCGACGAAAATATTAGAATTAGCGATAAATTTTTTGCGTGTCTAATTTCGTTGCAAATCTTAGTGATGAAACCCATATTTTTGTCGCTAATATTTGGCTATAGATATCTGATTTACGAATTATTCTCTAAACCCACTTCCGCAATCGACCAACCCGCACCATACCCGCCCTAACCCAACTCGTACCGCACCCACACCCGACCCGCACCCAACCCACACCCGAACCGCCCCAACCCGTACCGCACCCACACCCGACCCTAACCCAACCCGATCCGCACCCACATACCCCCTCCCCCATTTTATTTAAATGACTATTTATTTGGTCTTGGTGGGAATCGATCCCGGGTGGTTGAGCGCCCATAGCTGGGCGCCCACCACTCGGGCAGACAACTCTTTGGTTCAGTTCTTAATATTAAGTATATATGTATTCAATTTTTACTAATTTAGTTAATTTACTTATTCAATAATTTATTTCACACATATTAATTGATTAATTTTTAACTTGTATATATGTATATATTTTTGTATATATATTGTAATTTTTAAAACAATTAAAATTGTAAAAAATCAATGTTACTTTAACAATTCCAAAAAAATAATAAATATTACTTACAATCTTCATCCTCTCATCTTTATGTCCATCTTCATTTGCATCATCATATTTATAAATATTTTTATAAACATTCACACAGATTTATAAGACACAAAATATGGAGAATTATTAAACATTTAATTATATAAACCGATTTTCTTAATTTAATATGCATAGTTGAAGTAGTACTCTTAATTCCCTCATTCTTAGCGTGAATAACAATAAATAATTAGTGAAATCCAGAAAAACATAAAACAAATTATACAGAATGAAATCAAAAAATTATACCCCAAAATAAATCAAATAAAAAACTTAATAGTGTAAAAGTAAATGAAATTATATTGATCCTATTATTTCAAACATCATAGTGTTGGAATCGTCTCTATTATTTCACATTATGCATGCACTCAAACTTTTTTCCTTTTTTATGTTTAAACGACAACCATTTTTAATTCATTAGAATTAAACATGAAATAATCTATTTCATTACTAAAATATTAGAGACGAAATATAATTTTCATTATTGTTCTGGTTATTAAAAATAAAATAAAATATTGTGTTGCTAATATAGTGATGAAATATTTTAATTTTCTCTCGAATATTAAATCCACAAAATTAATCATGCAAATTTCAATCTTGTCGCTAAAATATTAGCGACGAAATATAATTTTCATTGTTGTTCTTATTAAGAACAACAAAATAAAATAATTTGTTGAAAGTGTGGCGATGAAATATTTTAATTTTGTTGCAAATATTAATTCCAAGAAATTAGCCACAAAAAATATATTTCATCTTAAAATAATAGCGACTAAATATAATTTTTATTGTTGTCCTTATTATTAACAACAAAATAAAAGAATTTGTTGCTAGTTTAGCGATAAATTTTTTTTATTTCATCGAAAAAATTAATTTCAATAAATTAGCCACAAAAATTATATTTCATCGCAAAATATTAGCGACGAAATATAATTTTAATTGTTGTTCTGATTATTAACAACAAAACGAAGCAATTCGTTGCTATTATAGCGATAAAATATTTTAATTTCATTGCAAAAATTAATTTCAATAAATTAGCCACGAAAATTTCTATTTCATCGCAAAATGTTAGTGACAAAATATAATTTTCATTGTTGTTCTGATTATTAACAACAAAATGAAGCAATTTGTTGCTAATATAGCGATGAAATATATAGATTTTGTTGCAAAAATTAATTTCAAGAAATTAGCCACAAAATATTTTATATCATCGCAAAATATTAGCAACGAAATATAATTATCATTGTTGTTCAGATTATTAACAACAAAGTGAAGCAATTTGTTGCTAATATAGCGATGAAATATATAAATTTTGTTGCAAAAATTAATTTCAAGAAATTAGCCACGAAAATTTCTAATTCATCGCAAAATATTAGCAACGAAATATAATTTCCATTGTTGTTCTGATTATTACCAACAAAATGAAGCAATTTGTTGTTAATATAGCGATGAAATATATAAATTTTGTTGCAAAAACTAATTTCAAGAATTTAGCCACGAAAATTTATATGTCATAGCAAAATATTAGCGACGAAATATAATTTTCATTGTTGTTTTGATTATTAACAACAAAAGAATCAATTCGTTTCTAATATAGCGACGAAATATATAAATTTTGTTGCAAATATTAAATCTAACAATTTAGCGACAAAAGTTTTTATTTTGTTGCTAAAATTTGATTTTAGCGATAAAATTTAGATTTGTTGCAAAATTTTCGTCGATATTCCCCTGTTTCTTGTAGTGACTGTCTTCTTACTCACTATATTTAAAGAAATAAAAAATAACTAAGAACGTTGTTGAGAGAGGAATAACGCTTTGTATTTTTAGGAGAGGGAAATATGAGAGAGAGAGAGGAGAGAACCAAAAAATAATAAAAATAAATAAATAAATTTTATTAATGAAAACTGTAAATAAAAAAAATTAAATAGTGAAGAGAGAAATATGAGAGAGAATAAAAAATTAATTAAAAAATGTTAAAGAAAAAAAATAGATCGAGAAAAAAATAATTTTAAAAAAATGTAAAAGAAAAAGAATTGACACAGTGAAATAAGAAAGATCTGAAAAAATAATTTAACAAAAATGTAAAAAGAAATTGTAAATAAAAAAAATTAAATAAAGGAGACCGAGAAATATGGGAGAAAGAGAGTGTAGAGAATTGAAAAAATAATTTTAAAAAAAAAGTAAAAGAAAAAAAAAAGATCGAGAAAAAAAGGGAGAGAGGAGAGAATTGAAAAAATAATTTTAAAAAAAAGTGAAAGAAAAAAAAAAGACCGAGAAAAAAAGGGGAGAGAGGAGAGAAAAATGAAAAAAGAATTGTACATATTAAGAAAATTAGAATATTAAAGAATTAAATTTTTTTAAAGAATATTTAAGAAAACTGTAAAGAACCTATAAAAGAGAGAAGATAAGTCGAGAAAAAAAGGGATAAGAAAATTTAAAGAATATTAAAGAAAAATTTAAAGAACCTATAAAAGATATAAAAGAGAGTATAAAGAGAGAGTCTATCAAATCAAAGAGAGAATAAAAAGAGAGAAAAAAAGGGATAAGGAAATTTTTAAAAAAAAAAATATTAAAGAATATTGATGAAAACTGTAAAGAATGTATAAGAGGAGAGAGAAAAAGAAAAATGTATAAAGAATAAATAAAATAATTATTAAAAAAAACTGTCGAGAGAGAGAAAACTGTAAAAGAATATAGAAAAAAGGGGAGGGAGGGAGAGGAGAGAGAACAAAAAAAATAAATGTAAATTTAAAGAAAATTAGAAAAATGAAACGGAAGAAATCTGAGAAGCCACGTAGGAGAAAAAAAATTCAGAAATAGAAATTAAGGGTATCAAATACCAAAATATTATCTCTAATTTGTTTATCGATCTCTAACTTGTTCATCTCTAACAATAACAATAATTAATCCAAGCCACACAATATATATTCATCTCTAACACTAACAACAACTAATTCAAGCCACACAATATATATTCATCTCTAACAAGTTGTTCATCTCTAACATTAACAACAATTAATCCAAGCCACACAATATATATTCATCTCTAACATTAATTTGTTCATCTTTAATATTAGGAATATAATATTATAAAGATGTGTATCTTTTAATATTATGATTTATCCTTATCTTTGATGTAAATATTTATTCATATCTTGTAAATATAGATACATTTTGTATCTATAAATACCTCTCTTGTAAACACTTTACATTCATTCAATGAAATTATAATTTCACAATTCATTGTTTTTCTATATGGTATCCTAAGTAATTATAATTACAAAACCCACGATTACCCTTAATTTCAAGAAGACAAGTTTCTTCTTCTTTGTAATCGTTGTTCGACGTTCTTGTCGTACAAAACTCACGATTACCCTTAATTTCAAGAAGACACGTTTCTTCTTCTCCGTAATCGTTGTTCAACGTTCTTGTCGTACAAAACTCGCGATTACCCTTAACCTCAAGAAGTTAAGTTTTTTCTTCCCCGTAATCGTTGTTCGACGTTCTTGTCGTACAAAACCCACGATTACCCCAACCTCATGAAGACAAGTTTCTTCTTCCCCATAATCGTTGTTCGACGTTCTTGTCGTACAAAACTCACGATTATCCCAACCTCAAGAAGACACGTTTCTTCTTCCCCATAATTGTTGTTCGATGTTCTTGTCGTACAAAACCCACAATTACCCCAACATCAACGAGTCATACGACTAACGCTTCGATCCGAAACCCTCCCCTGTAGTCGTTGCTCGACGTCCAGCGCCGTCCAAACTCCCGACTACCACCCTTAACCGTTGCTCGACACCAAACACCGATCAAAACTCACGGTTGCAACCCTCTCACGGTAACCAATTTTGGTTAAAACAACCGTGCACTCACGAGAAGCTTTCTTCTCCAAAATCTCCATCCATGGAAGCCCATGCAAACTCCCCAAGTAACCACACCGCTGTTCTAGTAAAAACACCATCTGCCTACAACTTCGAGTTTCATGTGTTTCGTCTGCGGATCAACTTGTTGATGCTCTTACCAAGCCACTTCCTCATTCTCGTCTACAACCACTTATGATCAAGATTGGACTCTCCTACGGTGCTCCATCTTGAGGGGGAGTATTAGGAATATAATATTATAAAGATGTGTATCTTTTAATATTATGATTTATCCTTATCTTTGATGTAAATATTTATTCATATCTTGTAAATATAGATACATTTTGTATCTATAAATACCTCTCTTGTAAACACTTTACATTCATTCAATGAAATTATAATTTCACAATTCATTGTTTTTCTATATTTAACACTAACAACAATTAATCCAAGCCACACAATATATATATAAACAATTAACAATATATAAATCAAGCATCAATTGTTCATCTCTAACATTAACAACATTAATCCTAACAAATTAACACTAATTTATGCTTAAATTCTCACACAACCATATTATAAACACCTTGAGTGCATCAAACACCAATATACATACACCATTAATATACATACAACATGATATATATACACCAATATACATATATATATCAATATACATGATATACATACACTAATATACGTACAACATGATATATATACACCAATACATACACCAATATTAAAAAAATACATATATATGGAGAAGCTAGGACGACGTCGGCATGGAGCTAGAGCGACGGCGGTAGAGGAAAGAGGAGGGCGACGGCGCGCGGGTTCAATTTGGGGGAGACACGTTCAATTAATTGGGGGAGAGGGAGGTGACGGCGCGCGGACGATTTGGGGGAGACGAAGTTTGGAAGAGACGATCGAATTTGGGGAGGAGATAATGCTTCTGGAATCGCGCATTTGGGTTTGACTGAAAACCGATCTCTTGAACCGCGGTTATTAACCGCATTCCAAGTGTTTACTTGGACAGCGATTCTAAAGGTGAGTTTGCATAGCGGTTTTTAACCGCTCTCCAAGTGTAATTCTTGGACAGCGGTTGTAAATCGCTGTATTTTTTTATTTTTTTTAATAAAACCGCTCTCCAAGCTATATCTTGGAGAGTGGTTTGAAAAAAGGGTTGTCCAAGTGCAGTTGTGCAAGCTTAAATGTGTAGTAGTGATTAAATCACTTCTCCCTCTTTTTTTCTCATTTTCACATGGTACACCCACCTTCTTCCTCCTAGGCGCCCGCCCACCTCCTCCTTCCTTGTTTTTTTACTTTAATTTTGTGAGTTTACATTTTGTTTGGAATAATTTTCGAGACTTTTGTTAGCATATTTGGAGTGATTTACTTTGTTTGGATATTATGTTGATTGTGGGGGAAAGATTATGTCTTGAAATTGAATGAGTGGGTGTACTCATCTATCGATTTTTTTCAAAATTTTAGTAAACAATATATTGAACATTCACTACAAGAAAACTGCAATTTAGCCGCGAAAAAATTTGTCGCTAATTCTAATATTTTCGTCGCTAACGTGAGTTAGCGATGAAATTATTTTGTCGCAGGATTTGTTGTTATACGCCCGTCGCTAACGTGTTTGCGACAAAAAAATTAATTTTGTCGCAAATGTTTGCGATGAAAATTTGAGTTTCATCGCAAAATATTAGCGACGAAAATTTGAGTTTCATCGCAAAATATTAGCGACGAAAATATAAGTTTCATCGCAAAATGTTAGCGACGAAAATATGAGTTTCATCACAAAATGTTTGCGAGGAAAATCAAACATTTGTCGCAAACACGTTAGCGACGGGTGTATAGCAACAATTCCCGCGATAAAATTATTTCATCGCTAACTCACATTAGCGACAAAAATATTTGAATTTTTGTTGCTAATATTTGGCTATAATATCCGATTTACGAATCATTCTCTAAACCCACTTTCGTACTCGACCAACCCAACCCGCACCCACACTCGACCCACCCCAACCGAACCAATTCAATCGTTCTCTAAACCCACTTCTGCACTCGACCCGCCCCAACCCGCACCAACACTCGACCCGCACCAACACTCGACCCGCCCTGCCCCAACCCGTACCCAACCCACACCCGCCCCGCCCTGACCGACCCCAACTCAACCCAACCCAACCCGACCCGCACCCACATACCCCCTCCCCCATTTTATTTAAATAAATATTTTATTTGGTCTTAGTGGGAATTGATCCCGGGTGGATGGGCGCCCATAGCTGGGCGCCTACCATTCGGGCAGACAGCTCTTTGGTTCAGTTTTTAATATTAATTATATATGTATTCAATTGTAACTAATTTATGTTGGGAATAAAATGAGATATGTTTTGATCTAATACCAAAACCCCCTGAGACATGCCTAAGTCAATATAAATATGTTCTAAGAATGTTAGAACATATAGATTATAGGCTAGATGAGAAGCTGAAATGTTAGGTAGCTCTTAGACAATTAGATGCACAATTTGAGGGGGAACCTATGCTTTGAAAATGATCAAGATCAAGTCCCCTCAAGGCTCAAATTCTGGAACAATCACTTAAGAGCAAGGACACCCTATGAAATCTAAGATGCTCTTATCAGGAGAGTTGTCCAGAGAAGATGCTCTTATGCAAGAACAAGATTGTAAAGCTCAAAAGGACAAGTCCAATGAAGATGCTCTGATCAGGAGAGTTGTCCAGAGAAAATATTCATAAGCTCTGATCAGGAGAGTTGTCCAGAGAAAATATTCATAAGCTCTGATCAGGAGAGTTGTCCAAAGAAGCTAGCCATATGCAAGAACAAGCTTACCTAGCTCAAAAGGACAAGACTACTCAAAGGTTTTTATCAGGAGAGTTGTCCAGAGAAGTCAACTCTATGCATAAAGTGCTCTGATGCAAAAAGATTAAATATACTGATCAGGAGAGTTGTCCAGAGGAGTTGTCTCAGCTAAATTGATCAAGATCAAGTGCTCTGAAAGCCTGAGATCAACTATGCTGAAGAGTTTGAGACAACCAGTCCCTAAAGGTCCTCAAAGAAATAAGCTAAGACCATACTCAAGAGAAATAAAGGGAAAGAGCCAAGTCATCTGAAGAAGAGCAAGCCAACCATGCTGAAAAGTAAAAATGCTGATAGTGATAAGGAGAGTTGTCCAGATGATAAGGAATGTTGTCCTATCATTGGATCAACCTTCAGAAGCCATGTCCAAGTCCTAACAAGAAGTCAAACATTGGGAAAAGTGCTGCAGAATGAAGACAAAACTGTTACAGCCGTTTATTACCCAAATGAGGACATGTCACTATCAAGAATCTGTCTTCCAGTTTGAAGAACTCAAGGAAGACATTTATAGCAATTTGGGGCTGCCTCTCCAACGGGCAAATCCTCCATTTTGTCTATAAATACAGAAGTGTGAAGACCATTTGAAAGTACCTCAACCTCAACCTTGACAAGAATATCCAACTATCCTACAAGTTGACAAGTGCTCTCAAGCTTTCAAAGAGACTATCTTAGTCTTTATACACTTCTTCTAAGCTGAACCCAATTGTATATCCATACACAAGCTTAGAGAGATATCCTATTCTTATACACTGATCTTCACTGTAAAGGATATCTCATTAGTTGGAACCTTACTTCAATCCTTACCCCTTTCAAGAGTGAAAGTGAGAAGGTTGTAGTAGTAGAAGTGGTAGGAGCTGACTGTTGAGAGAAGAACAGTTCAGTTCTGAGTTGAGAAGAGGGTACTAGGACTCTAGACATCCTAGGGATCAATTCACCAAGGAGTGGTGTTCTTGATCAAGTGCACCTTGGCACTATAAAACAAGTTAATTCCAAGAGTGAAGGAATTATCCTGTTAAATCAGGGAAAGTGGATGTAGGAGCTTGAGTCTCTGAACCACTATAAACTCTTGTGTTGATTTACTTTACAAGTACTTACATTCCTTCAACACTGCACACAAAACTGATCTTTCAAAGATACATATTCAAAGACTGTGAAAAACTGATTTGGACAAGTTCCCTGAAGCTAAACTGAACTGTGTTGCATTGACTAAGTGATTTCAGAAATTAAAGGAGTCTAAACTTAAAGGGGCAACCACTATTCCGCATATATAACTCCCCTAGATAGTTATTCAACTAAGTACTCAATAGTACTTAGTAGTTTGATTATCTTAGAAGAGTTAATTTCCTTCAGCAGAGTTGTCCAAGACAACCTTGCTGAACTCTGGTTTGATCAAATTAGCAAAAAGAATTGCATACAAGTGTATTCCCCCCCCCCCATACACTTGTCATATACTCCTTTCAGGACCAACAAGTGGTATCAGAGCAGGGGTTCATAGACCACTGCTTCTGAAAATCCATCTTGATTTTCAAAACTCTCATATTTGTGTGGTCACTGAACTGATCTCTTTCTGAAATCCATCATTTGTTAACTAACTGATTATTTGTGAGATATGGCAAACAACAATGCTGTTCCTCCACCTGCTGTTCAAGGATTAGACAACATGGCCACAAATCCAGTCAATCACATTTCTCATCACAAACTGCCCATGTTTTCAATAGACAATTATGATTTCTGGAAAATTAGAATGAGGGCTCATCTTGCATCTCTCCATACTGATATGCTAAGAGTAATCACAAGAGGACCTTTTGTGTTTACTCAAACTAACCCCAGAGTGACAGCTGAGCAAAAAGCAGATGTAAGGGAACTGATTCCCAAAGATGAGGATGACTTCACTACTGATGAAAAGAGGAAAGATAATTTGAATTATCTTGCCATGTACACCCTTTATCAAACAATTCCAGATGCAGTTATGGGAAGAGTCTACCACTGCACAACAGCTAAAGAAATTTGGGATACTCTTGCTGAAATGTGTGAGGGCACTGAAAAGATCAAGGAGAACAAGCTCCAAGTTGCTGTGCAGAAGTTTGAACAATTCTCAATGGAGTCTGATGAGTCCATTGACAAATTTGCTGGTAGATTCACTGATGTGATGAATGAGATTAACTCATTGGGCAAGGTCTACACCAAGAGAGAGGTTGGACTGAAAATCCTAAGGAGTCTCACTCAAAAGTGGGATGTCTATGCTGTGATGATGCAGAATACCAAAGATCTCTCCACCATGCCCATGCAACAAATATTCTCAGAACTTAAAGCCTATGAGTTTGACCTCAATAGAAGAAAGTCTGTTGAGGAACCTTCAAATCCCACTAAGGGAGTGGCATTCAAAGCCAAAGTTGCTGAGCCAGAAATGCAACCCACTCCCAGATCATCAAAGACAGTCTCCAAGACTGAAATGAAGGAAGAACTAGCCTTGATGGCTAGAAGGTTTGACAAGCTCAACACAAGGTTTGGTAGATACAAGAAATTCTACCAAGACAACAAATTCAGGAGAAGATACAATTCCCCTGAAGGTCAGGCTGAGGACAAAAAGCCTGAAGAGAAAAGATCAGAGGACAAGTCCTCTGATAGGAGAAGATCCAGTAGAGCTGATCCTTCTTCATCTAAGAGAAGAGAAGAATCCAAGAAAGATGATGATGAAGACCTGTGCTATAATTGCAAAAAGAAAGGGCACTTCCAGTATGACTGCCCTGAATTGAGCTCTAAAGAAAGAAGAGAGAGACAAGCTAAAAGAGACAGAAAGTTCACCAATAGAAAGGCCATGATGGCTGGTGAAGAATCTGATAGTGCTGAAAGCTTCAACTCTTCTGATGGATTATTCTCCAACAGTGATGATGATGATGATGTCTGCAACATGGCTCTTGAGGATGATGAGGTATCCTCTACTTCTAGTTCACCATCATTCACCTCACAAAACACTAGTAAGGTTAACCTGAAACTTTCCTTGGGAAAGTTGATGGAAGATTTCACTAGATTACAAGAATTTCATGATAATTGTGTGAAAGAAAAAGAAAGATTGGCTATTGAACTTTCCAAAAACTCTGAGGTAGCTGTTGATGTCAAGTCTACTGAGTTGTATCAACAAGTCTTGAGAAAGCTTGAGGAAGCAAATCTCAGGATAGTTGACCAACAAAAGGAGATTGATGATCAATTTCTCTCTCAGAAGAGAAAAGAATTTGAACTTAAAATTCTAAATGCCAAGTTTGAAAATCTCTCACATGAGTATGATATTCTTAAATCAAGTGAAGAGAGCCTGAAATTAAAGATGTCTGCTTTGAACAAATCCTCTAGAGCAATAGAGGAAATTCAAAGTTATCAAAGACCTATGGCTCAAAGAAGTGGATTGGGTTTTGATCCATTTGAATCTTCACCTTGTCTTAGTGTTGCATCCACAAGTAACACTAAGAGAATCTTTGTTAAGTCAGTGGCACAACAAGCTGAAAATGAAGTAATTCAGCCACTGAACAAAGGAAAGGGCAAATTGAATGAAATGCCTACTCAAGTGATTCAGGAGAAAAGGCCAAAACCTAAGGAAATGGCCAAAGCTCCTGAGCACAAGAGGAATGTTGGTCAGCAGAGTAGACCCAATGGAAGGGCAACTCTCCTGAACAATGTTCAGAGGAATTATCCAAGGTATAATCAGCCTAGGCCAACTCATCTGAGAAAGCCTCAGCTGAATAGACCCAAGGACAACCACCCTCACAGGCAGAATAAAATGAGACAACCAAAACCCTTCATGCCAAAGGGTAATGGTCATAAAAAGGCCTTTCCTCAAAGATTTCATCAAGCTGCACAAAGAACTCATAAGTTCAGAAGAGTGGACAACTCCTCTGAAACTTACAGAGTTAACACATTCACACATACTTTCCCAAAGGCATTTAAAGGAAAGACAGTGTATATTAATGCACTAGGAAATCAACTTAGCCACCTTGAATCAATCAGGGTTATTAGGCAAGTTTGGGTTCCCAAAGGTACAGCTAACCTCTCAGGACCCAAAACTCAAAGGGTACCTAAACCTATCTAAATGCAGGTACCATTGGGCCACAAGAAGAGGAGCATGAACAAAAAGACAGCATGGTACCTTGACAGTGGATGCTCAAGGCACATGACTGGAAACAAGGAACTCCTCTCTGATTTTATTGAAAAAGAAGGCCCAAATGTCACCTTTGGAGACAGCTCACAAGCAACAACAAAAGGTTATGGTACTTTGATGATTGGTAACATCAAAGTAACCAACGTATCTTATGTAGCTGGTCTCAAATATAACCTCCTGAGTATCAGTCAATTCTGTGATAAAGATTTTAATGTTGAGTTCTCAAGTGGAAAGTGTCTAATTAAGGATAAAACTCAACAAACCCTATTGACTGGAACTAGGAAGGGAAATGTGTATTTTGCAGACTGGGACACGTCTACTGATGCTGCATGTTTTATTGCTAAAAGTTCTAGTGAACAAAGTTGGCTATGGCACAAGAGGCTAAACCACCTGAACTTCAAATCTATGAATAAACTTGCTAGAAATGCATTAGTTAAAGGACTACCTAATGAGGTTTTCATTAAAGAACATGTGTGTAAGCCATGTCAAGAAGGAAAACAGATTAAAGCCTCATTTAAGGGAAAACCAGTCATCTCCACTGAAAGGGTACTTGAACTTCTACATATGGATCTGTTTGGACCAATTACCCCTTCAAGCATAAATGGTAGAAAATACACATTAGTGGTAGTAGATGACTTCTCTAGGTTCACATGGGTAGTATTTCTCCTTAATAAGAAGGAAACACAAGTCAAACTACCTGAACTTCTCAAGAGACTGTCAAATGAGAAAAGCCTTAACATTATCAAGATAAGATCTGATAAAGGCACTGAGTTCATTAATTCATACATCAATGAGTACTGCACATCAAATGGAATAGCTCATGAAACCTCAGCAGCTAGAACTCCCCAACAAAATGGAGTTGCAGAAAGAAGGAATAGAACTTTAAAAGAAGCTGCTAGAACTCTAATTGCTGACTCAAATTTACCTAAGAGGTTTTGGGCTGAAGCTATAAACACTGCATGCCATACTCAAAATAGATGTTTGATCACTAAGGGGCAAGGCAAAACCCCCTATGAACTCTGGAAAGGAAGAATGCCTAAAGTGCCATACTTTCATATATTTGGTTGTAAATGTTTCATTCACAATAATGGGAAAGAACAGTTGAAAGCCTTTGACAGCAAAGCTGATGAGGGAGTATTTCTTGGATACTCTCAAATCAGTAGAGCTTTCAGAGTCTACAACAAGAAAACCCTTATAGTGGAAGAAACACCTCATGTTGTGTTTGATGAGTCTATCTTTGAGATCAGGAATGATCATTTGGAACCTGAAGAAATCACACAGAGGACAACCAGGCTAAATCTAAAAGACAAAGGCACTGAATTCATAGATGTTGTCCAAGCCAATCTGCCTGAAAAACCCACATTGGACAACAATCCTGAAGGCAACCTTCCTGAAACAAATCCTACAGATGGAAATGGTGAACTGAATGAACCAATCCCAGTTCACATCCAGGTAACAACTACCAATGAAGAAGCAGTTCCTGCTGAGGTAGTTAATGGGTCAAATAATCAAGGGGGAACTCAAAATGTTGAAAATGCCAATGTCCCTGACATTGAGGACAACATCCCTGATTATGATCCTGAATTAGATCCTGCATTAAATTATCCTGAATTCTATGATCAAAATGACTCACCCTCAGTAGAGGACAACTATACTGAAGAGATCAGAAAAAGAAGGACTTGGTTGTCTGACCATCCTACTGATCTAATACTTGGTGATCCAAGTATTGGAGTCAAAACAAGAAGATTCCATGGTGAAAGTGCTCTTTTATGTTGTTTCTTGTCAGAGCAAGAACCAAGTAATGTTGAGGAAGCACTTCAAGATGCCAATTGGATCACAGCCATGCAGGAAGAACTGAATCAATTCACCAGAAATGAAGTATGGGAGCTGGTGGATAGGCCTTCACATCAAGATGTTATTGGAACAAAGTGGGTGTTCAAGAACAAGAAAAATGAAAATGATGTGATTGTCAGAAACAAAGCAAGACTTGTGGCAAAAGGGTATTGCCAACATGAAGGCATTGACTATGATGAGACATTTGCACCTGTGGCAAGGCTAGAAGCAATAAGGCTCTTTCTAGCCTATGCAGCCCACAAGAGGTTCAAAGTATACCAAATGGATGTCAAGAGTGCCTTTCTGAATGGAGTCTTGAAAGAAGAAGTCTATGTGGAGCAACCACCAGGTTTTGAAGTTGGAAACCAAGTTTACAGACTCAAGAAAGCTCTATATGGACTCAAACAAGCCCCTAGGGCTTGGTATGATACACTGTCACAATTCCTCTTGGATCATGGATTCACCAAGGGAACTGTGGACAGAACTCTCTTCAGAATCTCTGAAGGAGAGGACATCTTGCTTGTCCAAATTTATGTAGATGACATAATTTTTGGATCCCCAAATGAGAAGCTGTGTGAAAAATTCTCCAAACTCATGCAAAGCAAGTTTGAAATGTCCATGATGGGGTTGATGAACTTCTTTTTGGGTCTACAAGTCAAGCAATCTAAAGAAGGAATCTTCATCAACCAAGCTAAGTACACCAGAGAAATGATCAAAAAGTTTGGGTGTACAACTAGCAAGCCAGTAAGGATCCCAATGAACACAAATTGGAAGATGGATCCTGATGAGAGTGGTATTCCAACCAACTCTACTGAGTATAGAGGAATAATTGGTTCACTCCTCTATCTCACTGCCAGCAGACCTGATATCACCTTTGCAGTAGGTGTTTGTGCAAGATTTCAAGCAAATCCTAAGAAAAGCCACCTTGAGGCTGCAAAGAGGATTTTGAGGTACCTCAAAGGCACTGAGAATCTAGGCCTTTGGTACCCTGCTGATGACAATATTGAGCTAACTGGCTACTCAGATGCTGATTATGGAGGATGTAGGATTGACAGAAAGTCCACTTCAGGGACTTGTCAATTCTTGGGCAACAAGCTTATTTCATGGTTCTCCAAGAAGCAGAACACAGTGGCCACTTCCACCACTGAAGCTGAATATGTTGCTGCTGGAAGTTGTTGTGCTCAAATTCTTTGGCTAAGACAACAACTAAGAGACTACAAAGTCAACTCTACTGAAGTGCCAATTTTCTGTGATAACAATAGTGCCATTGCTATATCACAAAATCCTGTCTTGCACACAAGATGCAAACATGTGGACATCAAGCACCACTTCATTAGAGATCATGTGGAGAAGAAGGATATCAAGCTAGTGAAAATTCACACAGACCATCAAAAAGCTGATATATTAACCAAGCCACTTGCAGAGGCAAGATTTTTGGAGCTATCAGCAGAGTTGGGATTACTTGATCCAGGGAAGTTGGACAAATAAGTCCAAAGAAGCTCATTGATTAAGGGGGAAACAAACTCAAACTTCAGCAGACTTGGTCAAGTCTACTGAAATTCAGAAACATGATCTTACCTCTTCAGGACACTTGTCTCTTGAAATTCAGGACACTTGTCCACAGTTCTTCAGGACACTTGTCCATGTAGGGTCAGATAAGTTGTCCTAGCTATCAAACCAAATCTTGGTATGATAAGCACCTATTTTTGGTGATCAATACCTATCTCGAAATCTGTCCCTTGAAATACAGTTTTCACCTTTCTGGGATTTAATTTGTCTCCCACCCAAAAGGTCACTTTCCATGCATTAAATGCCAAGATTTAACTCTTGTTTGCATTAAACTTTTTGGGACATGATCTATCTCGAAAAATTCCCAGCCTTAAACAAACATTAAAAACCACCCACGTTTTGAATAAAACAGTTATTTCACTGTTACATTGGTTTTTGACCATTGGATCAAAAATGGACAACTCCCCTGAAATCAATCCTAGCCGTCCATTTTGGATTTCCATTTTTGTTCACCTTTGAATTGTCTCAAGACCTTACCAACTCATTGACAAACATTCTTTTTAGAATATTCACAAGTCTTAAGATACCCACAAACACTTCTTCCCCAAGTATTCGAAACCCTAACTCAAAAGTTCTTCAAACTCTCTCATTCTTCATCAAACTTTTCTCTGCAACTTTCAATGGCCCCCAAGGTTAGACCTGAGATGCTTGTTGATTTCTCCAACAAGGATCTAGACCTAGATTTTGCCTATCTTAGCAACAAAAACAATCTTCACTTTGAGCCCATAATTTCCTTTGAAAGTGAAGATCCTGAGATAACTCCAACCCTAAGGTGGTTGAGAAGGGCTGGTCTCCAAAAGTTCTTGGAAGAAAGACCAAGCTCTTGCTTGGAGAGTTACATGGCAGAATTCTTTGCCTTCCTAAAGTGGAGAGGCAACCCTGAAGATGGAGAAGTATTAACCAGGTTAGCTTACACTGCAGAAGGAGAGGAGGAGGAGAGATTCCACAGAGTGAAATTCTCCTCAGAGGATCTGGAAGGAGCCTTTGGATTGCCTTATGAGGGAAGGAATCCAGAAGTCTATGGTACTGGACATGAAGAGGAAATAGCCCAAGAATGGCTATTAGTTCCAGGCCCTCTCTCCTCAACTCAAAACAAGAAAACTCTCAAGCCAGAGTTTCTCAATCTTTTTGAGGTAGTTGCTAATAGCCTCCTAAGCAACACTGGAAGCTTAGAGCAGGTCAGCCATCCAAGGATCAGAATCATGGCTGCCATTATTGATGCCAGTGATAAGGGCATCAAGTTTGATTGGAGGACCTTCATCATGTCTGAAATGATGAAGGAGAAGGCTAAATTCAAGGTGAAAACCCACAATAAGGTGGTGCTAGAAGGGAAAATCAAGTATTGCACCAGGGCAAGCTTGTTGATTGAGAGGTTTTCCCACTATTCCCAGATGCAGACCTTTGCAAAGCCCCTTCCCGCCCAAAAGATCCTATTCAGAAAGCTCAGCAAGAAAACTGAGAAAAGAAGGATGTTACTGGCCAAGCCTGCTGAAGAACAGGAGGAAGAGAAGCCTAAAATGAAAAAGAGAACAAAGGCCAGGGCTGTCAAAACAAGAAAGATGTCTCAATTGTCTTCAAAAGAAGCCTCAGGAGCATCAGCTGAAGTTGATGCAGTGGCAGAAGAGGGAGTGAGTGTGCCTTCTGACCACTCAGAAGAGTTGAGGAGGAAGTACAATGAGACTAGGCAAAAGAAGAAGGGTGATAAGAGAATCAGGGAAGTTGTCCCTGAGAAGGAAGGAAGTGGAAGTAGCAGGGCCAGCAAGAGAAGGGCCAAACCTACTGAGAAGGTGTTGGAGTTTCAAGAAGAAAGGTCTCTTCAATTGGCTCTAAGGGAGAGCAGAGCTGAAAGCAGGGCCAAATCCATGTCAAGGACTAATTCATCTGGTTCTGGAACTCCAGAATCCAAAGTCCCTGAAGGTCAACTCATAGAGGCCAACCTCCCTGAAATTCAGTATCTTGAGCCCAACTCCCCTGAAACCCATGTCACCCCTTCCAACCAACCCATTACCCCTGTAAATCTCACTAAGAGGTATTCTCCTGAAGGGAATGAACAAAGAAGTGGCATAGATGTGCTTGCTGATTTAGCAGTAGATGAGACAAGACTCCTGTCTCCCCTTGACTCATCCATGCTCAACTATTCAAAGCTCTTGGAGCATGCACTTCATGAGCCAACCCCCCTAAGTAAAGCCCCTTCAGACCCATTGCTCTCAAAAGCAACTGAAGATCCTTCTACTGCACCCAACCCTTCTGAGACCATTATCCCTGAAATCAATTTGCCTGAAGCCATATTAGGAGAACCCAGAGCCAACTCCCCTATAACCCAAAGTCCCCATTTAAGTGGAGATGAGGAGGAGTATACTTATGAAAGTATGCTCAGAGGAGGAGCCAAGGCTACTGTGGACAGTTTGTATCCACAACTTGCTGAATTTCCAAGAATTCAGAAGGCCTTTCATGATTTGAGGATGCTTGTTGATGTGAAAGACAAATCTATGATGGAGATATCACAAGTCATCCAAGATAAGGGTGCAAACTGGTGGCAAATAGAGGAGAACAGATTGCTACACTTTGCTGGAGTTTCAAAGACAAGATTCCTCATTGATGAGGAGATTTTTGCAAAGCTGGTGGCTGATAAGATTGAGGAGGACAAAGAGAGAAAAGCCAAGGGAATCAAACACCCTGACAGTGGCTCTAATGATGATGATTCCCCTGATGATCCCTCAAACCCTTCAAATCCCAACCCTCCTGAAACCCCTCAAGCCAACCTCCCTGAACCCCTTCAACCCAAGTCTTCTGTAGCAGATAGACTTTCCAATCCTCCTAAAACCTATCATAGGAAAGGCTCTGTAACTTTAGAGGTGTTGACCAAGGGTGGTAACACAACCAAAGACACATCTGCCAATGAAGGTTCTTCTGAACCCAAGGCACAGCCTAAAGATGTTGAGGTTCCTGTACTAGAGGCTAGTTTGATTAAGGCCTATTCAGTGTCAGAAGAGTTGGATACTGATCAGCCCTTAATCATTCAGGATGACTCAGTGGCTGCTGATATAAGCACTGTGATCTCCCCACAACTGCCATCTTTGAACCTTGTTGAAGGTGGAGATGCTGCAGGTTTAAGAGAAGGAGTTGAAAAGGAAAGTAGTGTTGAAAAATCAGAGGGAGTTGAGGATGAAAGAGAGGTAGTCATCACTAAGATAGTGAGTGTACCACCAAATGAGGGTGGAATAAGTGAGGAAGGACAGGTTATTCTTGAAGTCAAATCTGAACTTCAAGAATCCCTTGATGAGAGGAGGCCTGATTCCTTGAGTGAGAACATCAATTATGAAGGGAGAAAAGAACAAGTTGAAAATGAGAAGAAGACTGCTGATGTATCAGAGTCTTATGCAAAAGAAATTGAGGGTGATGAGTGCTTATTTCCTAACTTGTTTGACTTGTCTGATGTTGCAGGTATCTCTCTTGATCAAATTTTTGCAGATGAGTTCCTCACAGATGCACCTATCCAAGTAGACACAGGCTCAGCTCAGGCCTTACTTGGAATGCAATCAGAGAAGTTGGACTCCTTGGCTCATCAAGTCCAATCTGCTCATGCTGAAACTTCAGGAGCATTGAATGAGCAAGGAAGGACTCTAGCATCTGTAGAAATGAGGCTCACTGGCTCTGAAGATGTTGTGCTACCAACTCTTGAGGCAAGAATCAGTGGTGTGGAATCTGGTCTCCAAACCATCTCCACTGAAGTTCAAAGTGCCAAATCAACCATGGAAGCCATCTCAGAGGAGGTCAAGAAAGAACAAAAGCTGCTGAGAGACAATCACAATGCTAATGTCAAAGCTCTCAGGCTAACTGTCAAACAAGCTATTGGAAAGAAGACTGCACTGCAAAAGAGAAGAGCTGAAGAGCAAAGGCTAGCTATGGTCAAAGCTGCCTCAGAAAAATTTTCCCAAGATGTGCTGGCCAACATTGCTGAAGGTGCAGTGGCCAACCTCACTGAGCTTCTGAAAGCTAAATTGGATGCATCTCTCAAAGCAACCTTAGAGGAGGTTGTCCAACAAAAAATGAAGCCTGTTCTAGCTTTTCTTAGCTTGAGCAATGATAAAATGCAAGATATACATGATGAAAATGTGTATTTGTTGGAAGAGATGAAGTCCCTAAACCAGGCCCAATCCCTGATGGCCTCAACAATGAGTGACCTCAAGCCCCAGTGTTTTGATGCTGCCAAAAAGGGGGAAAGGGAAAGAGCAAGGGCAAAAGGTGCCTTAGTAATTGGGAGTCCAGTGAAAGGGAAGGACAAAGTCCCTGAAGGAAAGGGAAAAGAGCCTGAAATGCTGAACTTGGAAGATTTAGATGAAGAGGAGCAGTTAGCATTGGCACTGAAAAACTCAATGGCCTCAGCTCAAGAGGAAAGAGTAAGGCTACAACAAAGACCAGGTGGTGAAGTGTCAGGTTTGGACAAAGATGCTGAAGGTGTCCAAACTAGAGGAAAGATCAAGAAGGCCCAAGGAAAGAAGAGACAAATTGAGAAACTCACTGACTTTCCTAGCAGCCTTGATCTTCCACCTGAATTCAGAATTGATGAAGATGAGCCTACATCAAAGAAAGCCAAAGCTGCTGAAAAGGACAAATCTTCTGAATCTGGCAAAACTGCTGAAGGTACCAAGTCCACTGAAGACATTGAAGAAATATATGCTGAAGGATTTGGACCTGAACCCAAGAAGAAGACAACTGTTCTAGCCCATGATCCATCAAAGCTGTTTCATGAAGGGTATGGAAAAGACCCTGAAACACAACAGAAACTGGCCATGATGAGGGCCCATGAGAAAATGGATCTGATGGAAGAAGCCAACAGAGCAAGAGATGAAAGGAGAGCAAACTTTCAGAAACCAAGAAGGAGAAGAGCAACTTACAGCAAGATGAAGCCTCAGCTTCTAATCCAAATGGACACCAAATATCCACACTTGGATAAATGGGTGCCAATTCAACTGAATGACACATGGGAAGAAGCCAAAAGGGAGTTTGTCTATGACTATTATGTCATTGACAGATGGAATGGAGGAGATGCAAACTCTGCCTTCACTGAGTTCATGCTAGAATACTACAGAGAGTTGTATCAACAACTACTTGCAGCTGCTGACATTGCAAGATTTGAACTCACAGCTCCCAAGCCAATCATATACATGCCTCCAAAGCTTGAAGGATGGATTGACCAAGCAAGAATTCTGAGGGAATTCACTGAGATCCTTAAGCTGAACAAGATGGTTCTTGGACCTAAGGGAACCAACCAAGAAGCCATGGCACTGAAAAGAAGAGTGTGGGCACAGTATGGAATGCTGCCACCTCCTGAGGATGATCTTTGAAATGGCTAAGTCTTCTGACCTTACTTGATTGATCAACTATGCTGAAATATGATCAAGATTGCTGATATGGTGTGCTAATCTGTTTGCTCTGATCTGTTATGGATTGCTCTGATACAAGCTCTGTGCTCTGATGCTGAAAATATTATTTTTGTCTTGAATTATTAGAATGAAATGCTCTGATGTATTTAAGTGTTATTGATTCATGCTCTGATATGTTAATTTCAACTATCAACATGCTTGTAATGATCTTTGAATGAATGATAGTTGAACTTATTTTGAATCAAGAAACACAAATCTCTCTATGCCTATCTTAAAACCTACTTGCAACAGAAACAGTGAATACACTAACACATTATTTTTCAGGAATATTGACCTTAGTCATGTCTTCTGAAGATACATGTAATAGGTGTAGACAAGTCACTTTTGCTTAGATAGTATAGGTTTTGGCATCATCAAAAAGGGGGAAATTGTTGGGAATAAAATGAGATATGTTTTGATCTAATACCAAAACCCCCTGAGACATGCCTAAGTCAATATAAATATGTTCTAAGAATGTTAGAACATATAGATTATAGGCTAGATGAGAAGCTGAAATGTTAGGTAGCTCTTAGACAATTAGATGCACAATTTGAGGGGGAACCTATGCTTTGAAAATGATCAAGATCAAGTCCCCTCAAGGCTCAAATTCTGGAACAATCACTTAAGAGCAAGGACACCCTATGAAATCTAAGATGCTCTTATCAGGAGAGTTGTCCAGAGAAGATGCTCTTATGCAAGAACAAGATTGTAAAGCTCAAAAGGACAAGTCCAATGAAGATGCTCTGATCAGGAGAGTTGTCCAGAGAAAATATTCATAAGCTCTGATCAGGAGAGTTGTCCAGAGAAAATATTCATAAGCTCTGATCAGGAGAGTTGTCCAAAGAAGCTAGCCATATGCAAAAACAAGCTTACCTAGCTCAAAAGGACAAGACTACTCAAAGGTTTTTATCAGGAGAGTTGTCCAGAGAAGTCAACTCTATGCATAAAGTGCTCTGATGCAAAAAGATTAAATATACTGATCAGGAGAGTTGTCCAGAGGAGTTGTCTCAGCTAAATTGATCAAGATCAAGTGCTCTGAAAGCCTGAGATCAACTATGCTGAAGAGTTTGAGACAACCAGTCCCTAAAGGTCCTCAAAGAAATAAGCTAAGACCATACTCAAGAGAAATAAAGGGAAAGAGCCAAGTCATCTGAAGAAGAGCAAGCCAACCATGCTGAAAAGCAAAAATGCTGATAGTGATAAGGAGAGTTGTCCAGATGATAAGGAATGTTGTCCTATCATTGGATCAACCTTCAGAAGCCATGTCCAAGTCCTAACAAGAAGTCAAACATTGGGAAAAGTGCTGCAGAATGAAGACAAAACTGTTACAGCCGTTTATTACCCAAATGAGGACATGTCACTATCAAGAATCTGTCTTCCAGTTTGAAGAACTCAAGGAAGACATTTATAGCAATTTGGGGCTGCCTCTCCAACGGGCAAATCCTCCATTTTGTCTATAAATACAGAAGTGTGAAGACCATTTGAAAGTACCTCAACCTCAACCTTGACAAGAATATCCAACTATCCTACAAGTTGACAAGTGCTCTCAAGCTTTCAAAGAGACTATCTTAGTCTTTATACACTTCTTCTAAGCTGAACCCAATTGTATATCCATACACAAGCTTAGAGAGATATCCTATTCTTATACACTGATCTTCACTGTAAAGGATAGTTGGAACCTTACTTCAATCCTTACCCCTTTCAAGAGTGAAAGTGAGAAGGTTGTAGTAGTAGAAGTGGTAGGAGCTGACTGTTGAGAGAAGAACAGTTCAGTTCTGAGTTGAGAAGAGGGTACTAGGACTCTAGACATCCTAGGGATCAATTCACCAAGGAGTGGTGTTCTTGATCAAGTGCACCTTGGCACTATAAAACAAGTTAATTCCAAGAGTGAAGGAATTATCCTGTTAAATCAGGGAAAGTGGATGTAGGAGCTTGAGTCTCTGAACCACTATAAACTCTTGTGTTGATTTGCTTTACAAGTACTTACATTCATTCAACACTGCACACAAAACTGATCTTTCAAAGATACATATTCAAAGACTGTGCAAAACTGTTTTGGACAAGTTCCCTGAAGCTAAACTGGACTGTGTTGCATTGACTAAGTGATTTCAGAAATTAAAGGAGTCTAAACTTAAAGGGGCAACCACTATTCCGCATATATAACTCCCCTAGATAGTTATTCAACTAAGTACTCAATAGTACTTAGTAGTTTGATTATCTTAGAAGAGTTAATTTCCTTCAGCAGAGTTGTCCAAGACAACCTTGCTGAACTCTGGTTTGATCAAATTAGCAAAAGAATTGCATACAAGTGTATTCCCCCCCCCCCCATACACTTGTCATATACTCCTTTCAGGACCAACAATTTAGTTATTTTTACTCATTTAATAATTTATTTCACATTTATTAATTGATTAATTTTTAACTTGTAACAACTATATATGTACAAGAAAACTGTGATTTAGCCGTGAAAATATTTGTCGCCAATTATAATATTTTTGTCGCTAACGTGAATTAGCGATGAAATAATTTTGTCGCGGGATTTGTTGCTATACGCCCGTCGCTAACGTGTTTGCGACAAAAAAATTAATTTTATCGCAAATGTTTGCGACAAAAAAATTATTTTTGTCGCAAATGTTTGCGATGAAAATTTGAGTTTCATCGCAAAATATTAGCGACGAAAATATGAGTTTCATCGCAAAATGTTTGCGAGGAAAATCAAATATTTGTCGCAAACACGTTAGCGACGGGTGTATAGCAACAAATCCCGCGACGAAATTATTTCATCGCTAACTCACATTAGCGACGAAAATATTAGAATTAGCGATAAATTTTTTCGTGATAAATATTTTAATTTCGTTGCAAATGTTAGTGATGAAACCCATATTTTTTCGCTAATATTTGGCTATGATATCCAATTTATGAATTATTCTCTAAACCCACTTCCACAATCGACCAACCCGCACCCACACCCGACCCGCCCCAAACCGTACCCAACCCACACCCGATCCGCCCCAACCGACCCTAACGTAATCGTTCTCTAAACCCACACCCTACCCGCCCAACCCGACCCGTACCGCATTCACACTCGACCCGTCCCAACCGACCCGCACCCAACCCACACCCGAACCGCCCAAATATGTACCGCACCCACACCCGACCCTAACCCAACCCGATCTGCACCCACATACCCCCTCCCCCATTTTATTTATATGACTATTTATTTGGTCTTGGTGGGAATCGATCCCGGGTGGGTGAGCGCCCATAGCTAGGCGTCCACCACTCGGGCAGACAACTCTTTGGTTTAGTTTTTAATATTAATTATATATGTATTCAATTTTTACTAATTTAGTTAATTTACTTATATTATTCAATAATTTATTTCACATATATTAATTGATTAATTTTTAACTTGTATATATGTATATATTTTTGTATATATATTGTAATTTTTAAAACAATTACAATTGTAAAAAATCAATGTTACTTTAACAATTCCAAAAAAATAATAAATATTACATCCAATCTTCATCCTCTCATATTTATGTCCATCTTCATTTGCATCATCATATTTATAAATATTTTTATAAACATTCAAACGTATAAGACACAAAATATGGAGAATTATTAAACATTTAATTATATAAACCGATTTTCTTAATTTAATATGCATAGTTGAAGTAGTACCCTTCCCTCATTCTTAGCGAGAATAACAATAAATAATTAATGAAATCAAGAAAACAGAAAAACATAAAATAAATTATACAAAATGAAATCAAAAAATTATACCCCAAAATAAATCAAATAAAAAACTTAATAGTGAAAAAGTAAATGAAATTATATTGATCCTATTATTTTAAATATCATAGTGTTGGAATCGTCTCTATTATTTCACATTGTGCATGCACTCAAACTTTTTTCCTTTATTATGTTTAAACGATAACCTTTTTTAATTCATCAGAATTAAACATGAAATAATCTATTTCATTACTAAAATATTAGAGACGAAATATAATTTTCATTATTGTTCTGGTTATTAAGAATAAAATAAAATATTGTGTTGCTAATATAGTGATGAAATATTTTAATTTTCTCTCGAATATTAAATCCACAAAATTAATCATGCAAATTTCAATTTTGTCGCTAATAAATATAATTTTTTTCATTGTTGTTCTTATTATTAACAACAAAATAAAATAATTTGTTGAAAGTGTGGCGATGAAATTTTTTAATTTTGTTGCAAATATTAATTCCAAGAAATTAGCCACAAAAAATATATTTCATCGTAAAATAATAGCGACTAAATATAATTTTCATTGTTGTCCTTATTATTAACAACAAAATAAAAGAATTTGTTGCTAGTTTAGCGATGAAATTTTTTTATTTCATCGCAAAAATTAATTTCAATAAATTAGCCACAAAAAAATAATATTTCATCGCAAAATATTAGCGACGAAATATAATTTTCATTGTTGTTCTGATTATTAACAACAAAATGAAGCAATTTGTTGCTATTATAGCGATAAAATATTTTAATTTCATTGCAAAAATTAATTTTAATAAATTAGCCACGAAAAATTCTATTTCATCGCAAAATGTTAGTGACAAAATATAATTCTCATTGTTGTTCTGATTATTAACAACAAAATGAAGCAATTTGTTGCTAATATAGCGATGAAATATATAGATTTTGTTGCAAAAATTAATTTCAAGAAATTAGCCACAAAAATTTCTACATCATCGCAAAATATTAGCAACGAAATATAATTTTCATTGTTTTTCTGATTATTAACAACAAAATGATGCAATTTGGTGCTAATATAGCGATGAAATATATAAATTTTGTTGCAAAAATTAATTTCAAGAAATTAGCCACGAAAAATTCTAATTCATCGCAAAATATTAGCAACGAAATATAATTTTCATTGTTGTTCTGATTATTACCAACAAAATGAAGCAATTTGTTGTTAATATAGCGATGAAATATATAAATTTTGTTGCAAAAATTAATTTCAAGAATTTAGCCACGAAAATTTATATTTCATCGCAAAATATTAGCGACGAAATATAATTTTCATTGCTGTTTTGATTATTAACAACAAAATGAAGCAATTTGTTGCTAATATAGCGACGAAATATATAAATTTTGTTGCAAATATTAAATCTAACAATTTAGCGACGAAAATTTCTATTTCGTTGCTAAAATTTGATTTTAGCGATAAAATTTAGATTTGTCGCAAAATTTTCGTCGCTATTCCCCCTGTTTCTTGTAGTGGTGCCCAAGTCCTATGAAACTGCCCACGTGTGGGGCACGACGGTGCACAACGTGCCCAAGAATGGGGACGATGGTGCACATGCGTGCCTAAATCGTGGCCAATTTAGTACCCACGTATGGGGCACGACGTCAAAAACTCCGCACCCGAGACCTCAAATCGTAAATTCGCCTCGACACAAGTGATTTTTTTATCGATTTAGTGGGGGATGCAAGCTGGTGTGACATTCCGACAACTTTGAAAAAATGGTGCACAATCATGCCCAAGTGTGGTATAGGATGGTGCCCACGTATGGTGCACGACTGGAAAAACTCCGCACCCGAGACCTCAAATCGAAAATTCGCCTCGACACAACTGATTTTTTTGTCAATTTAGTGGGGGATGCAAGCTAGTGTGACATTTCGACAACTTTAAAAACGGTGCACAAGCATGCCCAAGCGTGTGCTAGGACGATGACCATGTATAAGGCACGGCTGCCAAAACTCCGCACCCGAGACCTCAAATCGAAAATCTGTCTCGACACAAGTGATCAACCCAGAAGTGGGCAGGCATGATCGCCTGAAATAACAACGAGAACCCAGTTTCAGTGACATGACGATGCTTGCGCTCAGCCCGACCATTCTGTTGAGGAGTGTAGGACAAGAGATGCGATGATGAATGTCATGATCGGCGAGGAAACCACGAACGCGACTATTGACAAATTCCGTACCACCATCACTCTGGAAGGCCTTAATATTGGTAGAAAACTGATTGCAAACAAAGGTGTGAAACCGAACGAACACATCATAGAAGTCAAACTTGGCGTGCAACGAGTAGAGCCAAGTGAATCTGGAAAAATCATCCACAAAATTGACATAGTACCGAAAACCATCATTAGAAGCAACGGAGGCAGGTCCCCAAAGATCACAATGAACTAAATCCAAAACATGAGATGCTCGCTTCTCATTTAATGCAAAAGATAAATGTTTACTCTTAGCCAATTGACACGGAGTACATAAGCCCGGTTTGGGCAAAATAGAAGTAAGGGACAACAAGCCCAATTTATTCAACAAATTAACTATACAAATAGGAACATGGCCTAATCTACGATGCCAACACTCAAAAGAAGCCTTCAGTGACGAGCTCCGTAAAGCAGCGACCAAGGCTGGAGTGCCCTGCTCCAGGGCATAGAGTCCTCGACTATGCTGACCCCTCGCCAAGGGTTGTTTGGTCGCCCGATTCTGGATGACAAATGAGTCATTAGTAAATAACACATCAACAGGAAAATCGGAAGTAAGCTTACTAGTGGATAATAATTTCTTAGTGAGAAGTGGTACAACGAGCGCATCTAACAAACGAACGTCCTTATTGACCGAACACGACCCAACGTGAGTGATCAGAATAGTTGAACCATTAGCAACAATAACATTATCGTTACTAGAATACGGGTGAGGATTGTCCAGGTCAGCCGAGCGAGGAGTCATGTGAGCGGATGCACCACTATCGAGGAACCAATCCGAAGCAGAAGGTTGCGAGACATGACACTATGAATCAAGGGCATGAGCAAGATTGGCCGCAGAGGGGGCAGGGCGAGCATAACGGTCCGGACACCAATTCGCATAATGCCCCTATTGTCGGCAGATCTGGCAAGTGGGAGGGCGGCGAGCAAAGGTCGAGCCACCAACCGAGGATCTAGTGTTCGCTTAACCACCAGAATTCTGAGGAGAGAAATTATAGGATTTGGTGCCAGGGCGAGAAGGCTTGCCCGAGCGAGCAGAAGCAGAGAATGCCGGAACGGGCGAGGAGAAGGAGTCCATTGATCGAGTAAAATGTTCATAGTTCAAGGTTTGGTGGATCAGGTCCCGAAAGGCAGACATGGGCGACATAGTCATGCGAGTGTCAGAGAAACCAGCGAACTGGGGGCCGAGACCGGTAAGAAACCAATGACACTTGTCGTCATCATCAACAAGCCTACCGAGGGATGCGAGTTGATCGCAAAGTGCACGAAACTTTCTGTTGAAGTCGTCGATGGAGGTGGATCCACGACGAAGGGAGAGGAGTTGATTACGTAGTTGAGTAATACGGGAGAACGAAGTGTGACTGTAGGCTACCTCGAGTGCAACCCAGATGGAGCGCGAGGTGTCAAAGCCGATGACCTCGGCCATGGCTTCTTCAGAAAGGGATGAAAAGAAGAAGACTAAGGATCTTCTGATCCTTCTCAAACCAAGCGGTGTGCACACTATGATGGTTTTGAACCTATGACCTCATAAGCCATACAGAATTAACATTTGTATTACAGAATTAACATTTGTATTAGTGTGCGCCGTGCACACTATGCACAAGAGACCAACTCATAAATAATATTGGATAAACTCTTTTTAAGGAAGCTACCCAAAACAAATTAACTGTTTTGCAACAAATATCTGCAACTCGACTACCTCCCACATCAAAAGTGTGCTTAGTTCTATTTTTTTGTTCAAAAAAAATATATTTATTCTATTTAAATAGTTAACTTTTAAATATTTTTTCTACTTTATTAATAAAATTCAATAACAATATATATTCTTTACTTGTTAACCCCTTTGCTTTGCTCATAATTTTTTAATACATATATTAAAAAATATGATAAAATAATAAATATCGTAAAAATAATAAATAAAGTGTTTATTAAAAATATTATGAATAATATAGAAGGAAAAAAGGGTACTAATATATTGAAACGGAGTGAATGATTTGAAAAATTGAAAGTTGAAACCAAATTCTAGTCCACCCTTTTTAGAGATGCTTATCGGGTTAGTTCTAGCCCTATAAAGTTGCGAGCTAAATGGTTTATGACCTTATTTGGTTCGCTCTTAACGGTTCAAAAAAAATTGAAATCTAACCCTAACTAAGCGGGTCACGGGCTAAACGAGCCACAAACAAAATATTCAAAAAATTAAAATTTCTCAAATCATAATTTGCGTGCTTTATAAACTTAGCCGTAAAGAGCCATATCAGGTCAGTTTGTGCGGAGTATTTTCACTATTGCTTATAAATTCACTTGGGCGTGTATCTTGCGCGTAAGATTATACAATCGTCCTAACTGTTGTGTGTTATTTTCTGACACATCAATGTGTATGTATAATGCATATTTCGAATGTTTTTTAAATAAAATTAATATTTTAGCACATCTTATTACAAATATATTATTCTATTGCATATTATGAAGTATTTTAAGTTGGTCTAGTCTTGGGTGAGACCGTCTCACAGAATAAGATCCGTGAGACGGTCTCCGTTAACCCTCGTATAAAAAGTGAAAATGTTTGAGCAAAAAGTGATAATGTTTAAGCAAAAAGTGACTGTCACTTTTGTTAAAAATATTATCCCTTCTTACTTAAACATTATCATTTTTTTTACAAATAAAAAATTTGAAAAAAAACATGGGTTATCCTACCCAAAATTTTGAAAAATTGGTTAAAAGGGATCTGTCTCACAAAAAAAGATATGTGAGACGGTTTTACACAAATTTTTGCCTTTTAAGTTATATGCAACATATTTTTGCATATGTCACTAATAAGAATATGCAACAATTTTTTTTTCATATGCAGTTAATTGATTCCATGATTTTTTGGAATCGAATTGGGTGGTGTGCATCTCTCTTTAAAACCAGTTCGATTGACTCACGGCTCATGTATCTTCAATATACTTTAATTATACGTGAATAAAGTAAAAAAAATAAAATTTAAAAGTATATGAAGACACAAAAGTAATAAGTCGAGAAAACACAATAAAGTATGAAATTAATTATGAATTAAAGCCTATAAAATATGTAATAATCTCAACTCACCACTAGGAGATTAGTAAATTTTCTGAATTTTGGAAAAATAATAAATGGGCGCAATTTTTTAGATTGTGCTTTAGAAGTCGATTCTTAAATCATATGTAACATATTTTTGCATATGTCACTAAGAATATGCAACAATTTTTTCCATATATGCATTGATTCCGTGATTTTTTGAGAATCGAACTAGGAGATTAATAAAAAAAAAATGAATTTTGGAAAAATAATAAATGAGCGATTTTCGAGATTTTTTTTAAATTTATGGGTTTCATTTGTGAGCTGATTTCGTTTTTTAAAGTGTTAATTCTAAATAAATACACCATCTTCAGTCTCTATATCAATTTAATCACGATTTTTACGATTACTGTAAAAAACTTCAACATTTTATCGTGTTTCAATTAAATACACATTTTTTCTCTGGCCAACAATTGATGACGTGGCTTACCGGAACGTCAAATTACGCATATTCTTTTTTATTTTTTATTTTTTCCACATCAGATTACCCTTTATACAATAAAAATAAAATTTTATATAAATAAAAATAAAAATCTTGTTTCGTCTTCTCCTCTTCTTAAATTCAATCAAGTTCTTCTTATTCCCTTCTCAAATTCAATAGAGTTCGTCATTGCAACAAAAATATTCTAAAAAATATTCTGAAAAAATATATGTAGCTTACTAAAAGTCATAGAGGTGAGAAAGATCCATAAGAACTCTATTGAATATTCAGTTTGATAAGACGTAGAAGAAGTTGGAGTTTTTTTTTTATAATAATAAAAAAGAATATGTGTAATCAAGCTTCGACAAGTCACATCATCTGATCGGAAAAAAAATGTGTATCTAATTGCAACACAATGGAAGGTTGAAGATTTTACAATAATCATAAAAGTCGTGATTAAATTGATAATGAAATTAAATGTAATGTATTTATTTAGAATTAATTTTTTTTTAAAGTTGGAAGGATAAAAGATTAACTACGTTTGGAAGGATAATCAATCGGGGTCTTCTAAGGACAGTTCAGGTGTCGCCCAAACTATCAACAGTCCATTAATCTGAACCATCAGATCTGAAATCTAATGGCTTATATTTGATGACCTGCTACCTGTTGCACTTGGCGTCGCAGAATCCATCGCCTTGCATTGCACTTATTATCATTTTTTGTCGCTCTATCGCACTTTTAAATTACTTTTAATAATTTTAAATACATAATTATAAAATTTACATTTTATCCTCACATAATTAATAATAATATATAATCTTTATTTTAATTCTCATATAATTAATTATGCCAAAATTATATTTTTGAGCTTTAAGAAATAATAATCTAATTTTATATTTATTATATATATTTAAGGTGATACTTGACCGATACACACCAATTTAAATTTTTTATTTATATTTTATTTGCACCCGATCATTTAATGAGTTCACCCAAAAATCATTGTTTATTACGGTTATACGCACCCACTCATTTTATGAGTTCACTTTCGAATAATTTATTTTATCGCGGTTATCTGCACCCGCTCATTTTACGAGTTCATTCCCAAATTATATTTTTACCACAGTTATCTACACCCACTCATTTTATGAGTTCACCCCGAATAATTTTTTATGGTCGTTATCTGCACCTGCTCATTTTACGAGTTCACCCCCCAATTTTTTTTTACCATGGTTATCTACACCCCTCATTTTATGAGTTCACCCCAAAATATTTTTTAAAAAATAATTACATTTAAAAGACTATATTATCATTTTATTAATTTACACGAAATATAATAAAATCAACCTTAATTTGTATATTTACAATCTGCAGTCATTTCAAATTAAGGTTGATTTTATTATATTTTGTGTAAATTAATAAAAGGATAATATAGTCTTTTAAATGTAATTCTTTTTTAAAAAATATTTTGGGGTGAACTCATAAAATGAGGGGTGCAGATAAACGTGGTAAAAATTAATTTAGGAGTGAACTCATAAAATGAGCGGGTGCACATAACCGTGATAAAAAAAATGATTTGGGGTGAACTCATAAAATGAGCGGGTGCAGATAACTGTAGTAAACAAATGATTTTTGGGTGAACTCCTTAAATGAGTGGGTGTAGATAAAATATAAATAAAAACTTAAGATTGGTGTGTAGCGGTATTTTGCATGTACCCAAGTATCACCCTACAAATTAGGGTTGATTTTATTATATTTTGTGTAAATTAATAAAGGGATAATATAGTCCTTAAAATGTAATTATTTTAAAAAAAAAAATCTTTTATGGTGAACTTATAAAATGAGCAGGTACAGATAACTGTGGTAAAAAAATAATTTGGGGATGAACTTATAAAATGAGCGATTGAAGATAACCATGTTTAGAGGCTTAGAGCTGGCAAATCGGGCCGCCCGGCCCAGCCCATCGGGCCAAGTGATGTTCGTGGGCTAGGCCGGGCCGGCCCATGAACTGGTCGGGCCTATAAAATTAGAGCCCAGTCTAGCCCATCTGGGCTACTGGGCTAGCGGGCCAGCCCAGCCCATTACATAATTTTTTTTAAAAAAATATTTTTTGCAAAAATTATATATTAACTAGTGACTAAACATAATTTATAAACGACCATAACCATTATTGCATTAATTTATACTACAAGTCCCACCCCATGAGATAAAATATATTTCTAGTAAAAACGATACTCTGTATATATAAATTTATTATGTATTGATCACATTCTCACATATATTTTTTATTTATAGAAATAATTATAATTAAAAATATACATTACTAATATATTAATTATACATAATTTATAAACGGACATAACTAGTACGGACTACGGAGTATAACATTACACTATATATCAAGTTCAAATTTTAAAGTCAAAATAAAATTAATAACATAATACTAATATTTAAGGTCCACAAATCAGCCTAGCCCATTAGGTCCATCGGGCCAAATGGGCTGCCCATGGGCCGTCGGGCCAAATGGGCTGCCCATGGGCCGTCGGGCCAAAATCAGCCTAGCCCATTAGGCCCATCGGGCCTATCGGGTCGGGCCAAATAGGTCCAGTTTTATATAGGCCTATAATTTTAGAGCCCAGCCCATACTAGATTTCGGGTTGGTCGGGCCCAAATTGCCGGCTCTAACCATGGTTAAAAAATGATTTGGGATGAACTCATAAAATGAGCGGGTGCAGATAATTGTAATAAAAAAAATTGAAGGTGAACTAATTAAATGAACAGTAGATAAAATATAAATAAAATAATAATCTAATTCTGCTAAAAAAAAATCTAATATTACGTTCTTTTAATTTAAATATTATTATTATTATTAATTTTAATGAAGGATAAAATAGTAAATAATAAAATAAAATTTAAATAATTATTTTAAAATATTAAAAAAAGACAATAGGTATCAAGTGAGCGATACAATTTGATATCTATACTATTAAAAACTATCCTAAGAAAATTCCTAATCAATTAATAGACTAATGAATTAAAGAAATTTGAAATTTGAAAGGATAATGAATTACGTTTGGAATTGGAAGAATAAAAGACTAAAGAATAAATTTGTGCTGATTAATTAATATGGAGTATATAAATTCTCGATTTTGTGCTTATTTGAATTTTAAAAAAAAAAATTGTATTACTATGTAAATTTTATAGGTGAAATATTTTTGAGTAACTCCTCAGTATTTACTATTCTCATTTTTCTTCTCTGTCCCATAATTCTTTGGGCTATTTCTTTAGGTGGTGTTTGATTTGGGATTATGGTGGATTTGATTTGAATTGGGATTTGATAATACATTAATAGTAATTGTGTGTAAGTTGTGTTTGGTTAAGGATTGAGAAGTAGTGATAGATTTAATTTTATGTCAAATCAAAAGGGATATTATAATATTTTATTATGGTTAGTAGTGAAAGAAAAGTAAGAGGGAGAAAAAAATAGGAGAGATAATGAGTTAATGAAAAAAAAAGTAAGAGATATAAGAAAGTAGAAGAGAGAATGAAAAGAAAAATAGTGATTTGATTGTATAAAAATAGATGTATTATAGAGGTGAATTGGTATTTGAATTTATATTTGGATTGAAATTGATTTAGAGAGATTGGATTGGGCCAATCCAAATCCGGATTGGCCAATCCCAAAACAAACACCGCCTCATTTCTTCATTTTTGTTCATCCTCCAAAAGAAACTTTTTTGTAAACCTCATCCTCAAAATATTTACGTATAAATGCAGTTACTTAATTAACGTACTCCCTCCGTCTGCCTATAAGTTTTCCATTTTACCATTTTTGTCAGTCTCATACCTTTTTTGTTAAATACTTTTTGTTACACTTCACTCTATATCTTACTTTTTTGCGCCAAAAAGTAACGTGAAGTTATACAACGGAGGGACTAGGGAGTATAGTTTTGTTGGGCCACGTAAGTTGTGATTGCGTGTATACATAGTGCGAACACGTCATGCGCTATGAGACCTTTGCGTATTTTCGTCCAGAAATAAATAATGACAAGTGAGGAAATAAAGCAAGAAAACATCAATCTTGTTGAATTTGCGAGATGAGTAGCACTTCATTCTCAGTGCCTTGTTATGTGGGTGCAACGAGAGGGAGGCCGAAATTGTACCCGGCTCGAGCGGCGTTGGTGGAGGCGACACCCAGACGGGTGCCGGCTCTCAGAGGCGGCGGCGATGACAATGATGGTGCTGCAACTCTCTCCTCCTCTGCCCCGTTTTACAGAGATCGAGCTGATGATATGCAAGCCGAAGTGGCGGCCATGGCGCGTGCCGCAAACGCCTCTGTCTATACCTCAGAACTTGTAAACAAGAGATACGGGACGCGCCCAATCAAGGTGGCGCGTAGAGCGCTTGAGATATTTACAAGCTTGGGTTCATTTGCCCTAAATTTGTGGCTCGACAAAGTGAACGGGAAGCTGGAACAGAGACAAAAGGAGAGGGCAATTCATCTGAGGAAGACCTTCACTAGATTGGGACCTACTTTTGTCAAAATTGGCCAAGGTTTATCCACCAGGCCCGATTTATGCCCACCCATATACCTCGAGGAGCTTTCTCAGTTGCAGGTACTTTTCTGTTTTTCTCCTTGGAAGAAGAAATTGATTATTTCATTTGTCATTCAACCTAAACACTATGTTCCTTTCCTTAATAACAAATTAAACTTAGCCCTAAGAGTATCGATTGAAATTTCAAGGTGTATGATGTTCTTTATCGTTTGTTGGAAAGGATGCCTTGCCGACATTTTCGGATGCAGAAGCATTTGCATGTATTGAGTTAGAGTTGGGATATTCTCTTGATTCTATCTTCTCATCAATATCCGCATCTCCTATTGCTGCTGCCAGTCTTGGTCAAGTTTACAAAGCACAATTGAAGTACTCTGGGCAGATTGTTGCTGTGAAGGTTCAAAGACCTGGTATTGAAGAAGCTATTGGGCAAGATTTTTACCTAATTAGAGGTTTAGGGATCCTCATTAACAAATATGTTGACGTTATTACAAGTGATGTTGTTGCTCTTATCGATGAATTTGCGCGAAGAGTTTATCAGGAGCTCAATTATGTGCAGGTTAGTTTTGGACTGTTTTTATGTGTCATAGAGTATGCACTTTTGTATGTTAAGAATGTCTTTAGTTATTTGGTCTGAATTAGAAATAGAATTTTGAGTGTTTACACATGATGATGCAGTGTTTGGAATTATAATTTTGGGTGTTTACGCACGCAGGAGGGGAAAAATGCAAGGAGATTTAAGAAGTTGTATGCAGACAAAGAAGATGTACTGGTTCCAGATATTTTCTGGGACTACACAAGTGGGAAGGTGCTAACAATGGAGTGGGTAGAAGGAGTTAAATTGAATGAACAAGCTGCAATTGAGAGGCAAGGGCTCAAAGTCCTGGATCTGGTGAACACTGGGATACAGTGCAGTCTTAGACAGCTGCTTGAGTACGGCTACTTTCATGCAGATCCTCATCCAGGGAATCTCTTAGCAACACCAGATGGAAAACTTGCTTTTCTTGATTTTGGAATGATGAGTGAGACTCCTGAAGAAGCAAGATCTGCCATAATTGGTCATGTTGTACACATGGTCAATCGGGACTATGAAGCCATGGCTCGTGATTACTATGCGTTAGACTTTTTGTCTCCAGATGTAGATGTAACTCCCATTGTCCCAGCTTTGAGAGGCTTCTTTGATGATGCTCTCAATTCAACTGTAAGCGAGCTCAATTTTAAAACCATTGTGGATGGTCTAGGCGCTGTTCTATACCAATATCCTTTTAATGGTGAGCTTTTATTTCCCTTATAATCATTTATGATGACTAACTACTTTTGAAGTAATAATTGGCTCTGCTGTTATGATGTGTCTGGGAACTTGGTGATGACTGTGTGAAGTAATGAAGTAGAGGAAAATATGGTGCATAGCCACTTGCTTATTGCTGTCAAATTGTGTCCTAGAAAAAATCAAGGTGGCTGATTATTAGTGTTTAAAGGTGGACAGCTTGGAACTTGTTGAATTTTGCATACAAGAAAAAAATTCATATGCTTCATTGCTGGAACAAGTGCTAAAGCTAGTAGGAAACTTATTATAGGACCAAAAAAACACTTATATTCGAATAAGACTCAAACTATTATACTATATCTAAAGTTAGACCCATGATTAAGATTATTGCATCAAGAAGTTCATTATTCCAGAGGTGTTAAGAGGGATAGGTTCTCTTCTTAACCTGGATGCATTTTTCTTAGCCATGTGAGCCCTGTATATGGGTAAGCCTAATTCTGATTTCCTCAAGTCTTGAGAAATACTCTTGAAAAACATGGGTTGCGTTTCATGGCTTCCAGGAAAATATTTTTCTTTCCATCTGAACAAAATTGCTTTTATTTTGTCCATTCCCTTATGTGTTTGCTTAGAGATGGAGAAATTGGGGTGGATGGAACTTTATGTCAAATCAAGAGTGATGTATTATTTTATTGTTGTTAGTTAGTGGTATAATGATTGAGTGAAAGAAAAGTAAAAGAGTGAATGTCTGAATGGAAGAAAAGTATGACAGAGAATGAGAGAGTGGAAGAAATGTAGGAGTGAGAGAAAAGTGAAGATGTCGTGTGTAGGCGTATTATAGGGGTGAATGGATATTTGGATGGGATGAGGGATGGCCATCCCTTTCCAAACGTGGCCTAAGCAGATTTAATATTCCCCAATTCAAGTTTGGACCCATTTCAGTATCCAATTTTCCAACTGCTATACTAGTATAAATTTGTTAAATATATTTTTTTTCCCTAGCAAAATACAGTATGGGAGACCTTTTCTTTTGAGAGGCGTTCACATTGTTTCATACAAGGTAAACCTGTGGAAATTAAGTCAAGGCTTTATCTGTAATCTGTTATAGGGCTGCGCAGGCTGGATATTAAATTATGCTTACCATAATTTTCAAATAACAAATTCAATAGCTGTCTAAGGTAAACTAGTATTCAGGATCCCAGTTTCTTGTTCTTCTAGTTCCCACAATTAATTTTGGTCTGTTTTCGTGTTTATGTTTAAGAAGCTAGTTTCAAATCTTGTCTGTGGTCTCACGATTGCTACTTATTCTTGCAGTGCCTGCATATTATGCGTTGATCTTAAGGTCTCTCACCGTTCTAGAAGGTTTAGCTCTGTATGCGGACCCTAATTTTAAGGTGCTTGCAGCATCTTATCCGTATTTTGCTAAGCGGCTTCTTACGGATCCTAATCCGTATCTCAGAGATGCTCTCATTGAGCTTCTTTTCAAGGATGGGAGATTCAGGCAAGTAGATGGATTAAATCGTTTTCTCACTTTTTGCCAGCATGATGAGTTATTATCCCTGAATGTAAAAGCTTTTTTCGCAGGTGGGGCAGACTTGAAAACTTGCTAGTCCAAGGTAGAAAAGACCGAGATTTCAATGCCAAAGATGCTTTACAGCCAGTCCTCAAACTCTTGCTGGGTCCAGACGGTGAAGAACTTAGGAATTTAGTAATAAAAGAAGCTGTCCGGGTTACTGAAGCTATTATCCTGGGTTCAGTGATTGAATCATACAATTCAGTTCCTGATTTTCTACGCACTTTTTTCTCTAATATCAATGCAACTGGTCCATTTGTAATGAACAATGCTGAACGGGAAAACATGTTGGAGCTTAGGGCTCAAGTATTCAGAATTTGGGAGCTTCTACGATCTTCAGATAACTTTGATCCTAGTATTCTGCAGCCTATACTGCAGGTAAGAATGTTATATATTTGTTTATGTTAGTTTGATGTTTTAATAAAAAAGGCTTGCTCATGGCAAGATTTAAAACTTCTCTCTCCACAGCATATATTATACAGAATAGTTTAAAATTTTCTATAAAGAGGGTGTTTTGCTAGTCTTTTTAGGCTCTTACATCTTATGAGCTGTTTTTATTGCTTATAAGATTCTAAGAATGAGTTGTGGAATCATTTGAATGAAATAAGATGGTTCATAGTTGAACCTTTAAAATGTTAGTAATCGAAATTCTGCAATTAAAATGACCAAATCTAAAGGAGCATATTAAAATATGATCTTATTTATGGAAAATAGTGGGGCTTCTTTACCTTTTCTAAAAACTGCTTTAAGCTTTCAACATCTTATTTTTGGGAGCAAATCAGTTTTTTTTTTTTTTAACCTCTTACCAACACTAATAAGTTCTCTGCCAAACACCCTCTAAAGTGCATTTGTTAAAGTTGTGGAAGTTAGTTATGAAGAACTTAAAACTAGTAGGAGCACTATTGTTCATATTGGAGGATTGGAGAATCATTCAGTGCAGCATCTCCTTCAAATCTTGAACTCGTGAATGCCCCAATAACAAAATATAACTTCATTTTTTCAGAGTTATTTAAAATTTTCTATTAAGATGGTGTTTGGCTAATCTTATTAAACTCTTACATCTTCTAAGCTGTTTTTATTGCTTATAAGATTCTAAGAATGAGTTATTAAAGCGTTAGAAGGAAATAAGATAGTTCATAGTTGAACCTTTTAAATGATAGTAATGGAAATACTGCAATTAAAATGACCAAATCTAAAGGAGCATCCCAAAATATGATCTTATTTATAGAAAATAGTGGGGATTCGTTTCCTTTTCTAAAATCTGCTTTAAGCTTGTAAGATCGTATTTTGGGAGCAAATAAGTTTTTTTTTTTTAACTCTTACCAGCACTTTATTAAACGTATAAGTTCTCTGCCAAAAATCCTGTAAAGTCCATTTGGTAAAGTAGTGGTAGTTAGTTATGAAACACTTAAAACTAGTAGAAGCACTATTGTTCACATTGGAGAATAATTCAGTGAAGCATCTCCTTCAAAGCTTGAACTCATGTATGTCCCAATAACAAAAGATAACTTCACTATTTCATAAAAGACATCTAATTGAGCTGAGAAATAAAATGTCTAAAGTGACTTTTACTGCAGCAAACCCGCAATTAGCCAAAAACATTAGGTACTACATTGTGCTTCCCTCTGAAGTTATTGTCTTTTAGCAACATAGATACTACAATGAATTCCTCTCCTTTTCTTTTCTTGAGTAAAAGTAGTCCCTGACTCTGTCTCTTGAAAGGTAGCTCTAGCCGTTGCTATAAGGTGTGTGGATTCTTACTTTGACCAATGGATTGGAGTGCAAACGATCTATTACCTCTGAAAAAGATCCTAATCCAGGGGTTCTAACACATAACAATATATATATATATTAAAACTAAGAGGCAGGAGCCTCAGCTGTTACACTTTGAAAATGGCTCTGGGATAGAGCTGACTTCAGTGTGATTATGAGAATTAATAGTTTATCCTTGAAAGAATTAGATCTGACTCTTCTGAACTTGTATTTGTGTGTGTCTGAGGCTAGAGAGGGAGAGAAGGTGTGTGTCATTTCCCGAGAACTTAACTTCTTTAGCCTTTCTTTCAGTCAAGAATCTAAGTAGTTACTAGTTGTTGCATTCCACTTTACAACAATCGCACCGAGCCAGGATGTGGCTTTTCTATAGATAACCTCTTTTAGGATCGAATGTCTTATGTTTTGCAGGCATTCATCTTTTCTGGTAATTAGAATATGTTTATCATGGAACATGCTATATATATATTCCCCTCTTTTCTCAAATGTGTCCTATTTTTTTTTTTTGATGCAAATATATTTGTGTCTGAGGGTCAGTTCTCTTGGATATAGAAACAAATAAAATTGGGTTCTTCTGCTTTTGACAAGCAATTACTGAAGATGGTGTTACACACAGGTACTGCAAGAACCCGAAGCAAGACAACTTGGTGGGCGTGTGGTTGGCGGAATTACTCAACGCCTTGCTGCGCGCTTACTACAGCAAGTTCTCCGGGACCCACCAGCAGTTTCTTCTCCAGCGTCGTGACTCTTCTCTTCATCTCATGTATGTTACACACAGGTTAGGGAGGGCAATGTATCCTTCATATGAATTAGCCTAAAGTGTAAGGACCTCATTGAGTAATATATACTAATATACAAGTAAAATCAAAGAATTGTAAACTTGTACATTCTTCTCATATTACAGTGGATTTCCTATGACTTGGTAACTCATTCTGTGTGTACTTGATGAATTTTGTGTCATCTGGCTTTAAATTATGGGTAGAAAGAGAAAAAATTGGTACCACACGGGACTCTTTCACTGCTGAATGACCCGTCTGGTATGGCCAAATGAAGAGTAACGGTTTCAGCAAAAGTAGCCAGACATACACTACTGTAGTGACTACTAGAGTAGACTTAAGTCAAAAGGTGTATGGTATGGCAGCCCGGTTTAAATGAGATTTTTATGGTAGTCTTTTCACGGGGGTTGGATCAATTTATTGAACCTGTAATTGATCACTTCTTATGTACTCGTTGAGAATGATTCAGAACTAGTTCATGGCCTGTTAGAAGTAGAATGTGCACTGGTGTGATCTTCACTGATAGAAAAAGATTGCAGTCCTTTTGATAAATGTTCTCTTTGATATCTCAAATCTGAGTTCTCCTTCCTTGTTCATTCAACTCAACAAGGTGCTCAGGGGATGAAATGAGAGTCAATGGTGAAACCAAAGAGAGGCAGGCGGCCTGGTGGGGACACCATGATACGATAGGGATATAACCAAACGTCGAATGGTCCTGGGTACGATCATAGCTTCTGGACTTCCCTGGGCCATTGACATCATATAGCCCTTCTTTTCAGAAGTTCCTAACGAGCCTAGCTACCATTTCAGAGGCAACATCACAATATAATAGCAGCTTCCCTATTAGAAAAGAAAAAATCGAGAATCTAATAATATAAAATACTTTTTTTGTCATAAGCTTACCTATAAGCTTACCTATTTTGGATGTTTCATTATATGTTTTTTATTTTCTTAAATGACAAAATTCATTATAGTTTTTTCTCATATTCCTGTCTCTTTTATTTTTTTTTCTTTTCTACTCATTTATCATATGTTTTTTATTTTCTTAAATGATAAAATTCATTATCTCTCATTTAGTTTTTTTTTCATTCCTCTCTTTTATTAATTTTCTTTTCTACTCATTTTTACATTGTCTTCTTTCTACCTCTATCTACTTTAACCACTAATTACACATTTTATATTATATTTTTTAATTTATATTCCACTCTAGATGTATGACACGTGAATAATAAAAAAGACTATATGGAGTATTTTACAATGATCCAAGAGCTATATAACACAAAGAGAAACGCAGGATTCTTAACTTTGTAAAGTATACTAGTTTGGTTTTAGGATTTTAATACTAAAACCCGTCACTGTGATTGAAATTGCAAAACATGCAAGCTCAAAATTATGTAGATAGAGGTACAAATCATTCATTTAATGGATATATGAGTGAAGCCTAAAGTGACATACTAATAAGTGTGAATTTGAGTAGGACATCAGTTGAGGATCCGTCGGGGTCGAGGTCGAGCATAAGCCTTAACAAGCTCCTCCTTGACCATAAAAAGAACAGATGCAGCAAAAACACTCTGTACAATCTTGGTGCTCATCCCTTTGTAGAAGCTGCTCACTCCTTCATAACGCATCATCTTAATTATGGCATCAGCTGTACCTGTTGGTTGAATCACAGAGAATGATCCCACAGTATACACAGATTACCAAACATTATTTGCACAAACCTGAATATCGTAGAGACAGACTTCCCCCGATTTCCTGTTTTGCTTGAAGTCTCGACTGCATTAATTTAATTACAAACATATTCTCAATGCTTCCAGTCTATTGTATTGTATGTTACAGTATATGATTTATACCTTAACTACTAACAGAGGGTACGTACAAACAGTTGCTCCGAGTTTTGCTATGGCTCCCACCAGAAAAACCTGTTCACATGAAACTAATCATTCTAATGGCTTACAAGGCATTATAATGTTCATCTCTATCTTTTCATATCACCAATCTAAACACATGACAGAAACTGCATAAACAAGCAAAGCAATGCCAGCAGATATACCTCCAGAGCTTTTATATCCGTTGAACCTTGTTTTTTAGCAGATCTCTTAGCCCTCAGATGCTTTAACAAACTCTCATAGATCATGAACTGAATTGATGGATTGCACACCTGGCTAGCCAAAATCAAACCGCATTAGAACGTTGATTTTATTAGTAGATGATAAAAGCACAAACTTGCCATTATTAGTGTTGGAATGATGCCTTTCCAGAATCCAGCAATTCCAGATTCATTGTAAACTTCGCATGCCTACTAAAGATATCCAAAGAGAGGTTAACATAAAACCACCATTTTCCGGCTATGCAGTTTAAAGAGGTGAAGAAAGAAGAAAAATGTTACCGCTTGAAATGTTCCATAAGGACGAGGTTTTATCGAATCAAGTGCAGCCAATTTTCCAGACAAACTAGAGCTTAATGCAACGTTTTCCGAAGCTTCCTTTAAAAGAGCTTCCCTCTTTGCCTCCACAATTTTTCTTTCAGCTTGAGTGTGAGTCTGAAAGCCAAAAATAATTGTCATCAATGATATAAACATTCCATCACTTGAGGTTATCCAACTACTAGATGTTTTGTAGAGTAGCAGAGGAAAGGTAGGTACCTGCATACGAGTTACAAGAACCCATATAGGGTTGGTGAGCAGTACATTTACTGATCTGCAATACACAAATTTTCTTTCAAAAATCTGAAATAAGAAAAGCAGCAGCAGCAGGTATAACAAGATAAGAGAAAAATAGATACCCAGCAAGAGCAGCTACGAGAAGCCACGAAAGCATTCCGGGAGAACCATCTCCACGTCCTCGTTTTCTTTGATTTGCAAGCGCAATAGCCACGGCCTTGTTTTTGAAAGCCTGGTAAAATGAATAATATATACCCTGCCACAGAATTCAAATTGACATCACTTTATTAATAAACAAACGTATCTGTTATACCCAGTCAAAGAAGTCAATCTTTGACAATTCAATCCTAATCACCAGCTTACGTGGCGAGGACTAGTCAACAAAGTCAAGAGACGACCAGTCAACAAAGTCAAGCGACGACCAATCAACAAGAAGAAAATGTAATATAATTATTGTATTTAAGATATTTGAGTGCTCGCCCAAATATGTTGGCGAGCACATTCTAGTGAACTGCTCGCCCAAAGATGTTGGCGAGCAGGCATACGTTTGAGAGAAGTGCTGAAGCTTTGGGAGATGACACAAGACGTGGCGACCAGTTGCTCCGGCGACCACGGCGGCGAGTGACGGGCTGGTTTCCCAGTTGCTCGGCATCTCGCCGAGGACGACCACCAGTGGCGGTTTAGCATTAAATGCGCCGTCCCATCACCTTTTCGGGCAGAATGAAGGTCCAGTCCGGAGGCTCCACGTGTAAAGGGCGGGCAGCCCCTAAAAACCACTATATAATGCCCAAATGGGCTCATTTGTAAGACACGTTCACTTTTCCTACCAAAAACCCTAAACTAAGCAATAAACTCTCCCAAACTTCTAAAGCTTTAGCTTCTCCAAGAAGCTACATCTTGTGTTCTTGTGTGTTCTTCATTAAGTTCATCACAAATCATCATTCAATCCGCATAAGCACACAATAAACCCCGTTTAATCATATATGTTTGTATCGTACTAAAGAACAGTCCACATCGAAATCAACCCGAATAAAGTGCATACAACATTATCTACTTTATACATAAATATTGATGGACATAGGTGAAGAGGGAACCTGAGAAGCAGCAGTGCCAAGCAGAGAAGGCTTGAGGCCACTGTAGAGTCCTCCCACGCCTTCATTCTTAATAACCTGATGTCCATCATCAACAAAAGTTACACACACACACACACAAACAAACTCAAGAACAATAATAAGAGTGGTGGTGACCTGAAAAATATGAACAAGACTGGTACCAGTCCCTAGAGGTTTAGAGTCCTTGGCAACTCTCTCAGTTTGCTGCCGTGTATTCACCTGTGTTTCAACAATTAATGAATCATCCATCTTAACAAACAAGAAAAGGTATCAACAGATAAACAAGAAAAGTTATGTACCGTTTGGAGAGGGTAAGTAATTATCTGGGCAATAATACCTCCACCGGCACCGGCAAATCCATTCACTATGGCGTTCGACATAGACTATCTAGTTTCATATACAACAACTAAATTCTCCCCTCCCCTCCCCTCCCCTCCATTATATAGGACTAGGACTAGTATAAATAATCAAGACAACAGAGAAGAGAGAGTAAAGAGAGGCACAAAGACAAATCTTATCCTTTGGCCGGTGTGAAAAAAATAACAAAGTAAATAAATGAGTGTGAGAAAAAGACTAAGGGGGTGTTTTGAAACACTACAAACAGCTTCCACAGCTTCCAGAATCACTTTTTTTTAAAGCTGTCTTTAAGCTGTTTATAGAGTATGCAAACACCCCTAAGCGTTAGTCCCCAGTCTACTGCGATTTTCAACTAGGCCCTTTTCTTTTTAATTAGACTTTTCAGAGTCGAAGTCTTGTTCGAGCAATCAAGCACATTTTTTAAGTGGAATCGACGCACGAGCAAATTACGTGACTTTGCTATGATGTATAACTTTTTTTTTTTTGTATAATTCTATTGCTTACGAGGGTGGAAACTGTATATTTTTTTCATCACTTTTGCAAGTTTTAATTTTTTCAAAGATCCCTTTGCAATTTTTTATTTATTATGATTTTTTTTTTTTTTTGAAAACATTTTATTACTTAAGAATTATAAGGTTAAATAATTAAAAATAAAATATTAAAATTCTAAGTGCAGGCGCTAGGCTAGGCGGTGTCAATCCGTTCGACTACTGATTTTCGACTGTTGCAATTTTGAATGACATTGGTGTAAAATTAAGGATATTGTGAAAAGTTATTATGAGACGGGAGTATAAATTATTGTTTTTTTATTTTGAATTTTATTATGATTTGATTTTCAGTTTTCACAAGTAAATTAAATCAAATTAATTTTCGAAAAGATTAAAAAGCACATCATTTCACAACAAGGGAACCCCAACAACCAAATTGTTGGTGTTTTTGTCATGGAAGAAGAAATACCGAAGAAGGAATTCATTGTTGGTTCCGTGCCTACTGTATTCTACATCCCCGAATACGTCTCCGCCGCTGAAGAACAGCAGCTCTTGCAAAATGTAAATTACCCAATTCAATTCACCTTTTATTCTTATTATTTCCTCACTGCATCTTGTTTCCGATTTCCAGATTAATGAAGCTCCCATTTCCAAGTGGAAGTCTTTGAAGAACAGAAGACTGCAAAATTGGGGTAAATTGAATTTTCTCTATAAGGAGTAGTACTATTCTCTCGGAATGCTAATTTATCTTTTCTCAATTCACAGGAGGGGTTGTGCACGACAAGGGTCTTCTCGCCCAAGACTGTAAGTATTATCATCTCTGATTTTGGGAGTCTCAAGTATTTGTGTAAATCCTGTATTTTAGTTTCTCTTGTGTGTGTGTAATTGAAGATGATACTAGTTGGTTATTATGAGTTTGGGTTATTGATAGAGAATGATGGAGTTGCAATATTAGTAGTAGAATCGTGTGAAGAAGTCGAATTTATGTCTATTTGCTTTGTTTCAGTTTTGATCCTTTTTTAGCTTGAGAGTGTGCTGTTAGTTTGTTAGTTGTTAGCAGTTGGCCAAGTTCTATTTAATGGCCAAGGGTGCACTTTTGTAGAGGTTGATTAGTTTTGAATTGAAATCCAGATTTGTCCCTTTGGTTTATGTTTCGATTTATGTTTTTGTTGTTCTTGATCGTTGATAAGATTGAGGTTTGCGCTGCGTCAGTTATGGAAGATGGTTGTTTATATTTTGCAGTGCCGCCTTGGCTGAAAAAAGTTACAAATAGGATATACCAGGAATCGGGGCTGTTTCCATCTCCAATTAATCATGTGCTTATCAATGAATATTTGCCAGACCAAGGAATTATGGTGGGTATAAACTTGTGTTGTGTTGTGCTGAGATTGTTGTTACTGTTGTACACAAGGGGTGAAGAAAATCCTAATAATCATTACAATTCGTTTCTTGTACATAGCCACACCAGGATGGGCCGGCTTATACGCCAGTGGTGGCTATCCTATCTCTAGGTGCTCCTGTTGTCATGGACTTTGTTCCCCACCCTAATTTGGAAAACAATATTGATGAGCATTCAAGCAAGCACCTTCCGTTTTCTGTGGTACTGATGCCTCGTAGTTTGTTGATATTTAAGGATATGGCATACTCAGGTTGATATTTCTTTTACTTTTACTGTACGTTCTATTCATCTGTTCAACTTCAAATTACATGGACATCTTCTTTAATTCCAGACTACTTGCACGGTATTAAAGACTCTGAATATCAGCAATGTGATGAGGTAAGATGAGAAGCGAAATACAACAACATTTGTTTGGGCTGTATGTAGAGTTTCTATACTCTTAGCAATTGCTGGTTTTCCTTCTTGTGCAGGCTGTAAATGTTATCAATAGTCTGAATCCTGATGGACACAAGAGGGTGATTCACAGGACTACTACAAGAGTTTCCCTTACGTGTCGCCTAGTGACGAAAGTTCGCAAAAATTTAATTAAACTGTAGAGCAATCTAGTTGATGGATCAGGTATGCTCCAGCAAGACTCTGTCAGTAGCTAGTTTAAGAATTTCCTCTTGTTTCCTTCTTGTTACTAGTATATAATAATATCGGAAAGTTTGCAAGTGAAAAACATACATCTATCTTCTTCCCATCAAACATATTTATAATTAGTTGTTCTGAAAATGCCTATTTGTCTGTTTTCAAGATAATTTTGATACAAAATTAGAAGCAACAATAATTTCAAGTTATGAAGGTAAACTTTTACTGTGTAGCTAAACACTTGGCAGGGTGATACTGTTAATCTTTTTGTTACTCCCTCCGTCCCAATTAGATAGGCTTGTTTTCCTTTTATGGATGTCCTATTTAAATAGGCTTGTTTCCATATAAAGTAATATTTTTTAGTTCATTTACTAATATAACCCTATGCATTAATTACATTAGAAAGTATAACATTCATTAAATAGGGTTATAATAGAAATTTTACTTGTGTAATGTGTCTTCCCAATACAATTTCTTAATCTTTCTGAAAAGTCAAACAAGCCTATCTAAATGGGACGGAGGGAGTATTAAATTTAAGTTGAGTTTGTTTAATTACGTTTAGAGCTTAAGTTTAAAGTTTAAACAATGCTTTCACAACAATTAGGATTATCTTTGGATCATTGAGAGTTGCAGATTCGGATTGTGGTAGAGATTATTCTCTCTGGTGAAGATTTATTCTTTGTGGCCTCGTTTTGAGGATTATCTATTAACTAGTGTAAAAACTAAAAATTATAAAATTTTGAAAATCATAAATTAAGAAATTCTAAAAATCTTATAAGAATAATAAAAAAATATTAATATTCCATTAAAAATCTCACTTGATTCGAATTCATTCGCCATTAAAGCTTTACTCGAGCTCCTAAAAGTTTTAGGTCACACGAGGTTTTTTGACTCGCCAACTAGGTTGAGTGGAAGCTCCAAGCCTTGATCGACTGTGAAACCCTCTAAAAAAAATCATTTTAATGAGATTTTAAAAAAATTAATTTACACATTTTTTATATATTGTAGAATTTTTTATTTTTCAAACTTAAAGGACGTAAATTGGACTATAGAATTCTCATTTTTTTCGGCAAAAATGATTTAAAATGGACACATTGTAAATTGAAAAAGTAAAAATTAAAAGGATATAACTAAATTAGGCTTCCGTAAAATGAACATGGGTTTTGATACTCAAAGCTTAAGTTAGGGGTTTAAGTTTAGGTAATATTTTAAAATAATATTCTCACTACAATTATGATTATCTTTAGATGATTGAGAATTTGATCAGCTTCTGGCAGGAATTATTCTTCTATACTTTCTTAAAAAGTAACCTCATGTAAATACTTGTATGGAATAAGGTTTGATCTTGATCCTATTTCATTCTAAAAATGAAAAGTTCGACACAATTGTGTTTTTTTTTTTTTTTTAAAATTGGATGCAGTTACTAATTCATGATCTGGCATGTACAGAATGAAACTAGAATTTTTATGAAAGCCTTTTGTTTGCTTCTCATCGAATAAAGTTTTATTTTTTCAGAATGTGTCCTAATTTGATTTATTATCATTCAATCGTCTAGCCTTTATGATAGGGTGGTTAACTAATTAAAGGAGAAATTAAAAATGAATTAAAGATAATATATGTATGTTGATGCAGATCTTTTTCCCCATAAAATTGGTATAATATTATTGAGATAAATCATTAACATTACATAACCATGTATATATTTATGATTAATTAAGCAGCAGCTAGCAGCTAGTAGTTGTTATGTATTCTTCTTCTTCTTCTTCTTCAAGTGTATAGAGCAACTCTGGGCAAGGTCTTGACAATGCCGCAGACTTGTTGTCGGGGCTGAATGTTGTATTCGTCCCTGAGGGAGAGCTCGGGTGAGAGAACGCTGAAGTATAACTGTTGGCCCAAATAAGTCCTCTCCCACATTTCTGACCTTAGGTTCCACATACCTGCATTGTCCAGAGTGGTCATCACAGCAGCCCATGAGCCGGGGTATACCTGAATGGTGTGCCTGCTTATGGCATCCAATAGGTTGTAGTTCTTCCTCTTCTCGGGGCTCCACCTCCCTGGCTCGATCGCCACAGCGAAGAAGGAGTAGCCGTCCAAGTGCCATGTTTGGATTGTCTTCTCGCGGTTCTCAAAGATGATCTCCACAAAGTTTCTGAATGTTGCATTCTTAACGCTGGGAGCGACAACGATTTTCTCCCCTTGTTGTTCGGGCTCGTCCTTCACAAGATCGTAGGTGAACACTTTGTCCGCTACCTTGAAGTACTCGGCCAGCTTCAATGGGGTCTCTTTGTCCACGTGGGAAACACCGTTGATGGCAAAGCGAAGCTTGCCATCAACTACGTTGTGGGAGTTAACAAACTTGATGGTGCGAGTGATGTTGATCTGTCCGTAGTGGTAAGACCCTTGTGGGTTAGGACGAGCGGCGCTAGCAGTCAGATTCCACCTGAAGGAACGGAATTGGTTAATGGACCAGGCAATGCCGTTAGTGTTCTCAGGAGGGGGTGGTGGGAGTTGAGGGGATGCAGGGGCGCCTTTGCCATTTGCGTAACGGATTGTAGCAACGGATGAGAGAAGCGTCTTGAAGAATCGGCTAGACACCACGAAGTAATAGTCTTTAGGGGTCTGATCAGCTGTCACCAACACGGACATGCATTGCCCGACGTGGATATCCAACGAGTCGTACACGTTCTGGACCGTGTGGGATCCCTCCATTTCAACCAGCTTTAAGGTGTGGCCTTGAATCCTGAAGTTGAGAGAGAGCCTGAGGCCCACGTTACAAACCCTGTACCTGTAAGTCTTGCCGGGCTCCATGGTGACGAGGGGCTGGGCAGCAGTAGCATCGCCAACCTTGCTCGACTTTCCATTGATTTGGATGCCATCGGGCTTGCCAATGGATCGGCCAGAGTCGAGAATGCGCTTGAGAGTCTTGTGGCCCTTGTTGTACCAGTCACCGACAAGGACAGCGTATTCTTCAGCAGGATTGTCGAAAGGAACGGGGATGAGCTCACGGCTGTGGACCTTGAGCATGCCAATGCCGCCAGAGGCCCGGTGGAGGGCGGTGGTGGGGAAGTAAATGTAACTACCAATCTGGTCTTTAACCTGGAATTGGTAAGTGTAGTTGGTTCCAGGGAGGATGGGGCACATGGTGCCAGGGGTGCCGTCCTGCCACGAGTTCTTCCTCTGTTGGATACCGGCCCAAGTGAGGAGGAAAGGCTCATCGAGATGGTTGAAGACGTTGACAACGATGTTGTTGTTGGAGGTGCAGTTGATTTCAGGGCCCGGGAATTTGTCGTTGATTAGAATGCCCTGCTGGGGAACGCCCAGAGGGGCGATGTTCCCGTAGGTGACGTGCCATTCGAAGAAGTGATAAGGGTCTTCTGCCATGGCGAATGCCGCCAGGCAGAGACACAAAGTGATGGAGAGTAAGCTCTTGCTGCTGTAGCCCATGGGGTTTTTATTTTATGTTTTTTTGGTTTTTTTGTTCTTGTAATAAATATATATATTTATATTTATTTTGGGGTTAGCCAAGAAGAAGATGTTCTTCTGGCAACAGAAGAATTATTGAATGATGTGTTTATTGTGAGTGAATGGGAGGGGATTTTATAGTAACAAAAAATGATCTAAATTTGTGGCTCTTGAATCTTGTGTCTTTTTATTCATCCATTCCAATTCTAATTCCTCCTTTTGCGTCCATTCTTACAAAACTAACAAACTCGATTCGTAATTCTAGGCTCTTTTCTTCGAAACATGTGGAAAATCACAAATTTTGCTGAGTCAGACTAATGTTTTTAGTTAAGAGCAACACTTGTGTGAAATATGTCTAATTGAGATTTACATACAATTTTATTTTTTTATATGTATTATGCCTTTTATTTTAACAAAAAATAATGCTTCTATGTTGCATACCATTACCAAGTGTAGTATATATTGACCACGACCAAACCAACCTTTCTACACTAATTAAATTATTTCATTATTTATCTACTCCCCTTTAAGTTTAAGCTGATGAGTTTTTATGTTAACTTTTTAAAATTATAAATAAGAATTGACTAAAAATGAGTTATTTTAACCTACTTTAATTAATGACTATGAAATACTCCCTCCGTCCTGGGATAATTTGCATAATTTGATCGACACGTTGTTTAAGAAAAGTGGATTTAGTAGTTGATGATGTAAGATAAAAGAGGGGTATTTTAGGTAATTTGATGATGTGTAGAGTGGATTTGATGATGTGTAAAATGAAATGTATGGAAAAAAAAAGAGTGGCAAATTTGAAAATAAAATGATGTTGTGAGGTTATTAATTTTGTGGGGTATTTCCATATTAAGAGTGTGCAAGTAATTTTGGGACGTCCCAATAAGGAAAGTGTGTAAGTAATCACGGGACGGAGGGAGTATTGTATATTAGTACTACTGTAAAATATACTCAAATAGTTATTCGGATCTAACCCACCATACTCAATTTACATCTTTTTATGTCCCGCAAAAATCAGAAAACAAGATCTCGCGCAACAAGAAAAAGATAAAATTTTCAGAAAATTAGATTGCTAATGTCGATTAGTTCTACTGAGATTTTTATTAAATTCAATTTGCTAGTCTTAAATGGAAGACCAGGAAATTAATATAATAACCTACGGGAAGGGCTGATTCGAAGATCAGGAATTAGTATTTCGACTCGCTTTCATTCTTTCCGTTCGTAGTCCAAGGGAAAAAAAATTATGAGGTGTTGATTGTAGGGGGAAATAAAGATATTATTAAGAAAAAAAACACTCAAACCATAAGTTCACATATCGAACCAGAGGTCGGGGAGCCGTTAAAACCTTATCCGGAAAAACCCTCATTAGGGACAAAACTCGGGTCAAGGGAAAAGGTACACCCCTCTAAGTAACAATCTTATTGAAACAAAAATACTCAATGTTCATATCGTTATATAAAAAATGAGAGATAATATCCGGGTAATGACCTCTCCAAATGGTGGAGGTGACCCGAAGCTTGGCAAGAGAATCAGTTGCCTGGTTCGCTTCCTTGAATATATAGGTGAAGTGGATCGTCATGTCATCCAAAAGGTGGTGTGTAGCGCTCCACAGGCCCCGAAGTCTCCAAGGAATAATTTGAATGAGAACCTGCCAGGTCCGGACTGTTAACTTCTAGTCAGACTCAATCCATAAGTTTCTCCGGCCCTGAGAGTGTGCAAACATAATAACATGAAGCCCCGCCACAATCTCTGCCTCAAGGGGAAAACCCCAACCAACACTACCGGTGAAAGCCGCCACAAAAAAAAAAAAAACCTCTCGAGTTACGGAACAACGCCCCAGCAAAAAGAGCTCCTGGAGAGGAGATACAGTTGTCATCCACATTCATCTTGTACCAGCCTAGGTCTGGCGGAAACCACCTCACCGGGACCAAAACTCGAACAGATCGAGGGCGACAGTGAACCCACAAAGCTCGACAAACAGCCAAGTGACGAATCGAGCCATCCCCGCGACCCTTGGAAAGGTCAACGGACTCGCATACCCTAGAGTGGACAAGGGCTAAACATAAGTTGTTGCATGTAGGGGTGGTTCATACTTTAACTCGAAGATTTTTTGACTCGATTAAAAAAAAGGGTAAGGTGATAGAAAAAGAACTCTCGTTGATTTTGTAGACTATCTATAGGAGGAGATTATATGAAAAGTGTAACCTAATTGTTGATTGTTATGTAGTATTTTGTAATTTTATGGATGAACTATTCAAAATGTGTGAATTTAATTCTATATTTTTTGTTTTTTTAATGAACTTAGGATTTCATTCGCGCAATAATGACATTCTGCAGTAACACATATTTTCATGTACAATAACATATAATTGTATTTATAATAACACGGGTTAAAAACAAGTTTTCCTGATTGTTTTTGCGTGATTTTTTTTTAAAAAAATATGTTTGATTTGGTATGACTAGCAAAAGATCTGCGATTTTTTTACGAGTTTATTAAGAATATAAGATAATCGATAAGTCTTATAAACAAAATAAGCTAGAAAAATTCAATAAAACAACCAGACCAAAACACCTTACAAAATTCCTAATATGCCCTACATATTGTTTTTCGAATTCTGTCATTTTTCAACTCTTTCCAAAATTATAGCTTCTCTTTCCTTTTTCGAATTTAAATCTAATTTGAATCATTCAATTCAATTTAATTCATTTCACGTCATTTCTCATTTCTCCCAAAACCCTAATGGTCGCCTCCCTAATTTTGAATTTGGGTGAGTCTCGGAGAACCGAGACGATGGACTCCGTGTGAGTGGGGGAGATGGATGAAGGTGGTGGCGTCGACGCAGGAATGGCGGCGGAAGAAGAGTTTTCGGCCACAGGGTTCGCGCGATTTGATTGAGGCGGCAATTGCTCTATTTCGGTGATTCATGTCTTCCATCTGTGTCAATCGTCGCAGCCTCCATCTTCGCCGTTGGCGACCGATCTGTATGGATCTAAAGACGAAATTGTCGTCCACCTTCAACTCCGCTACCTTGGCTGCCGCCTCCATAGCCTTCGTCGTTCGTGAAGATGGAAGAATGGGTGCCAGTACAGAGAGGTTTTCTAAGATTCGTTCGTCGCTGTCGTCTTCGTGCACAACCAGATCGGCTGCTTGCTGCCGCCGACGGATCTTTCTGCGTGTACACCATGTCGAGCGTCCAGTTGGTGTAGCTAAGATTTCCAAACTTTTTGAATTTTCAAAGATGTTCGATGTGGCTTTTTGTAGAGAAATTGGTGGGTGCTCTGTTTCAGTTGATTCGAGCGGTGTTGGGGGCGGTGGTGTTTCAGAAGTACGTTCCCGCTTACTCTAATTGCTGAATCATTTTATTGATTTGTTTATTCTGTGAACTTGAGTGGAATTTTGATTAATTTAGTGTTCAGAACACGACTGTTTTTGTGGGTTTGAATGAGAGTTAAAATTTATGGCTTTTGTTTTTCTCCTTGTATTAATTTTTTTTGAAGCTATTCTAGTGTATTCTACTGAGTTTGAAATTATATTCGGAGGTGAAACAGAATTTAGATTTGGATTTTGTTTCGCATTTTGGCTATCAATTTGCCTATCCAGCACGGCTTTTTTTTGTACGAGTATTCTGATGAGAAATTTACATGGATAACAATTTGGTGTTTTCGATATCCATGTTTATTTATAGTTGCAATTTTATCTCTCTAGGCAAAATCATTGAACCATAAGCAGCAATTGAAGTTAAATATCAGAAGTTATATCAGCCTCTATACAGGTGGCATGGTGCTGCTGGGGTTGTGGTGGTGTCGTGGTGGAATGTTGCTACTGGGGCGTGTGGTTGTTGTATCGGTGGCAGCCTTCGCGTATTGATACGGTAACAAGCACAGAAGCGGGTGAAAATGTTGTTTCACGAGTGTAATGTACTGCACCTGTTGCATTTCTATACGATTTAGTTTACACAATTTGTTTTCACGCATAAAAGATGGATGTGCATTGTTACATTTTCAGGCTGATATAATAATATGCAATGAAGTCCTAAGAATATGCAACAATTACTGAGAATATGCAACATATTTTTGCATGTCACTGAAAATATGCAACAATTTTTTATATGCAAAGATATTACCCAATATATTTATGACTATATTTGACAATTTTCATAGCTAAAATAATACATGCACATATTAAAATATATGCAATTATCGATTGCATATATAAAAAATGTATGTATATTTGAAAGTATATGCATTTATCGGTTGCATATAATAAAATATGCATATATGCATCTTGCAAAAATATTATAGACTTATTCAACAAGTATTTGTTAATACAAGTTGTTCATCAAATTATTTAAACACTTTTAGAGGTGTATCGAGTAAAATGATTTTTTTGAATTTATTAATTTTATTAAATATTTCATAATATACTCTATATTTTAATAAAGGTATGGTATGCAAAATAATAACAATAAATATTTAATTAACTAAAGTATATTTCTAATTAATAAGAAAATTATTGAATATATAAAAATATGAGGGAAATGTTAATGTTTGACTTTTCCAAATATAGATTAATCTAATTAATTAAGTTTAAAATTCGTAATTAATTAAGGGCAACATCAACAATATAGATAGGATTTTGTCTTTCTTTGTTTTATTAAATAAAATTAGCTTTAATCTTAAAGACTTAGTGGTTTGGTCTATATTGTTTTTCCCATTTTTTTTACCCTCCCTTAAATTAATTATACTAATATTTCATTTGAAAAGTCAATTTGTGTGTTATTTGTACTTACAACAACACATATATGCTCTTATAGTAACATGTAATTATCTTTGATGTGCCAAAATTTGCACGAGAGGATTATGTATCCTCGGGATTAAACGTCCTGTTCTTCGAATACGTATAATTGCTTCGAGTGTGCTGCCTTCGCTCAAAACCTTCAAGAACCTGCAAAGAACACGCCGGAGGGGAGTCCGACGTGGACACTCCGATGCCTAAGTCAGTATAGGGCTTATCAATCTCCTCCAAGGATCTCAAGATCCTTGATGTATAAAAATAGTTCTCAAAAGATTTTCGAAGGGTATATCGTATTCAGTATAGTAAGTGTATAGTATATGAGTGTCTAACCTGGAAATCTCCTCGATTTTACCTATTTATAGAGATACTTTCTGGAGAGGAAGTCAAGTCTTCCTCCCTTTTCGGAACTGCCCATAAGACTCGGTCCTACGGAGTGGACGAGGCCTTCTCTTTCCTCCACTTCCCGAAGACTCGGCCATATTCCTTCTCATTTGACTTGGTTCCCAAGATAAAGAAAGATAAGACTTATCTTTTATCCAGTCCAAGCCGAAAATGGCGGCAGTCCCCTACATTCACGGTCCACAACTGTACGTTAAGACTGCTTCTTTCTGATGCTCCTCTCCAGACGGAGTTCCCTCCGGAGAGACCTCTAGAGGGGATTTCTTATCCAAAGAGTATTAGATAATCCAATCCTTCCATCCTGATCTTATCTCCTATACACGTGTCGACTCCTTATTAGGTGACATTTTTAGGCCGCATCATCTACTCCCCCTACTCTCGTAAAAGAGGGACATCTTTTGTGAGAGTAGAGAAATTTTCCTAGAGCTTACGACAAAGGTCGTTCTGGAGAGACGTGTATTGTTCCTGCTTCGGAGAGGAAGTTTTAAAACATGTCCTTCTCCAAAGGCTTTTCCCGCCTCCAATTCTGGGAGACTTTTCGGCTTCCGCGCGTGGGCTCCACGCGATTACTTTTCTCTCTCATTTGTTATCCTCCCGAGGAAAACCCTCGATTCTTCCCCTTATCTCTCCTCATTTACTTCACGCAACCACCCCATTTTTCCTCTTTTCACTTTTCAAATTTCGTTCTTCCCAAAAATTTCTCGTCGTCTTCCTCCTTCTTCTCCGGTGCTCTTCATCTCGAGTTTCTGTCGTCGCCAGCCGCCTCGTCTGATTCCATAGCCCTTCCACTCAAGGTAACCCAGCTATCCTTCTGTTCTTCTTTTATTATCACTTTAAATCGATGTCAAATCCTCTCTCCCCACTGGAAGCTGCTAGCCAAAACTCCTCTAAAGTGACTCCCTCTCTGATGGGGAGTCCAGAGAATAGGATTTCCCCCGCTTCCCAAATCGACCATACTCACCTAGTTAACCTCGCTCATGCCTATGGTTTTCCATCGGAGTACGCCTTTCGCGCTCCTCGCTCAAATGAACGCCCAGATATCTCCCAGCCCCGAACTCTTGCTTTTTTCGAAGCACATCTTAGGGCAGGATTACGATTTCCGATTCATCCCTATTTGGCTGCCATATCCACCCGCATGCAGATCCCTCTTAACCAGTTTACTCCGAATGCTATCCGTACCATGATAGGTTTTTTCATCTTGGTGAAGGGGAATGGGGGTGATCCGTCTGCCGAATTATTTTTGAGCCAACATTCTTGTAAGGTGAATGATGGTTTTTTCTATGTTAGTGGGCGAAGGTCCCGTGTTTGTAAATTTCTGAAAAAACTCCATGAAGAAGACTCATCTTGGCGAGATTATTATTTATTCGCTACCAGCCCCACTGATTGGCCCTTTCCTCACGAGGATTGGTTATTCCACAATCCCGGAGTAATTCCTCCTCCTCTGAAAGCTTACTCTGTTTCCAATCACACTATTATGAGCAATCTCAATATTCATATCCGTTCGCACGACTATTTCGATGTTACTAGCATTTGCAACAATCCTCGCATCCTCTCCCACTTCGGCTTTTGTCCTCAAGATTTTCCCTTAGATTCTCGAGATGGTAAAAAGTCTTCTATTGTTGTATTTTATTTCTTGCGCATGGTTGTTTTCTGAATTCTGAAAATTTTCTTGATGATTTGTAGCAATGAGTTGGTTAACTCATATCTCCCGAGATGCCCCTGCTCTCAGCATAGTGAAGACCCCTGTGTTATCCGCTCCAGAAGATCCTCCAAAGGCTCATCCGTCTCCTGCTCTCGAGAGCTCTGCAAAGACTCCGGCTCCAGAGGGTTCTTCGAAAATTCCTCCTCTCCCTAGTTCTTCTACTCAGGTCCCAGGTTCAGTTGCCAAAAGAACCCGTTCTTCTGCCAATGCTTTCTTTTCTGACTGTGGTACATCTAAGAAGAAGAAGGGGAAAGCTACCCGTGCTGATAAGGGAACTCCTCCTTCTACTATATACGAGCCTCTCCATCGCCTCATTGACCGATGTCCTGCTCCTCCGGATGCTGAGCTATCCGACACGCCCCTTCCTGAGGATCGACTGATCCATGGCGCTCATCTTCTTTCTGAGGTATTTTCTGGCATTTTTCATTTTTATAATCTTTGCCTTCTTCATATCTTCAAGCGTTATTTCCTTTTCCTTTGTAGTTTGGTCTTACTTATGCTAAGATACTCGACCAAGGCGTTGAGATGGTAGCTGAGCTTGAACTTCTCCGGGCTGAAGCGTCCTCTTTCCAGTCAACCCTCAAGGGTATCACCACGGAGAAAGATAAAGCCCATAAGCGAGCTCAAGCTCTATCCGAGGAGTTGTCTCTCTTACAGACTCAGAGCAAGCAGGACGTAGCCAGGATTAAGCGCCTGGTACTAGAGGTGGAGCGGATGGAGCGTGAGCTGCCAGATGTCGGAGTGCAGGCTTGCATTAAGTCCTTATTCACTTCTTCTTTGGGTCAAGAGTTCTTGGAAACTCTTCATACTCAGTGGCTGTCCAGCTTCTTAAAGAGCTCGAGCTTCCTCTGTGCCATGGGGCCGCATATCCCTCACTTCATCGACCACGGCTTCAGCAATGCCGTAGCCGAGCACTCAGCCCCGGGGTTTAATGGAACTTACTCTCGTGAATTCCACTTGGATCGACTTGCTACTCCTCCAAAATTCTTGGGGGATCCTAAGGAGAGCCCTGATAGTCCTTGGTGGCTACCCGGAATGAGTCAGGCTATCACCAAGCTGCAGGCTGTCAAGATAGGTATGGATGATCTAAAGCCTCTGGAGCGTCTGGTTTATCCTTATGACTCCGCTCCAATCGTGGCAACCGCAGTAGATGGAGGAACTGGCGTTGCAGACACCATGGGAGGTACTACGGGTCCAGAGGAGGGCGGAGGATCTAGCAACCATGCTGCTGAGGAGGATGGCATTGTTGGAGGAGTTGAGGTCGAGGGGGCTATTGCTGAAGGAGCTGCTGTTGAGAAAGCAGTTTAAGTTTCACATTTCTATGATCACATCAAACAATTTATTTTTCTGTTGTTTTGCTACACTCTTTACTTTCTGCTCATAATACTTGCTCTCCATACTTTGTAGGGGACCCCACACTCCTGGATATGTGGGGGCTTTTTGCAGTAGTCATATTAGCTTGATGTTGGATGTTTTTGTTGTTTTTCTCTTTCGTGCATGAGTAACTTACAAGACCAGCAAAGAATGTGTTGGAGGTGTGGCTCTTTTCTTCCCCCCTCTTTGTTAGTCTTGTAGGCTACGTTGAAATCACTCCTTGGATGTACGGTTTTTGTTTTTGGTTTCAGGTGCCTTGATTGTGGGAGGTCATCCTCCCTCTTCTCTTAACTCCCGAATCATAAGACCTGTTTTCTTCATCATATAGTCTTTGTAATTCTCAAGCATGGTTAGGGCTTTCTGGAAGGCTTCGGTTTTCTGAGCCTCTACGTATTTCTTACTCTTATTCCTAAAAGATCTTAATTCATAAAATCTTCTCATTTCAGTAACCCACTTGGGTCTCAAGTAAAGTGAGGGCTCTCTAGAGCACCTCGGCCTCTAGGCCTTTGAGTGTCTCTCACTCTTATTCTTAAAAGATTTTAATTCATAAAATCTTCTCGTTTCAGTAACCCACTTGGGTCTCAAGTAAAGTGAGGGCTCTCTGGAGGACCTCGGCCTCTAGGCCTTTGAGTGTCTCTCACTCTTATTCTTAAAAGATTTTAATTCATAAAATCCTCTCATTTCAGTAACCCACTTGGGTCTCAAGTAAAGTGAGGGCTCTCTGGAGCACTTCGGCCTCTAGGCCTTTGAGTGTCTCTCACTCTTATTCTTAAAAGATTTTAATTCATAAAATCCTCTCATTTCAGTAACCCACTTGGGTCTCAAGTAAAGTGAGGGCTCTCTAGAGCACCTCGGCCTCTAGGCCTTTGAGTGTCTCTCACTCTTATTCTTAAAAGATTTTAATTCATAAAATCCTCTCATTTCAATAACCCACTTGGGTCTCAAGTAAAGTGAGGGCTCTCTGGAGCACTTCGGCCTCTAGGCCTTTGAGTGTCTCTCACTCTTATTCTTAAAAGATTTTAATTCATAAAATCCTCTCATTTCAGTAACCCACTTGGGTCTCAAGTAAAGTGAGGGCTCTCTAGAGCACCTCGGCCTCTAGGCCTTTGAGTGTCTCTCACTCTTATTCTTAAAAGATTTTAATTCATTAAATCCTCTCATTTCAGTACCCCACTTGGGTCTCAAGTAAAGTGAGGGCTCTCTGGAGCACCTCGGCCTCTAGGCCTTTGAGTGTCTCTCACTCTCGTTATAGTTATATTCATACGTCGCATGTTCAAATATGAGAAAGATAACCAAGACATAATAATTCTGAATAATTCTTTCTTCAAAAAAGGGATAAGGCTTCATTGCTTTATTGTCAATTTTCAACATAGGCCATAGATAACCTACGCCGGTCTCATTAAAAACTTCTTTACGGAAAAACACCAAAGGGGAAACCCGTAGAGAGGGAAAAAGAGCTCCGGTGAAGCCACAAAATACACCAAGCAAAGTATGAATCAATGCAAAAAATCACAAAACAAAAGTCATAGATGGTCTCAAGACCTTACACTGTCTTCAAATAAAGAATCTCTTCAAATGGCAAACGTTCCAGGGTCTAGCTATGTCAACCCCTTCCATACTCTGCAGCCTGTATGCTCCTCCTTTCAGCACCTGTGTGATTTTATAAGGTCCCTCCCAGTTGGGCTCCAGCTTTCCTGTGTTTTTCAGGGCGTCCGCTCTTCTCAGCACCAGGTCCCCTGCTCTGAAGGACCTCGGGATCACCCTTCGATCATATGCAGCTTTAATTCTGCTTTTATATCTTTCAGCACGTACCCTAACCATCTCTCTTTCTCCTTCCATCAAATCTAGAGCCTCTCTCATCAATCTTTCATTCTGATGTTCTTCAAATTGGGCAACTCGGTGCAATCGTAAAACGGCCTCTGGAGGTATCACCGCAGTAGCTCCGTAGACCAGCTGAAATGGGGACTCTCCAGTTGCTGTCTTCGGGCTAGTTCTATATGACCATAATACATTATCTAACTCGTTTACCCATCCTCCTCCTATCTTTGTCAACCTAGTTCGAATCCCATCTACTATTGTTCGATTAGTAACCTCCACCTGTCCGTTAGCTTGAGGATGAGCTACAGAAGTGAATCTCTGTATTATGTTCAATCTTGCACACCATCCTCGCACGTTTTCGCCATTAAAATGTGTTCCATTATCAGAGACCAATATTCTGGGTACTCCGAATCTACAGCAGATTTGTTTTTTCAAGAATTTAATCACATTTTCTTCATCTATCGTAGCCAGAGGAGCAGCTTCCACCCATTTGCTAAAATAGTCTACTGCCACTATCAGAAATTTTCTCCCTCCGGAGGCTGGAGGGAAGGGTCCTACCAAGTCGATTCCCCACTTAGCGAAGGGACAGGGAGAGTGCATCGCTCCCATCTCTTCCGCAGGGGTCCTTATCAATGGAGCATTTTTCTGACACTTGACACATTTTCTCACAAATTCTCTAGCATCTTTTGTCATGGAGGGCCAGTATAACCCAGCCCTTAAAACTTTCTTCACCACCGCTTTGTATCCTTCATGGCTGGCTGCATCACCTTCGTGGATCTCTCTAAGTGTGTACATAGCTTCTCTAGTTGATATACACCTCAAATATGGGTGTGTGAATGATTTCTTGTATAAGTGCCCTCCGATAATACAATATTTGATCCGAAGGGCTCGGGTCTCTCTGGTGGTAGGGGCATCTGCTCCCTTGGTGAGTTCTATCCATATAGCTCTTCTCCAATCATCTTCCTCTTCAATGGAGCCAATGGGGTTCTCCAGAGTCTCTCTTTCTGCAACTACTAGAGTTACTGTTCCCTGTCCATCAAACTCTGTGGAGCTAGCGAGTTTGGAGAGGCTATCCGCCTGCATGTTCTTCTCTCGGGGTATCTGGACTACCTCGCACTCTTGGAATTTGCCCATCACCGCTTTGGCACATTCCAAATAAGCAGCCATCCTGCTATCTTTGGCTACATATTCACCATTCACCTACTGAACGACTAATTGGGAGTCTGAGTATAGAGTTACCTTTGGAGCTCCCAATTCCAATGCCATCTCCATCCCTCTGATCAAAGCTTCGTACTCTGCTCCATTATTTGAGGTCATGAATTGAAACCTCACTGCGAATTGTAGGTCCTCTCCTCGAGGGCCTGTCAACACAATCCCTGCTCCACATCCGCTCAGGGTCACTGAGCCATCTACATACACCTTCCATCCCTCGACCTCTTCTGGTTTAGTCGACTCTTGGATGAAATCTGACAAAGTTTGAGCTTTTATAGACTTCCGTGGCTCGAAATCTACGTCATATTCTTGGAGCTCGATCGCCCACTTCACCATCCTTACAGAGAGGTCTGCTCGCCCTATAACCTGTTTCAACAAGTAATTAGTGCGGACCAGTATTTTGTAAGAAAGGAAATATGGGCGCAGCCTCCGCGCTGTAACTACCACAGCCAGAGCAGCCTTCTCAATTTCTGAGTATCGATTTTCGGCCCCCTGAATGACCTTACTGACATAATAAATAGGGTGCTGCAGAGATCCCTCTTCTTTGACTAAGGCAGTGCTTAGTGAGAATTCCCCTACGGAGAGATACAAAATGAGGGTATCTCCTGGAGAAGGCTTCGTCAGCTTCGGCAACTGAGACAAATGGTGCTTCAGGTCTTCAAAGGCCTTTTGGCATGTTTCGCTCCATTCAAACTTGGTCCCTTTCTTAAGAATTTTAAAGAAGGGATGGCTCTTTTCAGCAGACCTGGCTATGAATCTGCTCAATGCTGTAATCCTCCCATTGAGTGTCTGGAGCTCCTTTATGTTTCTTGGTGGCCGCATGTCCAGTACAGCCTTCACCTTGGCTGGATTCACCTCTATACCTCTTTGAGTGACCATATATCCGAGGAACTTCCCTGATTTTACTCCAAAAGAGCATTTGGCTGGGTTCAACTTGATGTCGTTTTCTCGAATTACTTGGAAAATTTCTTCCAGATCCTCTATATGTTGATCTGCTTTCACACTCTTAGCCAACATATCATCTACATATATCTCCATGTTTCTCCCTAGCTGCTTTCGAAAGACAGCATCGACCATCCTCTGATAGGTTGCTCCGGCATTGATTAATCCAAATGGCATCCGAACATATCCGAACGTTCCACAGGCTGCTATGAAGCACACTTTGGGGACATCTGCAGGGTTCAGTTGGATTTGGTGGTACCCTTGGTATGCATCCATCATGCTCAGCAACTCAAAGCCTGAAGTTGCATCCACTAGCTGATCTATCCTTGGTAGCGGGTAGTGGTCCTTAGGGCATGCCTTGTTGAGGTCCCTGAAATCGATGCACATTCTCCACTTTCCTCCCCCTTTAGGCACTAGCACGGCATTGGAGAGCCATTCTGGGAATTTGACTTCTACTACATGCCCTGCTTTCAATAGCTTCTCGACTTCTTCTTTCACAATGTTATTCTTCTCAATCCCGAAATTTTGTAGTTTTTGTTTTACGGGCCTTGCCTTTGGATCAACATTAAGGCAATGTATTGCTATCTCCGGAGGGACTCCTGTCATGTCAGCTGGAGAAAATGCAAATATATCGGAATTTTGACGTAATGTAAATATTACCTTCTCCGTGAGTTCAGGCCCCAGTTGGGTACCTATTTTGGTAACAAAGCCGAGTTTCCCTGGAAAGAGCTCCACGCTCATCAGTTCCTCGTCTGTTTTAACATTCACTTGTTCAGGTGCTGCTCCCTCTACTTTCTTCCTCTTGACCTCAGGGTCATCTCCTCTCGTCCGCTCCAGGCCCCTAGTTAGGGCCCTATCTGCCATCTTCACGGACTCTGCATAGCACTTCCGTGCTTGGTACTGGTCTCCTCTCACTTCTCCCACCCCTGTGGCTGTAGGGAATTTCATTTTCATATGAAATGTGGAAATGATTGCCTGAAAAAGATTCAGGCTGGGTCGTCCCATCACAACATTGTACGACGAGGGAATGTCTACAATAAGGAACTCCACCACATGGACCTTCCGAGCTGGAGCGTCTCCCAATCCTACATGTAACATCACTGACCCCAAAGGTTGGATTGCACCTCCGGAGAAACCATACAGAGAGGTATCTACAGGGCGCAGCTTCACACTCAGCTCCATTCTCTTAAAACATTCGAAGAACATGATGTCAGCCGAACTCCCCGTATCTACAAAGATTCGAGCAACATCGAATCCCGCTATGTCGGTAGTGATCACCAGAGCATCGTTGTGATCTTCCTTAACTCCCTTCACATCCTCCGGGCCAAATCGGATATTGGGCGTCTCCGTCATACGCCCCACTTCTCTTAACTGGCTCTCTTGCTCTGCTCTTAGAGCCCGGACATTTTGCTTCCTCTTCCGAAAAGAATCTCCATCAGTTGGCCCTCCCACTATCATGTGGATTACTCCTCTCTTTGGTGGGGGAGGGGGCATATCCTCAGCTGCCTCTTTGGTTTCCTTCTCTTCTGGTTTTCTCTCATGATCTTTCCGCTTCTGCCCTCGAGGGCCCTGCCTATCTCTGAATATAAATTCTTTTAGATGGCCCGCTTGGATCATCCTCTCAATCTCGTCCTTCAGGTGGTAACATTGATTTGTATCATGCCCATATTCATTGTGGAATCGGCAAAATCGATCAGACTTGGGTTTCTGAGGTCCTCGATTTCTGGAATATGGGAATTTCAAGTCTGGATGGTCTCCGACTACCTCCAGCACTTCAGCAGGCTCAATCCTCAAGGGCGTGTATTTCTCGAACCTCCCACGAGGGCCAGACCGGGGACCTCCGGAGGGATTGCTATCTCTTGTTGATCCAGAGGTCCGAGGGACCTCTGGGCTAGATCGTCTGGAGGGACCTTCCCTTCTTCTCTCTCGATCTGGTGGCCTAACCTCCAGCCTTTTGGCCTTACGGACCTCCTCTAGAGTGAGGTACTTCTCTGCCCTGTGCAGCAGCTCATTGAAATTCTTAACTGGCTTCTTAGCTAAGGAGGAAAAGAAATCTCCATCTCGTAATCCGTTACTGAGGGCGTTGATCTTCACCTCCGGAGAGGCTGTAGGGACCTCCAGAGCTGCCTGATTGAACCTCCGGAGAAAAGCTCTTAAGCTTTCGCTCTCCCCCTGCCTCAGATTGAAGAGGGTCAAGGTGGCCCGTGGCTGTCTCCGGGCACTTGCAAATTGATGGAGAAATAACTCACTGAATTCTTCCCAGGATCGGATGGTATTAGGTTCTAGTTGAGTGAACCATTGCTGCGCTGCTTTCGCCAGGGTGGTCAGGAACACCCTGCACTTAATTCCTTCTCCGTAGCGATGTAATAGCGCAGCGTTCTCAAATCTTACTAAGTGTTCGTAAGGGTCTGCCGTACCGTCATACTCAAAATTAAGGGGCTTGAAATTGAATGGTAATTCATCCTGTAATATGTTAGGGGAGAACTGGCATCCGGATGTGTGAGCGGATCTACTGGTTCGGTTGTTCATCTGTCTCCTCATATCCTTCATCTCTTTCTGCAGAGCCTGTAGCTGGTCGCTAACTGGCCCTCCGTAGGTATCATCAGTGCTTTCTTCTGTCTCAAGGGGTTCTGTCCCTCGGGGTGCCGGATCTGCGTTCCTTCTAGTACTCCGAAGGGGAATGCTTCTTTCCGCGCGCGAGGGCACTTTATCATCCTCCTCCACTCGTATCCCCATCTCCTTGGACAACACTTGGGAGGTTCCAGGTGCTTCATCCTGGGGTCTATGGGCCGGTACCTCTGGATTCCCCGGTGCAGCCTTGGGAATTTGGTCCCTTTGATCTGCAAAGGCTTTATCTACAGCTTGCTTGATGAGGGCGTTCAATTGATCGGGAGAGATCAAGAGTGTCCCTGAGTCTGGAATATCCTCTCGCTGAGGATCTGCGGTCTGGAACTCTGGGGTTTCAAGGTTCCCTGTTATTCCCTCCCGGACCGGTAAGGGATGATTTTCGTCACCTAAATCTGGAGTGGGTGCCAATGGCTGATTTGATCCAGAAGGAGTATGGATTGGGTTTTTCCCCCGGCCTCCCATTGGTGGGGGATCAGTCGGCAAAGGGGAATTCCCCCCTGGAAGATTCTTCTTTCCAGAAGTAGATGTTTTGTCTCCGCCACCCATTTGCTCGAACAGGTAGAAATTCGTGAGAAAATCTTTCAACTCTTTCCCACAGACGGCGCCAGTTGATGTGCCAAAATTTGCACGAGACGGATTAAACGTCCTGTTCTTCGAATACGTATAATTGCTTCGAGTGTGCTGCCTTCGCTCAAAACCTTCAAGAACCTGCAAAGAACACGCCGGAGGGGAGTCCGGCGTGGACACTCCGATGCCTAAGTCAGTATAGGGCTTATCAATCTCCTCCAAGGATCTCAAGATCCTTGATGTATAAAAATAGTTCTCAAAAGATTTTCGAAGGGTATATCGTATTCAGTATAGTAAGTGTATAGTATATGAGTGTCTAACCTGAAAATCTCCTCGATTTTACCTATTTATAGAGATACTTTCTGGAGAGGAAGTCAAGTCTTCCTCCCTTTTCGGAACTGCCCATAAGACTCGGTCCTGCGGAGTGGACGAGGCCTTCTCTTTCCTCCACTTCCCGAAGACTCGGCCATATTCCTTCTCATTTGACTTGGTTCCCAAGATAAAGAAAGATAAGACTTATCTTTTATCCAGTCCAAGCCGAAAATGGCGGCAGTCCCCTACATTCACGGTCCACAACTGTACGTTAAGACTGCTTCTTTCTGATGCTCCTCTCCAGACGGAGTTCCCTCCGGAGAGACCTCTAGAGGGGATTTCTTATCCAAAGAGTATTAGATAATCCAATCCTTCCATCCTGATCTTATCTCCTATACACGTGTCGACTCCTTATTAGGTGACATTTTTAGGCCGCATCAATCTTCCTAGTAAAATAGATTTGGAACTCGTTTTTCTGTTAGCCTTCTGAGTTATTTTTTTTTTAAAGATCCGTTTGACCTGATATGACCTGCAAAATATTCACGAATTTTTTGTACTTTCTTAAATATACTAATATTTTGTGTAAAATGTTTTACATGAGTATTCCTCTTAATTAATATATTTAATGTCTTTTAAAGTGATTTTAAATTATCAAATACTTCTATTATTTCTTAAATAGTATTCTCAAGCAATATACTATATTTTAGATGGCACATCACATTAAAAGTTACTAATAATCACACTTTCGTCTCTTTTACAAAATTCAAATACACTCTGCTCTTTAATCGCTCTATGAAATAACATATACAACTTCGCATTATATTATCCTCACTTATGTATTCCTTCGCAAGAATATTTTGTTTTAACAACGGAATCTTTTTATTGTAATTTCTTTAGTTACAAGTGTTTTATGATAGAAATTTAATTTTAATGATACGTTCGATCATTAATTCTTAATTTTTTTAACTAAAAAAATTTAATTAAAAAAATTATGATAACGTTACAAGTTAATTTTAATACTTTTTTCTTTCCAAATATACATCTCATGTGTTTGTGGGACATCATTCCTTGAGAGAGATGATAAATGAGCTCAAAAATAGAGATGAGAATGTTTGAGTGAGAAAAGCCATGCTCGAGAAGGGGAAAGATAGAACGGAGAATGTTTGGATCATATATACAAAGTCGCTGCCGCCGCCACCATGAACGACTCCGCCGTGAGTGGTGGTTCATTTCTATGAAAGAAAAGAGACGAGGGTTTGGAATGAATGAAATGAATGTGTTGTTTTTATAAAGAGTACAATGAGTATTTGTACACTCGTTTTTCATTTAATAGTAATGATGCGTCGAAAAAGAACGCCTATGGATATCAATCGTTCCTTTACGAGCACTGTTAATCACGAGTTTGAATCACTCGTTCGTCCTTGGCAATCTTCACGTAAATCTCCTTGAGAATCCAAAAATAACCTGCAAAAGCACACCGGAGGGGTGCTCCGGCGCGGAAGCTCCGACGCTCAAGTCAGAATCGTTCTTTAGGAGAATCAAAGAGGAATTTCCCTGTGATTCTAGGGAAATTCCGGCGAATAATCTCGTGTATCTTCTTAATTCAGTGTATATTTCGTAAGAATGTATATATTATGTAAAAACGTAAATAAGAATATGAAGATAATTTGCTTATATACCTGGTCCTTCCTCCCTGGAGAGAGAAAGACTCTTTTTCCCCTATATTTGCTCACCTCTTCCTATAAATTCGGCCCACCCTAAATACTTTGAGGGCTTGGTCCAAGATCCTAAATACTCGGCCCCTTTTCATGCATTGACTCCTTCTTTTGACTGAGTTAGGGAGAAATAAGCCGTACTATGCATTCCTCTCTGGGCCACATCCCTAAGCCCAAAGGATATTATCCCTCGAATGTGGGCTAAAGGCCCAATTACTCTTCTTTCTCCTTTGAGGCCCAGGGGTGTATTAATCCAACCTTCCATCTTATTGACTTAATCGAGACCATCATAATTTATCCCGTTTCCACGTGTCGACTTTTCCAAGAGCGACATATTTATCTACATCAACCACTCCCCCCTACTCTCGTAAAAAGGGTAATTTTTAAGAGAGTAGGAAAAATAATAAATTATAAAAGAAATAATCTATTCCTTTAATTCCTCCTTCTTCATATTCCCCTTAAAACAAGAAATATTCGGTTCTTAATAATTATCTAAAGTCATCATGTCCTTTCCGCTTCCACACGCAAACCTGCTCTCGAAGTCTGTGACCAAGCGTCTGCCCGAGGGGAAACATCAAGCCGCCTCTTTCCAGCCACGCGCTCTTTCATTAGGGGGGTATTTAATTCTCCCTGGTTTTTTCCCTCTCTCTCTCTTCTTCACAATTATTTCAAAAATTATATTCACTTCGTAGAAAACCCCTCTTCTCTCTCCTTTCAAACTTATCCATCATTTTCTTATTTTCGTTTCCACTTCTACGAGTAACCTCTTCGTACACGTTCGCCGGCCACTTCATCCTCCTCGAAAACCGACCTCGCTTCAGGTATCTCCTCTTCTTCCTCGTTTTTCTTTTACTGTAACCCCATGTAATCTTCCGTTCCAACCTCCTCAGACTCCACATCCATGGAAAGTTCGACTTCCAACTCACTTCCCCTATTTCCTGTAACCGACCCTGCCTTGAAGGACAAAATCTCTGGCTCCTCGATTCTTCCCCCCGAGCGTGTTGCCGCTTTTCTCCGCTCAGGGATCTTCCCCGCCGATTACTCAGTTAGGGCTGCACATAGGAAAGAACGCCCTAATTTTCCAGGTCCTAACACCTTAGCCTTCTGGGAGGCCCAACTGAAGGCGGGTCTCCGCTTCCCAATCCATCCTTATTTCTCCGAAATTTCCACTTACCTTCGCATACCTCTAAATCATTTTACTCCCAACGCTATTCGTGCAATGTTAGGTTTCTATATTTTGATGAAGGGGAATGGTGGCGAACCCTCAGCCCAGCTTTTCTTAACCCAATATATGTGTAAGTTCGCGGATGGGTTCTTCTATGCTTGTGGTCGTACTTCCAGGATCGGGAAATTCATGGAAAAGCTCCATGAAGGGGTCCAGGATTGGAAGGATTACTACTTTTTTGTTACAAACCCTGCTCCTTGGGATTTTCCTCATGAAGAATGGATTTATGAGAACCCTGGGGTGCCCCGTCCTCCTCTTTCTGTTTGTTCTTCTTTAAACTTGGATGTGATGAACCACTTAAATGATAATGTATCCGCTCATGGATTTTTTGACGTGATGAGCATTTGTAAGAACCCTAGAGTCCTATCTCATTTTGGTTTTGGTCGCCCCGATTATCCTTTAGGTCCCGATGATGGTAATGTCATTTCTCTTTCCTTGGCATCGTCCTCAAGATTTAAGTTGCTGTGATTATTAACATCTTTCCATATTTTCTTCTGCAGCTATGAGTTGGTTAACTCAAATTTCTCGTAATGCCACTCCTCTCTCGATGGTTGCTAAGTCTCCGGCCCCTGAAAGCTCCACAAAGGCCCCTATCCCTCTCTCCCCAGTGAAACCTTCCACTGGGTCAGTTGCAAAGCGTACCAGGTCTTCCACTGAGAAGGCCCTTGTTTCCACTCTGCCTCCTGCCTCTGACGCTTCCAAGAAGAAGAAGTCCAAGACTAAGTCCTCCTTGCCCTTTCCAGCCAATGCTTCTCCTGATATACCTGGTGACATCAGCATTGATCACCTTATGGCCTTCATAGATCGTTACACTCCTACCCCTGCTGCGGAGGCCCTTAATGCTCTATCCTCAGAAGACCGGATTGTGCATTCCGCCCACAGTTTCACTCAGGTAGACTCTTAATGCAAACATCATTCCATATGGTTAATAAGAGAGAGTATAGATGTCTTACTTCTATATATTGTTTCTTGTGTAGTTTGGCCTCCTGTTCTCCGATGTATCCGAACGGGCCCTCCAATCCCTTCAGTTGGTGGATGATCTCCAGAGCCAAGTGGAACTGGAAAAGGTGAAGAAAGAAATTCTGGAGGGGGAATTACAGGAATCCAACCAGGCACGGAAGGCGCTCCAGGCTGAGAAGGTGAAGCTTTTGGAGGAAGTCTCTTCACTTAAGACTCAGCTTGGTGAGCGGGTTGAACATTTGGAGGCTACTCTCCCTTTGGCTGGGATGAAGCTGTGCATCGATTCTCTTTTTACCTCCGCCATGGGGCAGAAGTTTCTAGGTACCTTGCATCGAGAATGGTTGGAAGCCTTCCTTAAGAGTACCAGCTTCTTAGGGGCGATGGGTGCATATATTCCCCACTTTATCGATCACGGGTTCTCCAACGTCGTAGCTGAACACTCCGCCCCTGAATTCAACAGCCAGTATACTCGTGCCCTTCGGTTGGATGAATTAGCCACTCCCCCTAAGTTCCCTAGAGATCCTGAGGAGGACATCAACACCCCCTGGTGGCTGCCTGGGATGAGGAAGGCGGTCTCGGAGTTGAAGCAAACTGCTCTGAAGTTGGACGACCTTGTACCTGCGAAGGATTTGACTTTCCCCATCCATGTGGCTAATCCTGATCCTATGGCGACCGTGGCGGCCGGCACTTTAGAGGAGAAGACGGAGGGAGGTGGTTCCAGTGGGCAGGTTGAGGAAGCAGGAGAAGGTTTCAAGGGGAAGAATGATATTCCCCTTTCTTCGTAACTCTATTTCTCTGATAACATTTCGGTACTTTTAGAACACTTTTATTTTTGTTGAGGCCTTTAAGGCCCCCTTTTGGTATTTTCAGGAGACTCCACACTCCTGCGTTTTTCTGTGGAGGGTCAAGGCATGGTGCCCTTGGTCTGGGATATTCCTGTTTTATTTTCTGCTTAATATCGTACCTGCACATTATCGCCTGGCATGCACATATATCTCTATCTCTGTTATTAGATATATGATGTGATACCTGTTCTGCTTTTCCTTTACTATGAATTCAGCATATTTCTGGCATCTTCTTGACACGTAAAGGCTCTAAAGCTCATAGAAAAATCTTAAATGAGAACATGGAGTTTATGTTTCTGTACTTACTTGGTGATTTTTTACTGCTTCTAGTCACTCCCTAGAGTTAAAGTTCTTAGGGATTATACTCTCCCAAAAGTTAGGATTTTTAGGGATTATACTCTCCCAAAAGTTAGGATTTTTAGGGATTATACTTTCCCAAAAGTTGTGTTCTAGGGATTATACTCTCCCTGAAGTTGTTTATACTCGTAAGAGTTCTTAGGGATTATACTCTCCCTGAAGTTGTTTATACTCGTAAGAGTTCTTAGGGATTATACTCTCCCTGAAGTTGTTTATACTCGTAAGAGTTCTTAGGGATTATACTCTCCCTGAAGTTGTTTATACTCGTAAGAGTTCTTAGGGATTATACTCTCCCTGAAGTTGTTTATACTCGTAAGAGTTCTTAGGGATTATTGGCAGTTTAGTCATATCTTCCGCTGCCATACCCCCTACTCCCCCTAACTTTAGAGGCTGTCATGGATAGAAGCTTTAGGAATTGTCCTTAGGCATTTCCCTTTCGAACATTTGTAAGTTGGTGTAATTCTTGCAATATCTCTATCATCTTATGTTTTAGTCTTCAGAACACATTTATTATCTCAACATTCATGATATGGACACTTTGCAGTTATCTCAGCACAATATTTAATGTATGAGAAATACTTCATCATAAAATCGGCGTGCATAAGGATCATCTCATCGTAGAATCAGAATATAAGAATCATCTCATCATCACATTAACATGCATTAAGGGAAATCACTGAAATTTTCCAAAAACTACGCTCCATTGATTCAAAGTGTTTATCAACATAGGCAAATAAGGGAAACCTATGCCGGCCTCATTAAAAACCTCTTCGTGGTAAAACCCCAAGGGGAAACCCACGTAGAGGGAAAAAGAGTGCCGGTGAAGCGATTATTCGAATGAAAAATAAACATTTAAAATTGTTCATAAAGGGAAAGATGGTAAGGGAATAACACCTTCCTCAAACATAAAACCTCTTCAAATGGCACACGTTCCATGGCCTCAGTATTTCTTTCCCCGTCATGTCTTGGAGTTTGTATGCTCCGCCTTTTAATATTTGTACCACCCTGTACAGACCTTCCCAATTAGCTTCCATTTTTCATGTATTTTTCAAGGCATCTGCTCTTCGAAGTACTAAATCTCCAGCTTTAAAGGAACGAGGAATCACCCTGCGATCATATGCTGCCTTGATCCTGCTTTTGTATCTTTCTGCTTTCAGTCTTGCCATCTCTCTTTCTTCCTCTACCAGGTCTAGGGCCTCCCTCATCAGCTCTTCGTTCTTCTTCTCCTCAAAATACGTAATTCTGTGTGATCCTAGCCTGGCCTCGGGAGGTATCACCGCTGCTGCTCCATACACCAAATAAAAGGGAGATTCCCCTGTAGCTGTCTTAGGACAAGTCCTGTAGGACCAGAGGACATTATCTAGCTCCTTCACCCATCCTCCTCCTACTTTTTGCAATCGCGTTCGGATGCCATCCACTAGGGTTCTATTTGTAACTTCCACTTGTCCATTGGCTTGTGGGTGGGCCACCGAAGTGAATCTCTGTATAATATTCCATCTTTCGCACCACTTTCTCACCTTCTCTCCATTGAATTTTGTTCCGTTTTCAGAAACCAAGATTCTCGGCACTCCAAACCTGCAACAAATATGTCTAGCCAGAAATAGAATTACATTATCTTCCTCTATCTTGGCCAAGGGTACAGCCTCTATCCACTTATTAAAGTAATCAACGGCCACAATCAAAAATTTCCTTCCCCCAGGTGCTAAGGGGAAGGGTCCGACTAGATCTATCCCCCATTTGGCGAAGGGGCAGGGCGAGTATGATTCGGGTGGAATTTACACATTTTAGAGGCACATGTTAAGTGTGTTTTGATGTGGATTTCATTGATTTATGCATTGAATATGATTGTTTAAGACGAAATGAGAGAAAGGTTGTGTTTTGTCGATTTTGTAGGAAATACGATGGAATTTGGAGCAAAACACCAACCATACTTTACTGGATCAGGAATAGGAGTGCCCGGTTGGATTCATCTCGAAAAACGGAGTGGAATAGCCAAAGGAATCGAGTCAATCGGACACCCGAGGTGAAAGTTATGCACGAAACGAGAAAGGAGTCGGAGTCGACCGAGCGAGCACGGCCGAGCACCATGCTCGAGCTAGCCGTGCTCGAAACAGCGATTTTGGCCAAGGAGAGGGCACGGCCGAGCACCCTTCTCGGCCGAGCTCCACACCAAGTTGCTACCACATGCCTCGGCCGAGCTCAAGGCACGACCGAGCTGCCCTAAGGCCATCGTCCAAAAGCCTCGGCCGAGCACATGCCACGGCCGAGCACCTGTTCGCCCCTGCTCCACATTGCCACGGCCGAGCACCAATCTCGGCCGAGCACTCCCCCATTTCATCATCGCCCAGCACGGCCGAGCTCCCAGCTCGGCCGAGCACCTGTACGCCTATATGCCCATATTGCACGGCCGTGCTCCGTGCACGGCCGTGCTATCCCCATTTTCGGTGCTTTTTCCCTATTTTGGCCATTTTTGAAGGACCAACTTGCAATTTTGGTATTCAAACCCTGCCCCAACACTATATAAGCCCCATTTCTTGAATTACAAGCCATTCTCCCCCAAATCCACACATAGTTACACATACTTGGAGGTGTTTTGGCCATTTCTCTCTCAATTCTTCACCAAATCAAGGAAGAAATGATGCAATAGCTCCCAAATTCCATTCCCTACCACATTCTAGACTAAGCTTTCTCTTTATTTTCCTTTTTATTTAGTTATTTCATTTGGATTTTGTAATTTGAGTATGTTTTTTATTAGCTAAACAAATTTGTGGTTCTAAGGCATTGTAGAGATTTGGATTGATGTTTATGAGTAATTTCTTACTTTAATTGGTGTTTATCTCTTATTTACATGTTTAATTATCCATTGTAAAGCATGTTGTTAGTGGCCATGATGATTTGCTTGATCCATTGTTAATTGGGGTAGTATCGAGAGATTTATTCCATTTAATCGTATGCGAATATGCAACCCGGTATTATTATGATCTCGAGAGGGGATTAATTATCGGAGAGGGAATCAAATGATCTTAGGAGCTATTTTAGATGGTGTAATATTTGTGATGTAGACATACGAGCTTATATTACATTGCGTCTTTGGATTAATTTGTATCGAGAGATCGATTAGTTCTTCTTTTGCGATCACCTTATATGAGATAACCTTAATAGCCATTTAAACGAGATAACTCTCATAAACGGACGTCTAAATACTACAATTGCCTTGGAACCCACCTTTTCTTCTTTGCATTTTTATCCATTTTACCTTCGTTTTATTGATTTGCATGGTATTTGATCGATTTCGTATTTACTCTTCATTACTTATTGGTGACACATTGTTAGGTAATCTTAGAGTAATTCACACCACTCAAATTATCGATCACGTCTACTTAGAACTCGACTAGCAAACTACCCTTTTACGCTTAACCTCCTTGTGGGATCGACCTCGTGCTTATCACGCTACGATAGACACCGTACACTTGCGGTTGTTTATTTTAGTGTTGCATAACACGTGAATCAGAGTACATGGCCCCCATCTCTTCTGCAGGTACTCGTATCAAAGGTCCATTCTTCTGACACTTCTCGCATTTCTTCACATATTCCCTAGCGTCTCTGATTATATTGGGCCAGTAGAAACCCGCTCTAAATACCTTCTTCACCATAGTCTGATAACCTTCATGGCTGGACGCACAACCTTCATGAATATCCTTGATCACTAGCTCTGCTTCTCTTTTCGAAAGACATTTCAAGTAGGGTTGAGCGAAGGACCTCTTGTATAATTGGTCCCCCAAGATACAATATTTCCTTCTCCAAACTTTGGCTTCTCTGGACATTGGAGTTACCTGTCCTCTGTTCAGTTCTTCCCATATCTCTCTCCTCCAGTCATCTCCTGTTGTTATCTCTCCGACCAGGGTTTCGGTGGCTAATTGGTCCGCCACTATCAGGGTTACCTTTTCGTGTCCCTCGAATTCAGTGGAACTAGCTAGCTTAGATAGCCCATCTGCTTTTTCATTCTCTTCTCTTGGTACCTGTATTACTTCAAAGGTATGAAATTTATTCTTTAACTTCTTTACCTGTTCTAGATAGGCGATCATCCTTTCATCTTTGGCGAGGTACTCCCCCCTGACCTGTTGTACTATCAACTGTGAGTCGGAATATAGGGTTACTTTATGTGCCCCTAACTCTGCTGCCATATTGGCCCCTCTAATCAGGGCCTCATATTCTGCTCCATTATTTGAGGTTGAGAACCGAAATTTGACGGCCACTTGTACCTCCTGGCCTTCTGGATCAACTAACACTATCCCGGCTCCACACCCTAATGCGGATGCTGAACCATCAACGTACACTTTCCAACTTTGTTCTTCCTCCATTCTGGTAGACTCTTGAATAAAGTCTGCTAAAGCTTGAGCCTTGATGGCCCTCCTGGGTTCATAATCAATATCATATTCCTGTAATTCCACTGCCCATCTAACCATTCTTCCCGACAAGTCTGCTCTCCCTAGCGTCTGCTTTAAAGGGAAATTAGTCTGCACCATAACTTTATAAGACAAGAAGTAGGGACGCAACCGCCTGGCTGTCACTACCACTGCCAGGGCTGCTTTCTCCACCTCTGAGTATCTGATCTCTGCCCCCTGGATAACTTTGCTCACGTAATATATAGGTTGCTGTGTGGAGCCTTCCTCTTTCATCAGGGCTGTGCTCAAGGAGTGTTCCCCTACTGAGAGGTATAAGAGCAAAACATCTCCCTGAGAGGGCTTCGTCAGCTTCTAAAGTTGTTCAAGGTGGAGCTTGAGTTCTTCGAAAGCTTTCTGGCACTGGTCGTCCCATTCAAACCTCGACCCCTTCCTTAAGGTTCTAAAGAAGTGGTGGCTCTTTTCTGCTGACCTTGCTATGAATCTACTAAGAGCTGCAATTCTACCATTCAGGGTCTGCAATTCCTTCAGATTTCGAGGGGGCTGCATGTCGAGGACCGCCTTCACCTTAGCAGGGTTAACTTCTATCCCTCTTTGAGTCACCATATATCCCAGGAATTTCCCTGACCCTACTCCAAAAGAACATTTAGCTGGATTTAATTTAATACCATTCTCTCGGATTACCTGGAATATCTCCTTCAGGTCGCCAACATGTTCCTCCGCCTTGACACTCTTAGCCAGCATATCATCCACGTAAACCTCCATGTTCCTGCCTATTTGTCCTCGGAACACCGAGTCTACCATTCTTTGATAGGTGGCTCCTGCATTTATTAGTTCAAAAGGCATACGTACATAACCGAAAGTACCACATGTCACTATAAAGCATACCTTTGGTATATCAAGGGGGTTCAACTGGATTTGGTGGTACCCTTGGTATGTGTCCATCATGCTGAGTAATTCAAATCCAGACGTGGCATCTACCAATTGGTCGATTCGGGGCAGGGGATAGTGATCCTTGGGGCATGCTTTGTTCAGATCTCTAAAGTCAATACACATTCTCCATTTGCCAGCTCCTTTAGATACTAGCACTGCATTTGACAACCACTCAGGGAACTGCACCCTCTTCATATGCCCTGCACTTAACAGCTTATCAATCTCCTCTTTCACAATGATGTTTTTCTCCTTACCAAAGTTCCTTAATTTTTGCTTTACTGGCCTGGCTTTGGGATCTACATTAAGGTAATGCATCGCTATTTCTGGTGGGATACCAGTCATATCTGTCGAGGTGAAGGCGAAGATATATGCATTCTCCTGAAGGGTAAGTACCATCTTTTCTTGAAGTTCAGGGCTCATGTGTGTACCTATCCTGGTCGTGAATCCCTCCTTTCCCGGGTAAAGCTCAATGTTCATTAATTCCTCATCTGCTTTCACTTTGGGTTGCTCCTGCCCCAGCTCACCCACTTTCTGTTTTTTCCATTCAGGGTCTTCCCCTTTGAATCTCTCCATCCCTCGGACTGTGGCCCTGTCCGCTATCTTAACCGACTCTACGTAACACTTTATTGCCTGGTACTGGTCTCCACATATCTCTCCCACACCCCCCGAGGCAGGGAATTTAATCTTCATGTGGAAGGTGGAAATCACGGCCTGAAAGATATTCAAACTCGGTCTTCCCGTCACCACGTTATATGAAGATGGGACATCCACTATCAGAAACTTTATCACTTGCATGCGTCGGTTAGGAGCGGTTCCTAACCCTACCTGTAATAACGCTGAACCAAGGGGTTGAATGGCACCCCCTGAAAATCCATAGAGGGCTGTCTCCACTGGCCTGAGTTTTATGTTTAATTCCATCTTCTTAAAACACTCTAGGAACATGATATCAGCAGAGCTCTCCGTGTCTACAAAGAGCCTGGCCACATCATATCCTGTTATATCCGTGGTAATGACTAAGGCATCATTATGGATTTCTCTGGGTTCCCCAACGTCTTCTGGTCCAAAATGAATATCGGGAACTGCTGTCATCTTTCCTATCTCCCGACATTCCATGTTCCTTCCACTCTTCAATGATCTGACGCTCTGCTTCCTCTGTCTAAAGGAATCCCCATCAGCGGGGCCACCCATGATCATGTGAATAGTTCCCCTCTTTTGGGGAGGGGTGGCTGATCTTCCGTGCTCTTCCTCTGTTCTCTTCTATTATCCTCTGGCTTCCCCTCGGGGTCTTTTCTCTTTTGACCTCTGGGACCTTGTCGATCCCTGAAGATGAACTCCTTTAGGTGGCCTGCTTGAATCATTCTTTCTATTTCGTCTTTCAGGTGCCAGCATTGGTTCGTATCGTGGCCATAGTCATTATGGAATCTGCAAAATCTGTCTGACTTGGGATTCTGAGGGCCCCTGTTTCTTGAATAGGGGAACTTCATATCAGGATGGTCCCCTCCCACTTCTAAAACCTCTGCCGGCTCGATCCTCAGAGGGGTATATCTCCTCATCCTTCCCCTAAAGCTTCAGGGCGCAGCTTCCTCTCCTTTTACATTTCCCAGCCCCCTTGCATTCCGATGTTTCTCTGGACTGGGCCTCCTCGGCATTATCTCCCTTCTTCGTTCTCCATTCCCCACTATTGTTCTGGTCTCCGATCGCTTAGCTTTCCTCACCTCTTCCAGGGTGAGGTATTTCTCCGCTCTTCTTAGTAATTCATCAAAGGTTCGTACTGGTTTCTTGGCTAGAGACGTAAACAGGTCTCCATCTCTTAGACCATTAGTGAGAGCATTGATTTTGACCTCTGAGGAAGCTGTTGGTACCTCTAAGGCCGCTTGGTTGAATCTTTTCAAGAAAGCCCGAAGACTCTCATTCTCCCCTTGTCGCATGTTAAACAAGGTAAGGGTGGCCCTAGGTTGCCTCCTAGCGCTGGCAAATTGGTGCAAGAATAGTTCACTGAACTCCGACCATGAATGGATAGTATCCGGCCCTAGCTGGGTGAACCATTGCTGTGCCGCTTTAGATAAGGTAGTCAGAAATACTCTGCACTTGACGCCCTCCCCATACCGGTGCAACAGGGCGGCGTTCTCGAATCTCATCAAATGCTCGTACGGGTCTGAGGTGCCATCATATTCGAAATTTAAAAATTTAAAATTAGGAGGCAGTTCATCTTGTAAAATATTGGATGAGAATTGATAACCAGTAACGTAAGAAGGTTTACTTACGTTGTCAGTCATATGCTTCTGCATATCTTTCATTTCTCTTCGTAAAGCCTGTATTTGGTCACTAACCGCTCCCTGGTAAGTGTCATCCGTACTTTCTCCTATCCCCGTATCCAGAGTGGTATCACCAGGGATCTTCTCCATATTCCTCCGGGGAGGGCGATCAAGGACACTTCTCTCAGCTTGAGAAGGCACTTTTTCTTCCTGGTTCTGGGGAAAACCTTCATTCTTAGAAGGGACCGGAGCCGAATCAATGACATGTTCCGGGGGATTCTGCTTCGTCCTTTTGTTGATCGGTGGAATAGATCCAAGAGGGCGAAGTCCACGAGATGTAATTATTCTTTCCACTGCTTGTTCTATCATCCCATCCAATTGGTCTTGAGAAATAGTAAAGAGTTCTGGTTGGGCATTGGGTGGCGGAGTGTCCTTATTCGTCCCACTTCCCGAAGCTTCCAAAGTACCCACCGTGTTCCCCTCCTGGACAGGGGGAGATATCTTCCAATGTAGGATTTACAGGTTGTTTCCCTAGATTTCTGTTCACAGGAAAACCTGGTGGGGGTGGAGGAAAGGGAAGAGGAGTGGAATCTCCCTTCTCCTTAATCTGCTTCGTCGGATCTTGCTCTCCACCCATTTAATATGGAACTTTTCTCACGCCTTAGCTAGAAATGTTCCCACAGACGGCGCCAGTTGATGCGTCGAAAAAGAACGTTTATGGATATCAATCGTTCCTTTACAAGCACTGTTAATCACGAGTTTGAATCACTCGTTCGTCCTTGGCAATCTTCACGTAAATCTCCTTGAGAATCCAAAAATAACCTGCAAAAGCACACCGGAGGGGTGCTCCGGCGCGAAAGCTCCGACGCTCAAGTCAGAATCGTTCTTTAGGAGAATCAAAGAGGAATTTCCCTGTGATTCTAGGGAAATTCCGACGAATAATCTCGTGTATCTTCTTAATTCAGTGTATATTTCGTAAGAATGTATATATTATGTAAAAACGTAAATAAGAATATGAAGATAATTTGCTTATATACCTGGTCCTTCCTCCCTGGAGAGAGAAAGACTCTTTTTCCCCTATATTTGCTCACCTCTTCCTATAAATTCGGCCCACCCTAAATACTTTGAGGGCTTGGTCCAAGATTCTAAATACTCGGCCCCCTTTCATGCATTGACTCCTTCTTTTGACTGAGTTAGGGAGAAATAAGCCGTACTATGCATTCCTCTCTGGGCCACATCCCTAAGCCCAAAGGATATTATCCCTCGAATGTGGGCTAAAGGCCCAATTACTCTTCTTTCTCCTTTGAGGCCCAGGGGTGTATTAATCCAACCTTCCATCTTATTGACTTAATCGAGGCCATCATAATTTATCCCGTTTACACGTGTCGACTTTTCCAAGAACGACATATTTATCTACATCAAGTAATATTGAAAAAACTTTGAACTTAAATGTTTTAAACACTCGTAAAAAAATGCCTATGAGTAAATAAATTTTATTGTAATCGATAAACAACCTATACTCTCCAACTGAGCCATTCTTACATCCTGCCATGTAGTTTTTTACCTGGCTATATACTCTCCAAATTTCCTTCTTTCACTATTAACAGAACAGAACGGGAGAGATTCTATAATTAATAAAAGTCCGATAAAAATTATGAACATTTTTCAAAGTTAGAAGGAAGGTAATAGCAAAAGAAATTGTGAAAAAAATGTTAAAAGATCATTTAATCGTGAGCAAGAATGAGATGCTAAAAGGTCACTTATTTGTAAAAGGAAGCAGTATATAATTGAAGTTGCTTATGGTAAGTTATTGATATAAAATCGATCCTTAGCATATTACTCCCTTTGCATCTATCTATGTAATTGATTATATTATATTATTTTTGTCGTCCCAAATTAATTAACTTATTTTTTAAAATGTCAATATTTCACCGTCTTTATTTTTTCTATTTTCTATTTTTCTCTATATTTTTTTATCACTTTTCACAAACCAAATATCATTTTAATGCTATATTTTTTAAAACTTATGCAAAAACAAACTAGTCAAATACACAAGTGTGCTAATTGTCAAAGAATTTTGGACATTCATAAAATTGCAAAATTGTACATCCTACATCCACAATAAGTAGTCTTATTGGAAGGGGAACGTGTTTTAAGAAAAAAAAAAATAGATAAAGTAAGAGTATTGTGTGGTTCATTGTAAATAAAGTGAAGGTTTGTGAATAAAGTTGATAACAATTTAAGTAATTAAACAATGGTTTAATATTATCATTCGAAATGCATGTAAGAAGAGAAAGATTGGAGTATAATTAATTAATTAATTGGTAGGAGTAATACATAGTAGAATAGAGGAGTACTTCATATATATATATATATATATATATATAATGAATTGATGAATAAATTAAACGTATTTAGCAGGCCTGGGCAAAGCCTTGACAATACCACAGGTTTGCTGAAAAGCATGAATGTTGTATTCAGCCCTTAGGGAGAATTCTGGTGAGAGAACACTCAAGTATAGCTGTTGTCCCAAGTATGCCCTCTCCCACATTTCTGACCTCATGTTCCACATCCCGGCGTTGTCCAGCGTCAGCATCACCGCCGCCCACGACCCCGGGTACACCTGGATCGTGTGTCGGCTTATCGCATCTACCAGGTTGTAGTTCTTCCTCTTCTCCTGGCTCCACCTCCCCGGCTCTATCGCCACCGCGAAGAACGAATACCCGTCCAGGTGCCACGTCTGCATCGTCTTCTCCTGGTTCTCGAAGATGATCTCCACGAAGTTCCTGAACGTCGCGTTCTTCACGCTTGGGGCCACCACTACGCTGTCCCCCGTAGGGGGCTCGTCCTTCACTAGATCGTACGTGAACACTTTCTCGGCCACCCCGTAGTACTCCGCCAGCTTGAGTGGGGTCGCCGGGTCCACATGGGAGACTCCGTTGATAGCAAAACGGAGCTTCCCATCGACCACGTGGCGAGAGTTGACGAACTTCATGGTGCGGGTGATGTTGATCTTGCCGTAGTGGTAAGACCCCTGCGGGTTGGGGCGGGCAGCGCTGGCAGTCAGGTTCCATCTGAAGGACCGAAACTGGTTGATGGACCACTCCACGCTGTTCGAGTTCTCCAGAGGGGCCGGTGGGACTGCAGGGGAGGCCGGCCCTTTTCCGTGGGCGTAACCGATAATCGCCACGGAGGACAGCAGGTTCTTGAAGAACCTGCTGGAAGCTACAAAGTAGTATTCCCTGGAGGCTTGGCTGGCCGTGACCAACACGGACAGACATTGCCCCACGTGGAGATCTAGAGAGTCGTACACATTTTGGACGGTGTGGGACCCCTCCATTTCAACCAATTTCATGATGTGCCCCTGGATCCTGAAGTTGATTGAAAGCCTCAAACCCACGTTGCACACCCTGTACCTGTACGTCTTGCCAGCCTCCATAGTGAAGAGGGGCTTGGCATTCACATCCCCGATCTTGTTCGACTTGCCGTTGATTTGGATGCCGTCGGGCTTCACAATGGATCGCCCAGAGTCGAGGATGCGCTTGAGAGACTTGTGGCCTTCGTTGTACCAGTCACCGAGGAGGATGCAGTACTCATCGGCAGGATTGTCGAAAGGAACGGGGATGAGAGGACGGCTGTGGATCTTGAGCATCCCGATGCCACCCGAAGCCCTCTGGAAACCGGTGGTGGGGAAGTAATAGTAGGTGCCAATCTGGTCCTTCACCTGGAACTTGTAGGTGTAGTTGGTGCCCGGAGGGATGGGGCACATGGTGCCGGGGGTGCCATCCAGCCACGAGTTCTTGCGCTGCTGGATGCCGGCCCAAGTGAGGAGGAAAGGCTCGTCGAGATGGTTGAAGACGTTGACGACGATGTTGTTGTTGGACGTGCAGTTGATTTCAGGGCCGGGGAATTTGTTGTTGATGAGAATGCCCTGTTGGGGGACTCCAAGAGGAGCAATGGTGCCATATGTCACGTGCCACTCGAAGAAATGGTAAGGATCCTCTGCCATGGCAATTGACAAGAGGCAGCAGAGGGGTATTAATACAGCTGCAAGCCCCATTTTTTTTGTTTTGTTTTTTTTTTTTTTTTATGTTTTTTGTTTTTTGTTTTTTTAATAATAAAATGTCTTCTGGAGGGTTTGCCACTGCCAAGAAGAAGATATATGCATGGGGGGTTGTGGAGGATGGATGATGGTGCCTTCTTCCGGCAAATAAAAATAAATATATGAAATATAGATGGGGGATATTGGAATATGAATGAAGATGTTTTTATATATCAAACAAGGTTGGTTAATGGTTATATTCATACAAGATTGTCGGTTCTCCTCTAAATCTTTTCAATGTCCTGACATTACTCTCCTCCCTTCCCTAATTTCTCCCTTTCCTTCTCATCCATACATACATTCTTAGTATATCCTTAATTCATTGATTAAATATGGATGCTTTAATCCAAACAGTCTCAAATGACGTCCTTAGAAATAATCATATAGCTTAGCAAGATATCATATTGAAGATACATGTTAAGATGAGACAAAAAATATAGCTTACATCTAGGAAGCAAAATTCCTAAAGTTTTTATATAATAGCAAACCTAACAGTGGAAGCTTGAAGTTTGTCATTCACCCATCTAAAACATAAGGAGTATCAAACATTAAACTTGATCAATTCACCACAACTAAAATTCATAATTATTAAACAATCCCCGCATAATTTCCTATATAACTAAGTATTTGGTAACTAAACACACTCAATTAAAAATTAGAAACATCTAAACAGAAGGTCTGCATTCAAATGTACTATCATGTTTGATAAGTTTCAACACTCATCAAAGCACGAAATAGAGCATCCATTCCTCGGGGCTGATTACAGATAAATAAAGGACTTCAGTAAACAAGCAGAAAACACACTAGCAATCTATTCGAATAAGAGGTCTGAACAAGAATGCCATTCTTTTGGCACACAATGTGCTTATTCATGATTTATTTATGTATTATTCATCACTCTAGATTCAAGCTGATAACTTTCACAAATGATCTCTGATTGAAGAAGAGAGGGCAAGACTTATTCAGACGTTAATCGAAAGATGAACAGAGCAAAGCACTTGACAAGCAGCACACACATCTCTTCTCCCCACTCCCAATCAGCAACAATAAATGGTGTCACAGACCACAATTAATTAAGGACACAACAAACTTGTTGACTACAATCCCAGCCATGTTTCACCTTTGAGGAGGATCCACTGTCCTAACATTTGCACCAGTCATACCCTCAATTTTATCTTTTGTAATCTCCACAAAGTGACCCACCATTTCATGGAACTGCTTCAGGCCGGACAGCGGGAGAATTATGGATGAGCGATCTGAACCCGTGACCTGCAATTTCTTATATTAGGAAAACATACTCAATTTTACTATAGTATTAAAAAAATCCAATGCTTACCTCAGATATTCTCAAGAAGTGACCTCTGTTGTTGCTGCCAAGATCAAAGAAGAATTTCTTTTGATCAGCTCTTATCACTTTTGAGACTCCCAAATTACTCAAGTCATCGGGTGGTGGCAGATCAGAAGAGCGATCAACATTCAAGTCAGCTGCTGGGGCAGGTTGTGAGCTATGACTGGATATAAAACCAGCCCCCACGTCATCTGAAAGCCCAACAAGCCGTTCTGGGGTTTCAGAGGTCTGCTGATGCTTGCACATGAACATTTGCTTTCTGAGGCAATTGAATGGTAACTAGGGCTAGATGATGAATGAATGATTCAATATATTACCTGATTGGGCAGGATGAAAAGTCCTGATGCTTCATTAATTTCACCCAAGATATTTCTGAAGGCTGCCCACCCTTCATCACGAGCACTTCCTGCTGGGACAATAATAGTACTGCGGTTTCGACTGACAGAAGCTTCAGATATCTGCATTCATAGTTATTATCAGTGGACATAAAAACTTTAGATGTAATTCATTTAGTTAAACCAGAAAAACATTAACATTTTCTCCACAAGGATTAACATAGATAATACAGTCTATTGTCACTGGAAGTTTCACCATAGTCAATAAATGCTTCTCATAAACGAGCTAAACAAACATATAGAAAAGATAAAAGCAAATGACACAGGAAGTGGCAGACAACTTAGTTAAATAATCATCTTACCAAATTCACATTACAGCACAACAATCAATAAAATCATACTTCGAGAATCTTGAAATAAGTAATACAGTATCATGTATCAATCTTATCTTGTTCCCAAATAGTCAAATATCATAAGATTAGATGACAAAAATCTTGTAACTCAAACATAAAATGCATTAGCAAATGCATAATATGTTTTGTTTTATATTGGAAAACTAGAATTGTGAGTTGGATAACAAAACTATAAATTACCTGCATTCATTTCTCTGATTATTTTTTTTTCTGAAGCCTGGTCTGCAGACCTAAAAGATGATGCTCGTTTATTATTACGGACATCTTTTACTGAATCATACTCCCTCTGTCCCACAATTATTTGCATACTTGTCTTATTTGTCTGTCCCACAATGGTTTGCACACCAAATAAAAAAACTCCTCCATAAATTTCACCTCACAATATTCACATATTTACACAAAATGTCATTACTTTTACACTCAATCCAATCAATTTATTTACTTTGTTTATAAAAAATTACAAAATTACTAACACTCCACTCATTACACTTTTTTCTTAGTTTGTGTGCCAAAAATGTAGTGCAAACAATTGTGGGACAAAGGGAGTATTACTGATGTATCAGGGTTAAGTGGTTCATACTTAGAAAATGTTGTATCTATTTTCATCATCAATTACACAAATAGATAGTTTCTACAGTACTCAGTGGGTTCTTTTCTAGAACTGTAAAGGTATGCAGTTATGCAGTTTCAGTCAATGGATTGCAAGTAGTACCAAATACCAAAGAAACCTAAACTTTAACAGCTTGAGCGCCTAAACCAAATAATTAAAAAAAAAATGCTGCGAATTTTGCAGTTTCAGTCAATGGATTGCAAGTGGTACCAAATACCAAAGAAACCTAAACTTCAACAGCTTGAGCGCCTAAACCAAATAATTATAAAAAAAATTGCTGCGAATTGTCGCAAAACCTAGCGATAGGTATAACCAAAAACCTTCAAATCCACAGGTTCATGTTCTAGCAAGAGGCAGTAACTAATTATAACTCAGCAAAGCAAAACTTCAAAGGCAAGCATTGAAAACAAGAAAAATGAGCACTAACTTTGAGGAAGCGTCCCCTTCTGTTCTCCCCAACATCAAAATAGAAAACCTGCAAGCAGATATCAACAAACACTTAACGCATGGAACAAAATAGAGAAGGGTTATATGATTATCAGTAGGTGCGTGGTTGTATCAGAGGTGCCTTGGTATCAAGCTGGAGCTCTTTGCTAAAGACATCTTGTTCATCAGGATTGACATAGTAATTGAAGAGATCGAGGAACCAGGCGATGCCGTTGGAGGGTACTATGATGGTGGACCTTGTCGCCGAAGTCTTTTCAGAGATCTTGAGATAGCGCCCTCGGGGATTCTCCTTGAGGTCGAAGTAGAATAGCTTGTGCTCCACCTGCAATGTTTTGCATAGCAATTCCACATCATTCCCGCCGCCACCGCCGCCAGAAGAGTTCCCCTCCATCTGTAACAGTACCGATAACCAGAAACTTTTTACTCCAACCGCAAGTCCAGTCCAGCAAACAACAATCAGATACAGATTGTGACACTAAAGCATCGGGCGGCCACCGTTGAATCAACAATTTAGAAATTGGCGACGGGATCAAATGGAGCGGCGACACTGGTAATCTAATTCATCTCGGTTTGGTTAGGGTTTTGAAGTAAAAATGATGCGAGGAAAACTGAATTTGTAGCTTTATAGGTTGGTTTGTAATTTGTATATAGTCGGTCCGCGTTTTCTAATTTTGTCGAAGGATTGCGGCTTACCGCACCTCACCCAACTATGAAAATATCGCAAAATATCGCGGATATATCGCATATTTGGATATTGCGATATGGATATTGGGGTCTAATGTATTTTTTTCCGAGTATCGTGGATATATCGCAAAATATCGCTAAATGTCGATGTCGATATCGATATCGTTCAACCGTAGTGTAAAATTGGACGAGAATCGGGAAATATCGCGGATATATTGCACGATATCGCACAATATTGCAAAATCTGAAAAAATCGCAAACTTATTTGAAATTTTATTTTTATATGTACAAAATTATACATTTTATTTTATTTTTAATAGTGCAAGAGAATATATTCTCAATTCACTTCATATATTTAGTACGGAGTAGTTTTTTTTAAACATATAAATTACACGTGCATAACTATATCCTAAATTACTATAATGCTATGAATTAGTATGAATGTTGTTTTGACAAATATGTCATTTCACCTACTATGTCTATATGTGAACCCCATAGGTTATCATTTTGATATTAATTATATTTTATTATGTATATTTATTTAATAATTTTGTATTGTACGGAGTATTATGTTGTTAATTAGTTTTCGTCAGTCAGTATTTAATTGTATTTTATCAATATTGTTTGGACAAAGATGTCATTTCACCTACTATATTTGAACCTCATAGGTCATCATTTTGATATTAATTGTATTTCATCATGTATATTTAATAATTTGTATTGTATTATGTTGTCAATTAGTTTTCGTCAGTCAGTATTTATATAATTTATTACATATATGTTTGTTTTAAGCATATAATTTTAATGGCTTTTGAATGGAATACATCTATAATGGTATGTTTTAATAATTCCTAAAATTTCATGTTAAATTTCAAAGATTTTAATAAGATTTCCGTCATTTTTTCAAATTTTTTTGCGATATCGATATGCGATATCGATATATCCCGCGATATATCCGTAAAATTAAGGTTGCGATATTTGTTGCGATAGCGATATTTTCATCCTTGACCTCACCTATATCGCTATCCGTTTCACTCTACTTTTCACACCTTTAAAATAAAAATAACACTAAACTATTTTTAGAGATTATTTAACTATATTCAAAGTTGTGGAGGTATTTTATACGGAGTATTTATTTTCTTATAAAATTTGGTTGGTTACTATTTTTACTAAAAATATCATGTATATATATACGGTCGCATCAATGAAATTATTCGTGCATCACAATTATTATTGGTGCACCAAAATATGTTATTTATATATATATATATATATATATTTATTTTATTTTTTAGGTTTACAAGATCATACAAGATCCACATAACATTTCTAATTTCTAAATCTTCAAACCGAGACAAATCCAAATGGTGTCGTTGTCCCCTCCAATCGTGAGGAAGTGGAAAAAACCAGTGAAACCTATGTCCGCCAAATAAGCACAGATCTCCATATCTCAAATTGAGACACCCCACACTAAGGTATCAACAAATCAAGATAAATAAAGATAAAATATGAAGACAAAGGGTCACCAAACACCAGCATTTTAAGCACCACCACAAAAACCAAGCATAACCAAACACCACAAGGGAGGAAAAACCACAAGGGAAGAAAACCACGGAGGGAAGGGGCCTCCTAAAAGGAGCAGAAACGGAAAGACTAGGAAAAGTAAAAACAAACTAAACACAAACAACTAAGAAAACAGGAAATACAATCAGAAATAAACCTAGAACCATTAAAAAAACAGTAAAGAAAATAAAATGCAATGGGATCAACGGATGACTCGCCCAATCGGTCACCGTAGCGTCGTTGGAGAGGATCTACCCATTGATCCCAACTAAAATCCTAAAAGAAACCCCTACCCTTGTTGGATGTTCTGCTTGAAATTATTAAATAGGGCGGCAGCGCGATGGGTGGCGGTGCGGTGGAAGTGGTGCTGCGACGGTGCGGTGCGGATGATGGGTATGTTGGATAAAAAAGAGGGGTTGAAACTGTAGGCGAACGGTGCGATGCGGACGGTGGTTTTGTTTTGTTTATATATTCTCTACGTGATATCACAGTTAAGTCGATTTTTCGTCTACCCTTTTTTTATCCGTCTATGAGCAATTGTCCACTCATCCACTCTAAATGGCTTCAATTGATCGTTCTTTTACTCTCTTTGTCCCTTCTCTCTACTTCAAAAAAAAAATTGTCCATTCTCTCTTTTACATTCTATGTGGATTCCCCCAATTCTCCTTCTTTCCATCGAAGTTATTTCCATTTCTAAGGTCATGTTTGATAGCTAAAATTGATTAGAATGATATCTAAATTTTACATATTTTAACGTAAAATCTACCTTTAATCTTAGCTATCAAATAATTTATAAGGTTTGAGATGGAGTTAATCTCCCTTAATTTTAGCTATCAAACATGTCAGTTATCCATTAATCTATTTTTTTATCTTACTCATATTCACACCCCCCGCCCCCTCTCTTTCCTCCTCTTCTCCTTTGTTGCGAGTCAGGACAAGATGTCCCCATAGAAAAGTTGTATTATTCAAATAAAATCTATATTTATTCAATGGGTTGCACTCTTGTGTACCAGTTATATGTATGTAACTGGATTCAATAACTCACTCATTTACTATATCCAATCCAATGACACATTACAAATAACACATGACCAATTTACTATATACAATTCAATAACTCATTACAAATAACACATGACTCATTTACTATATACAATTCAATAACTCATTACAAATAACACATGACTCATTTACTATATTAATTTAACACATAAATTTTTTGGGACTTTATTTTACTTCAATTAATTTTTTATTTTTTTTATAATTAAAAAATAATACTCCATTAATTTTTTAACATTTTTTTTTTTATTTTACTTCAATTGATATTTATATTTCTCTTTTTAATATTATTTTTTAAATTTATTTTTCTTCCTATTTATCATTTGTGTTTCAAATTATATTTTTTTTCACGTAATTTCTTTTTATAACACAAATAATTATTCTAAAATTTTAAAGTCTAATAAAAAAAAATTTAAAAATATTAATTGTTTTTTTTTAAATATTAAATAGTATAATAATAATTTGTTTTAAAAAATAAAACTCTCATCTCTTTTAGCTACAAGTGCTCAATTCTATTGATACTGTTTTACTTTAATTAATTGGTGTATAATATTCATCTTATCCTTTCAAAATTTTACTTCATTCCTTACAAATTTTACTTCGTTTTACATTGTTTAATTATTATTTTCATTCGAACTTTCATTTTTTAATCACTTTATTTTAGTTTTTTATAAATAATCAATTTTAGTTTATAAGTGTTATGATAACAATTGATAAGTATTATGGTATATTATTAGTTAATATGCAGTACCGTACGTATTAGTTCATATACAGTATAATATTAGTTTATATTGGTACAAGTTATAATGTTTTCGAGTTTCGAGTTCACATACTTTATGGTACTAGTTCAAATATAGTATAGTATTAATTCTAATATTGTATAGTATAATTAGTTCACATACTCTATGGTACTAGTTCAAATATAGTATAGTATTAGTTCACATATTGTATAGTATTAGTTCACATACTCTATGGTACTAATTCAAATATAGTATAGTATTAATTCACATATTGTATAATATTAGTTCATATATTAAATAATATTTTTATACCCACATTAATCTCCAGTACTGTATAATATATTAACTAGTATTATACCATAGGCGTACTAATACTATATCGTATTTAAACTAATATTATATTTAATAAAAAATACATAACTTAACACATTCATAATTCAAGACATACCATGCAAATTAATACATCAATATTAAAATATTAGAAGAACAAAAGTGAGAATGAATCACATTGAACACACAATTCAATTAATGGATGCGTTCACACTCAATAAACATATGAATACATCAACACGACGATGACCACAAAGAAATAATAAAGGTGATGCAATATTATGCTGGTTTCTTCCCAATTCTCCACTTATTTAAGTTTCTAAATATAAATTTTATTTTTCAATTAGATTATGTTATTAATTAGTCTTAAAAAATAATTTACAATTTTAAAAAATTTGTAACAAACTAGATATCATTGTAGAAATAATGAAAACATAATAAAATAATCTTAGTTATTATAAATCAGATTAAAACTAGAAAGTGAGCATGTCATATTCATACATTTATACCCAAATTTGAAAAAAATTGAATTTTTTTAGTTTAACTTTTTTTTTTTCGCTTTTTTTTTTTTGTATTTTTTTCCTAAATTTTGATCATTTAAAAAAAAAAAAAAACTGGAAATTTTATTTCATAATTTTATTTTTGAGTTTCATATTTTTTTTTATATTTGTTATATTTATTTTTTGAAAGTTAAAAAAATAGAATAATATTTGATTTTGTGGTGATTCATTGGTGACACGATAGTCGGTGTATAATTATAATTTTAATGAGTTGTATTTTAATTTAATTGATAAAATGGTAATATAGTATTTTACATGTATTTTTCTTTTAAAAAAATTGAGGGTGAAATTAATACAAAATAAGGTAAATAACTAATAATAAAAAATTGGATTTAGTTACATGTATGTAACTTGTACACATAAGTGACTAAAAGAAGGGAGTGTGGATTTATTAAAAAAAGAGTGTAAATAGCCAGTTACATGTATGTAACTGGTACACACAAGTATTTGTCTTATTCAATTAGGGAGTACTATTTATTTTAGATTATTTAATGTAATTTATGTTACCAAAATTACTTTTTTAACATTTTATAGTAATTTAATTATAATTATACATATATTTAAATATTAGACATTAATTATATTTATTTGTATGTTAAATTTAAATTTATACAGTATAAGACACCAATTTAACTAGATTTCAAGATTAGTAATTTAATCTAAAAAAGATATTAGCAACATTTTACCATTTTTTTTATTTTTTTAAATTTGATATAGTATAATAAATATTAGTTAACAATAATTATTTTTTACCTATGATAATAAATATATATATATATATATATATATTTGTTAATACTCCGTATAAGTTAGTGGTATTATTATAAAATGAATACAAACTATAAATAATATTTAAAATTTAAAATGTCGTTACATTTTTCAACATATCAGGTCGTGCGTCAGCACAGGTGCTCTACTAGTTCAAATAAAATAGGCAAATACTTGTGTGTACCACTTGATCTAATTTTCTAAATGAGTGATTGTTACTCATGCCATGAGTTAGTATAATATTAGTTCAAATAGAGTACAATATTAATTCAAATAGAGTATAATATTAATTCAAATACAATATAATATTAGCTCACATATTGTATAGTATTAATTCAAATATTAAATAGAAGAGTGCAACCTAATAAAATAAGATTGTAAAGCTTCAAGAATATAATAACATGAACACTTGCACATACCCGTTTGGTAGCCATGTTTTCTTATTTTGAGATTAGCATGGTCATTTATGTGTTTGAAGTTAGGTTATTAATTTTATCATTTTTTTTTTAATTTCATCTTTTCCAGTTTCTCAAATTTTTTCTTTTCTATTTTTCCTCAAAACATGTAATAAAGAGAAACGAATTCAGTACATCAATATCTAAATTGTCCCCCTTTATTGTATTAGATGGCAGTTGATTCAAACTTGCTTCAAACTTGCTTACTACAAATTTAAGTTGTCAACCCATTTGTAACATCTCTATCCACGACCCTTAAAAAAAAATCTTACAAACCTTAAATCTATTATTTCAAAATTTAAATTCAATGCCAAGATCCATGATTATTGTGCCATTTGTGAACTTGTCCTCAACCATTCTTAGCATTCTTGTTAGTCAAATTTTATACGATTTGAAGCAATTCTAGTGTATACAAATCATATGGAAATATATTGTGTTTCAAATGTAAAAATGTAATTTACGCACTTTTTTTTTTGGTTATACATTGTGTTTCAGTTGTACGCAAAGCTAAGTGCACGACTTGTACATCCATTCAGCCGAAAGATCATGCACTATAACACATTAATTTGTTCGGTCTCTAGTTCATGCAGTGTAACACGATCATTTGACTAGAAGTTCATACTTCATAGTATTATAATTCTCGATAATATACTAATAATAATAAAATAAATAATAATGTTATTCCTTAATTATAAATAATTTAATAGTAAACAAATCTTATTTAAAAATAAAAATATTATTCTAATTTAAAATGTACATTTATGTGGAGGGAGAATGAGCATGCGGTCTATTTGGGAATCCCGACACATGTGGGTCGATCCCGGTCAGCAATATTTCGAACTTTGGTGAATAGGGTTCATAAGAAAATTAAGGATTGAAAGAGCAGGATGCTTTCAATGGCGGACAAGATCACGTTAGTTAAGTCGATCATTCAATCGATCCCGTCTTACCTTATGACGTGTTTTAGGATTCCTGCGAATGTTATTCATAAAATTGAGTCAGTTGTGGCACGATTTTTGTGGGGTCAACGTGGGGAGGAACGACAGATTCACTGGTTACGGTGGGAGATTTTATGTCGCTCAAAAGCAAGAGGGGGCTTAGGCCTCAAGAGATTAGCTGATTTTAACTTGGCATTGCTGGCAAAAGAGGGGTGGCACATGATTCAAGACGAGCACACATTATTGGCAAGAACTTTGAGGGCTAGGTATTATCCGAGGGGATCATTCTGGACTGCGACAGTGGGTTTCAACCCTAGCTTCACCTGGAGGAGCATGTTGGCTGGTTGCACAGTACTTAATCAAGGGCTGATATGGGTGGTTGGTGATGGCTAGACCATTGAGGCGCAGGTGGAGTCGTGGTTGTTCGATGGTGAGGAGCCATGTGTACGGCCTGGCCAGATTCTAGATGGTGGGAAGCATTTGGTTAGTGAATTTATGCGCGACTGGAAGGTGCAACCGTTGAGAGAGGTTTTCACGGAGGAGGTGGGGGGTCGCATTCGGGCTCTGCCACTAGCAAAGGAGGCTCGCCCTGACAAGATAATTTGGAGATATACAAAGAATGGACTTTATACAACGTGTTCTGGTTATATGAATAACTGAGATGAGGAGGATGGTGAGGCTCGCATGGATATTGGGTGGTGGAGGTGGGTGTGGCTTCTAAGATTCGGGTCCTCTTGTGGCGCATTTTCCATGATATTCTTCCTACTAATATTAATTTGGTGGGACGATTCGTTGATGTGGATCTGATGTGTCAGTATTGTGTAGAGGAGATTGATATTGCGGAGCATATGGGTCGCGACTGTAGTAGGCCTCGGTTATTATGTGAGTTAACGGGTTTCAATGATGTGGCCACGCCCGATCAGACGCTTGGGGCATGGGTGATGAAGACGCTCGACAACGCCCCGGATGAACAGTAACGAAACAGATTTGCAACGCTGTTATGGCTTTTATGGTTCGCGCGCAATGCACGTTTTTTCCGGGAGACTGAGTATGCTCAGTAGAGGGTGGTGCAGATGGCTAATGAGTACGTGGAGGAGTATCGTAAGGCGAATATTAATCCACCAAAGCAGAGGGTGCGCCCAGGCCCGGTCCTAATGTAAGGCCAACGAGGCGATCGATTCAGGCCCAGGAATATTTTAATATTTTAGGGGCCCATTTTTTAAGATATATATATATATATTTTATATATATTATAATATAAAATATTAATATAACTATATATATATATACTCATAAATAGAAGTGATAAAAAGGTAAAAAAGAATTAGTGAAGGAGAAGGAGAAGGAGAAGGGAAGGAAAAATTAGGAGAAAAAAATCTCAACAAAAGTCTAATTCAGTTTATATCTTTTTTTAAGTTTTAGAGTGCTCAATTTACATTTTTTTTAGTCCAATTTACATCATTTTTATCTAAAAAAATGAGATTTTGAGCAAATATTTCAATTTACATTCTTTAAATTTGAAAATAAAAAATAATATTAAAAATTTCTAAAAAGCTCATTAAAATTAAAAATTACTTGTATAAAAAATAAAAATCTAAAATTGTCTAAATAAAAAATTCTAAAAATCTCATTAAATTTTCAAAAATTTATAATAATTACATTAAAAATCTGAAAAATCTCTTATAATTAAATAACTTAAAATCTTAAAAATCGCTTAATTAAAAATTCTAAAATGGATAAAAAAAATCTATATTGTTAGTCCTTTAAAAATTGTTTTACATTATGTTTAATAAGTTCTTATAGAATAAAAAATATGAAGGGACGGGGCCGTTTTTTAATAGTTCGATTCAGGCCCAAATATTCCTAGGACCGGCCCTGGGTGCGCCGTCAAGAGATGAGACGGTTGACGCCAAGAAACCGAGTTCTTAAGATTAACACAGATGATTCGGTTAGGGGGGAGATGAGAGTCACTATTGTTGCTATTCGAAGGGGGCTACAATGGATGTTGGCAAAAGGGGTTGAATCTGTTATTCTGGAGTCAGATTCTTAGTTGGTCATCAATGAATTGCTTGATCCAAAACCGAATTTATCATACTTAGGAGGTTTGATCACAGATATCTTAAACTCGAGTAAGATGTTTGATTTCATTTCGTTCTCGTGGACACGGAGAACATGTAATAAGATAGCTCATCGTTTAACTTTATTTGATTTCGATTGTCTTGTCGAGTTTGTTCTGGGTCTTATACCTGCTCATATTGAGCCGAATGTTTTAGCCGACTTATTGGCTGCTTTATATATTTTACTTTCCCATAAAAAAATAATAATAATAATAATACAAATATAGGACTATAAATAATAATAACTCTTCTTTCAATAAAAATAATATATTATTTACAATAATCAATAATAATTTTCAATATTTAATAATAATAATTTAAAATTCTATTACATCGTACCCATCATGCCCTTAATTTTTCTAAAAAAATCATCTTTAAAAATGGGAGGGGCTATCAACACCCCAAGTTGTGTTATTCTCATCCCAAATGTTAAATACACCCCAACAAAATTTAAAATTTCATTTTTTTTACTAAACACACCCCAATTTATTCCCTTCCTACCATATTTTACTTAAAAGTTAAAATCATTTGTCTTCTTACACAATACTATACACACCCCATCCATTCTCTCCCCCTAAAAACAAAAAGAATCAGTGTCTCTCTTCTCCCTCACCCCCAAACAAACCGTGCCTCTATTCCCCTCACTCCCAAACGAGCCGTGCGTTTCAAGGACAACGCGAGCCAAACAATCTCTTTCGATTCCTAACAAACAACAAATGAAATGGAAGATCGATATGGTAAGTAAATAACCATAGTCTGCCACCATTTCATTTTCGTTTGGTTCTTGTACCAACAACAAATTAAAATTATAAACACAATTAAAAATTTGCACTATACAGACTGTACGAGCACATTCGGCCAGTACCTAATGTACGACTATGGATATGTTCGGCCAGTACACAATGTACACATCCAGGTGTGTTCGGCCAGTAGTGGCCGTACACTACTTAACCAAAATTTCATGCAGATTGCGTTCGGTCGGTTGTGGTCGTACACTCACACATGTGTGCGGCCAATATGACCGTACGTACAGTGATGTGTTCGGCCACGATGTCAGCCGTACATGTCGCGACTGCTACCACTAAAAAAACTGTATAAAGTGTAAAAAAAAGTATAAAAATGTGTAAAAAAAAGTATAAAAAAGTGTAAAAAAAAACATTAAATATATTTACATTAATTTCCTCCATCACTTTTTCTTCTTCCATAATCATGTTTGTTGTAATTATATCATCATATGAAGGTTTATGGTGGTAGGGTTTATGCATGGAGAAGGGTTTTAAGAATTGAGTGATTTTTTGTTGTAAAAGTAAAAATAGATGAATGAGGGTTAAATGGAGGGTAGAATTTAAGTATGGGGTGTGTATAACATGGGGTGTCTTTAATATTATTAGGGGTGTGTTTAACATTTTTTAAATGATTTAAAAGGATATTTTAATAAATTCAATTAGGTCTATTTTTGTTCAAAAAAAATATTGGGTGGAAACAACACAATTTGGAGTGTTGATAGCCCCTCCCTTAAAAATTTGTGCAAGTTTTTGTTGTCGGAACTAATTTTAAACTTATTATCGAGATTGAGTGATGATAAGGTGAGGGAGTTTGGAATAATCGAGATGTCAATATCATGAAGCACACTGTTACTAGATGGGCTAGGAATTTTCCTATACCGTGTATGTGAGTTGAGCTTCGTCTGTCTTGTGTAAAACCTTACTAATTGAACTTGTTCGTCCAAAAAAAATAAAAAATAAAAAATGTGCATATCATAATATTCCGGACGCGACTCACTGTGTTAGGGTACTTACCCCAAAACCTTCCTTCCCGCCCATACAGAAGCACCGTAACGTAACAGGGGCCTCTCTCTTCACCGTCGACTACACTCGATGGCTGTTGACGCGCCACTTGACGGCGGTGCCGTCATCGAATTGGATGACGAAATTGAAGGAGATGAAGTCGGTTCCAGAAATTACCGCTTCTCCAAGATTGGAGAATCTGTTCCTGTTAACTCTAATGGCGCTTTCGAGTTCGAACCCCTCTCTCGTCCCTCCCAACCTTTGGCCGTCTCCGAACGTTTTGGCCTCCTATTCGTCGCTCATCCCCAAGGTATCTACCTATCACAGTAGCTCTCTCTCCAAATTTATTCTCCTTCCGTTGCACATTATTTGTAATTTTGTGCTTAGGGTTTTATGTTGCGAGGACCAAGGACGTGATGGCATCTGCTGAGGAGATGAAAGAGAAAAAGACAGGCTCGTGTATACAGGAGTTGTGCCTCGTTGATGTTCCTATTGGAAATGTTTCAATACTGGCCTTGGCTGCTGATGACTCTTTGCTTGCTGCTACTGTCGGCAGCTGCGTACATTTCTTTGCTGTTAGCGCTTTGCTCCATAAGGTAATTGCTTTTCTATCTTATGAGCTTCCAAGGTTGTTGATTTGTCATTGTATATACCGAGACCGTACTATTAATTTTTGTATAAGAACCTGATATGCTACTTAATTTCGAACCGGCAATTGGTATCTCTCTTTCCTGTGCTTAGGAGTATTAATTTTTCCTTAAATAAAAAGGAGAATATTGTTTTCTTTCTTTTGGTGCACATATTATCAAAAATAGTTTATCAAAGAATATCTATGTATTTAATTTATTATCAGATCAGATTTTTGAATGATGGTAGACAAGTTACATGTCTTAAATCATCGTTACAGGAACAGGAGCCTTCATATTCAGTCCCACTTGATGATTCCATTTCCATTAAGGGTGTATATTGGACTAGAGAAGTTGCAAAATCTTATCTTATTCTGTCTTCCGGCGGAAATTTATACCATGGATCTGGTCAAGGTCACGTTACACGTGTGATGGAAAATGTTGATTCTGGTATGCCCGATCTCTTTATGCTTCTGTTTTTCAGCTTAACTGATTACCCTCAAAATATGTCATTGTCCGACTTAACTGGTTATTATATTTCATGTAAGCAACATCATAAAATTGTTGGTTGTGGGTTTCAGCCAAGGGCATTACAACATTATATGCTAGAATAATTTTTTTCGTGGAGCATAGATTCTTTTCTTTTTCCTGTAGTGATATCCATCTTCTTGTCAATAGTTGTGTAAACTCTTTGCGTGTATTATGGTCCTTTCTTCCTTGTATTATTTTCCTTTTCTCACTAAGTTCATTTATTGGCATAGTTGACTGGAGTATTAAAGGTGATTATATTGCTGTGGTGAAAAAAAATGTTGTCAGCATTTTGTCGATGGAGTTTAAGGAAAAATTAAGATTTCTTCTATCGTTCCAGTCGGTGATTGATGATTCTGATGCTAACCAAGTCATTAAAGGTATTGTCTCTTCTCTATAAAGCTTTGATGCATTGATTATTTTTATTCCTGGATCTGGCATCCCTTGCTCACATTCAAATCGAATCTATTTTCTCTGTACAATGGTACACACCGTTGACAAATCTCAGTGTCATATCAAATGATGATTAGCATTATTTTTATCGTGGGTTTAGTCCTTGCTGTTTCTCATGAATCTTTTGACCATTCTTATGCTTGCAAGCTTAGGTTGTTCTGTTTAAGAGTTTTGGTGTATGCAGTATCTGGTAGGACCTATCTGGCCTTGCTCTGTGCTTCACTAATATTTACGAACTAGAGTTGAATATGCTGTTGGTAACACCTACATTAGGTTTTAAACGTGAGAGTTTGCCTTTTGCTCCAACGTGAATTTTGTTACCCAACCAATGGATTTGTATGATATAGAAGAAGGTTCAGTTAAATTATTTGCAGGCACATTCTATAATTTAAATGTGTTGGGAAGGCAGACACACTTCATGATGTAGTAATGTTCTGTATATCTGTTACATCACTCAGCTGGTTGTCCTGTGGATACAGTACACCCTTTTCTAGTAGAATCTGGTGGTTGCCCTGTAGATAAAAGTTTTTGCAAGTAGCATCTGGGTTCTACTTCAATCATGACAGCAGACAATTTTCCGACTTCAGTGCATACTAGGACTTGAGGACATTAGTTGTGTTTTTTTTCCGGGGTTAAAGTTGTTTAGTTGCGCATCTTTACAGTTCTTCCGAACCTATTGGGATCAGTCTGATGAAGTTTATGGTCACTTATGCACGCCAAGTAGATGCGGCCCATGCTTGCCTGCATAATATATATATATATTGTTGGGTGGGGGTGGGGGTGCTAGTCTGAAATTCCACCTGGAAATTGTACGAATTCTTGTGCCCTTATTTCTTATTCAATTCATAGGTTGAGTTATTTTAATTTTTTTAGTCAAGCATATAGGCTAATATCGTTAATTTCTTTTGTTATTAAAGATTTAGAAATGATTGACAAAAGGAATCCCCACCCCCACACAATGGGAATTTTGTGTCTTTACTGTTGTAATACCAAAATGATTTTAAATGAGGAAAAATAGGTTTCTTAGTTGTTTACATCATAAACCTCAATTATCAAGGCCCTTCATTGACTTCAATTACAATTGATTATACGTCTTTTTGGTTAATTCATTGGTCATCATGAATCTAACATTACTCTTAATCTTGTCTCAGTTGATTCCATCCGATGGATCCGTCCAGACAGTATAGTTGTTGGATGTTTCCAATTAAATGATGATGGGGAGGAGGAGAATTACATCGTCCAAGTCATCACAAACAGGGGCAGAAGAATTACTGATGTCAATGTATGCATCCTTCATATTTTCTTTTATAATTGAATGTTTTTAATGCATATGTTCATGGTCATATGTTATATTATGAAGAAAACATTACGCAACTGTAATTTAATAATTTCTGGCATTTCATTTCTTATATACAATGATGATGTAGACAAACTTATATTTGTCCTTTCATATCTTTAAAATTATTGCTATATTCAGCTATAGTAAGAAATGTACATTAATTGATGGTCATCAACTTGTGTTTGGTATTGCTCGGAAGGTATTAAGTTAAATAATTATGAGACATCGACACTATGATAAACAACTCACATGTTACCCTGACCCCTGGTTTCTCTGGATCTATGACTTATTTTAAAAAATGATGTTTGTCTTATTCTTATTTAACGTTGTTTCTGGGACTAGACCTCTGCATATTTGTTTAAATTCGTCTCAATTATAATCTCATGCTTATGCTGACCTTGAAAATTGATTTATTGTAATTCTCTCGAGTATAGGGTGTCTAGATTGTTTATGCTTCAGAAATGGCACTAGTAAGAGACTACATGACATAGGAGCTCCCTGAAGATGAGGTTTGAGTTGCTCCCTTTGAATCATCACTGGGTAGCTTGCTAAGGCGTTTAATGTTTGGATGATGGTGGTTGGTGAAATAGGCCTTCACACTGTGAAGGTTTCTTTGCCCTCTCCAAAGAATTTGTATACTGTATCAGCATTTTGTTCTTTTTTATAACCAACCATGTAATAGAAGTTATCATAGTGTTTAAGTGCAGCAGGGGAATACTTTACTCTTCTAGATGTCCCACCCTTTGATAGTGTAATATATATTTGATGAAACTGGATATATGCCTGATGATTCTAGTATCATTTATTTGATTTTGGGTGAGGATGATTCTTGTGATTTACATTTCATGCATTATTTCTGTCTGGATTAAATATTGTTTTTCTTACTACTTTCAGGAAGCTTCAAAGCCAACAATATTGTCTTTCAGAACTGTCTTCCTGGATTGGTTTTCTGATGCTGTGCCCACTCGAAATGGACCACACCTACTTCTCAGCTATCTAGATCTTTAGTACATCTACTTCCTTACCTTCTTTTAACTGTTTTTACCTCCTGCGTTCATTTTTGTTGCTTTTGAAGTTTCAGAAAAAGATAGATCTCTTTTTCCTATTCAAGGAGTTTATTGTTCTGAGGGGTCAACTATCAATTTGTCACCTGAAAGAATTCCTTTTATCAATTTGGAACCTGAATCATTTGAAACTATCAATATGAGACTGACATTTCTGACTCTTTCTTCCCTGTAAACCACAAATCTCTTCTTTTCCAGTTTTTTTTTTTTTTTCTTCAGATTTACCCTTTTTAAGTAGAATCATAATTTGTGATGGAATTATAGATTGTTGTGAATATTTTCCTGTAAGACATCAGTTCTTTTCGGAGTAATGTTGGTTGAAATCATTTATTGTTCAAATATTTTTCAGATCAGAATTGAAGTTGAATGAGTGAACTTCTTCTGAAATCAAATTCAAACTATTATGTGACATGAGCACATTTAGATTCTCTTGTTGCAATGGCACTGAAATTGTCGAATTCGGAACCAATCAGAATCTAGAACATTTAGTTTTCTCACATTTTTTTCTTGTTTTTCCTCCCCCTAACATCCATGATGTGACTTGAGCAAATTTAGAGTCTCTTCTTGCAATGGCACCAAAATTGTCGAATTTGGAACAAAATCAGAATCTAGAACATTTTAGGGTATGTTTGTTTTGGGATGTGTGAGATCCGGATTTGGGATTTTGAAATCTAAGCCATGTTCTACTTTGGGATTTAGAATTTGGATTTCAAAATCTCACCCTATAAAATACCTATAAATCCTATATATTTACCTCTAAAACCTATAACCTAAAGTTAAATTCTACCCTACTTAACTCTCAAAACATACAAGTCATTAGAATTTCAAAATCCACTAGATTTTGAAATCTAGATTTCAAAATCCCTAAAATCCCAAAAACAAACATACCCTTAATTTTTTCTTGTTTTTCCTCCCCCTAACATCCATGATGACAGACATTTATTTGCAATACATGATTTACAATACTTGTAGTCTTTCTGGCTATGAATTTTGTCATTGTTGTTTTCATTTATTTGTTGTGGATTTCTCAACTATAGTTTCACTTACTATAGCTGTGATTTTGTTGCAGTGGGCTGGGATTTGTTGCTAATAGGAATCTGTCCCCACAAGTTGCATTGTTCTGTTGGCAGGCCAATGAGAAGAATGAAGCTGCAATGGTTGAGATTCTTATGGATGCTTGGGCTCTTCATATTGAATCTCAAGGTGCTGGCTAAATAGAAAATTGAGACTCAAGTATTTCTGTAGGTTGTATTTTACCTGGATTTTTCTTGGTTGGAGATTCATTTGTTTATCCCTCTTGTCTTCATGCTGCCCTTGCCTTTTACTAGGACAATGAGAGTTTCTTTATGCCCAATCAATTAGATAAATGATGCCCAACTTATTGTGATTACATGACTATCTAGATTTCCACTGCAATTTGTTTTTTTGTTTTATGTTTTTCCTAAAGCATGTATAAAATTCTAAACACATTAAATGCTTCAAGATACTAAAGTTGAGTGGATATAAGTGGTTCCTCCATCTTAGTAAATAGAAGAATCTGATTTACATTCGGCATGGTTTGTATGATTAGATCTCTCATGTCAAATTGTTTGATCTCAGACAATGGTGATGAAAATGTGATCATTGGGCTCTCTGTTGACAAGGCTTCCCAGAATGAGAGTAAAAAGCTCACATTGGGGAATGAGGAAGGAGAAGTCCCTCCTTGTTGTGTGGTTATATGCCTAACAATTGATGGAAAAATTTCAGTTTTCCACTTCGCTAGGTAATTCTATATGATGTTGTAACTTGCTTTCATATTTAATTCAACCCGACAACTCTTCTGGGTTGTACTTCTTTGGAAGCTATGTGTCAAAATTATCTACTTTCTTGTAGTGCTGCAGGCGCTTTAGCATCACCTGAAGGTTGTGCTTCTGCTGAGGATGATGATGCTTCGCAGGTATCAGATAAACGTGGACTGCTACAAATTTCTTCTGCAGGTGCCGACGAAAGTAGAGAGCCAACCTCTTTGACGTCTCAATCTCATGAACTTAGTAGAATAGAAATTGAAAAGGCCAGTGCTAAGGCTACAACCACAAATGATTTAGCACCATTTAATATTGACACTGGACCACGAGAGGAGAAAGCACCAGAAAATATGGGACAGAAACCTCTTTTTAACTCAGAGACATTGAAAGTGGATGATCAAGAAAAAGCCCTCCCCACAGTGCTAAACCAGGATGATAATGCAGGGAATCAATCAATAACAGAAGTCAAACACAACAAAGGTGTTTTCTCAGGGAAAGGGACAGGTGATGTTTTTCATCAATCAGCAAGCAACTATCCACTATTGGGACCCAATGTGGATTCACTACCTAAAGTGCTGCCACCGACAAACACTCCTATTATGCAGTCTTTAACCAGGTCAAATGCAAGAGATGATGCTTCAAAAACTTCAGATGGAAGGGTTTTGTCGTTCCCTTCTGATGAAGTTGGCAATTTGGATAAACATGTACGATCTTCTGGAGGTGTACAGCAATATCCTACAGATTTAAAGGAGAAACCTTCAGTCAATTTTACTTCTCCAGGACAGTCAGTGTTGACGCCAAACACTCCTAGTGCGTGGTCTTTAACCAGGTCAAATGCAAGAGATGATGCTTCAAAAACTTCAGATGGAAGGTTTTTGTCGCTCCCTTCTCATGAAGTTGGCAATTTGGATAAACATATACGATCTGCTGGAGGTGTACAGCAACATCCAACAGATTTAAAGGAGAAACCTTCAGTCAATTTTACTTCTCCTGGACAGACAGTGTTGACTGCACAAAGGAATAGAAATTCACAGCCAGCATATGCTGGTTTCCAAGTGCCTTCGGGAAACAGTTTTGGTTCAGGAAAGCCTGTCAGATCTGACTTTAAGAAGGACATAAATGCAGCTTCCTCGACAACAGCAGTGACACACATTGCACAAAATGCATCAAAACAGTTTGGAAATGTAATGCTATACTAGTTACATACCTTAATAGGGATGAATTTTGTCATTCACATAGCCATTCTCTGATTTTCTGTTTCTGGCACCATATATTCTTCTTTTTAAACCCCATGCTAATCTGACTTCTTATAACTAGTTGGTGCTGTTAAGGGCCTTAGACATTTTCTGTACATTTACATAAATTGTTTCAGTTTTCCTTGGCATATACACATATATATATCTATATATGTCGTTGGGGTAGTGTCACTTCAAGTGGATGACTTTCTTAAATCTGCTGTTGTTAGGCTCTCATAATACATTTCCATGTTACTGTATCTTCAGGTTGAAGAAATGGCGAAGAAACTGGATAATCTTCTTGAAGGTATTGAAGGAGAGGGAGGTTTCCGAGATGCATCTATAACTTCTCAAATAAACTCTCTTATAGAATTGGAAGAAGGAGTATGGGCTCTTTCCGACAGATGCACAATCCAGAGGGTTTGTCCCTTCTGTTGCTTGAATTTTCATTGTGTTCTCTTGCTTCTCCATTCAACGACATCACAGTTAAATTAATGTGCATGTGCGTGAATCACTTTTTTTTTTTTGCAAATCACATTATAAACAGGTTTACTTTTACTGAAATAATTTCCCAGAGATGAATTTGTTCCCCTCTAAAACAGAGTCTGAGTCAAGGTGTGAGGTGGCCCTTGGCCTCCTCTGCTTTTGCCCAAATCAGTGCCGCTTAGGTGCTAGGCCTCAGTCTGTCACCCACTAGGTGCATTTTAGAACACTCCCTTTGATTGTTTGGGGTCGAGTAGGGTAGGGCAAATATGCTCCCTCTCCAGGAACCAGAAGAATTGCTTCTCCACTGATCCCTACTGTGCTTTGTTTATTTATGATTTCTTGGGAAAACAAATTTTCCAATTAACAACTAAACACATCCGCATGTTAACTTTAATGTTCTTATCAATACATTAGTTTAAAACTTCTATCATGAAAATCTTCTGCAAGAAACCCCAAGGCAACTAAACACACCTCGGTATAAGCTCTGTCTCACCCTCACTCCTGCATATGTGGTTTGAAAGATATAGGCATATAGTTCTACCTTGTATGTGCCGTGTTGTTCTGGTAGTGGTTTTTGGTGAGATATTATGGTTTTAGGAGTTTGTCTTAGCTGAAAATCTTAGTGGCAATGTGTGATTATAATGGTGGTGGCTTGGCGGGTGTCATTCTTTTGGTATAGGCTATAGATACTTTCAAAAAAAAATTGCAAGTGCCGAATTTCTTTCACTTTATCTATCCCTGATTAATTGCTCCTAAATTCTCTTCAGTACGTTCCACAATAAGACTCCATGAAACCATGGCAAAGTATCGACTGTGATTTTTATTTTTATTTTTTGTGGAGGAAGAAGATGAACTATATGTATTCATGTTAAAGTTTGACTACATATAACTTCAGTTTTACTATCCAATTGAGATAAATGATTTTAGACCAAGTAGGAGTATATGCTTTTTTTTTTTGGTCAGAAGGAATTTCTAAATTTGTTAATTTTGGTTCAATGGCAGTGTATCTTTTGTTATGCCTCACGTTGATATCAGCTTATGATTATTCTAGTATGTTTGTGAGGCATTTACATTTTTTTACCTATTTCATTATTTGTTTTTTCTGGACTCTGTAGGGCTTAATGAATGAACAACAAAGGGAACTTCAACTTCTGCTTGATAAGACAGTTGAAGGTTTGTCCTACTTTTCAATTATATTGTTTGTAACTGCAAAGTTAATTGTGTGTACCCTCGCCACTTCTTAAAATTGAGACCGACACTCAATATATACTTCTATTATTCTCTGCACTGTTCTCTATGGGTGGGGGGTGGATGGAAAATGTTACAAAAGAACTTTCTCCCTAATGCATATGGTAATAGTGAAGTGAAGAAAAATATTGTGGAAAAGGTGGCTGGAGAAAAATAGGAAAACACAAGATGGCCAACTTCCTGCAAGGCCTGGCCTCGTGATTTGATATATGGGGTGGAGGGAGATGGGGACTTATAAAACTGTTCACTGAAAGAAAAGGGAAAAGAAGCAAGGGCTATTGATTTACATTGACTGTTAGTCCCTTCTTGATTTATTCAAGATCAAGACTGTTTATCTGTTTAGCCTACACAGTCTACATTTATTAATTTTAGAATAAATGTCCTTCCATTCAAAGTTCTTATAACTGTTGGCATGGGTTCATTGGTTTTTTCATTAGCTAATTCCTTCTCGTTATGTTTACATTATGTTTTGTTGGCTGGTGCGGGATCTAGTTTCATTATTTTTTTTTTCTTGGGCATGTCGTGCTGGTGAATACGATTGCAGTTAAAGTAGATTTTTTTTCCTTGAGTTGAAGTTGCAGATATTGTTAAGATAATCTTGCTTCAACTGTTTTTGCTCATGCAGAAGAAAATATATTTTTTTAGAATAATTCAATTCATGTCTTTTTTTTATGTCTAAGTGATGCATATCCTTGCCTTAAGCTCCATGTTAAAATTTTGTTTAACAGGTCATGATAATTTTATTTTTGTTTGTTCATTACTTAAGGGATTCTTCAATGTTTATTTCAGTTTTGGTTAGGAAAGTATACATGGAAGGGATCTTCAAGCAAGCAACAGATAGCAAATATTGGGAACTCTGGAATCGTCAAAAGTTGAGTTCCGAGCTGGAATTGAAGCGGAGACGCATATTAGAATTAGACCAGGTGCATTATGGTGGAACTTAATTGCAAGTTCTTTTTGTCATTTTTTTTTAATATTCATGATTTTATAAGTTTCTCTTCTCCCCCAAAATTTCCAGGAGTTGACCAATAAACTGATTGAGCTGGAGAGACATTTCAATTCTTTAGAGTTCAATAAGTTTCGTGAGAATGAAGGAATGCAAGGAAATCGGAGAGCTCTGCAGAATTCGCACGGGCATTCAAGGTATTGCATATTTCTTATAGTGACTTTGTCTTTTGTATCTGCACTATTAGAGTCTTTTCTAGATGACAATCCTAATGGACGTTACATGCTAATTCTTTTCATTGTTTCTTTTTTCCACCTATAGAACTCAATAGTTCATGTGGCGCATCTGTTACTTCATGACTGGAATAAACCTCTTTAATATTGAAGTGTCTCCTTGCAGGCAAATTCAATCCTTGCGCAGTTTACATAACACGATGGTTGCACAATTAGCCGCTGCTGAGCAACTTTCGGGATGTCTCTCAAAACAGATGGCGGCTTTGAGTATTGAGTCTTCTGGAAAACATGATGTAAAAAGACAACTGTTTGAATCCATTGGCCTCGCTTATGCTGGTGATACTGAAATATCTCCAGCTAGGAATAGGACCTCTGATACACCTGCAACCAAAAACTCTTTGATAAGTTCAGGCTCTATTGCTGCAAAAGGACAGTCTAGAAGAAATCAAACCAGCTTTGCCAAGGGCCGTGAACCTGAAACTGCTGCAAGCCAGCGCCGTGACTCTTTTGATCATGTAATTTTTCTTGCTTTCTGGTTTACTGATGCTTCTTGTGGAGTTTCTTATACTATTTGTGCATATTTATTTACTTGATCTCCAAATGACTTCTTATCATCCCTATTTTTGCAATAAAAGTCTATGTTACTTATAAAAAAAAAGACTTCTTAATATGTCTGTTGGTGGTAGTAAAGATATTTTTCTGACATGGCATAGTAGTGACTTCCATGTACTTTGTACAGAAGTATAGGAGTGTAGGTGGTGGTGGTGGAGAGAGAGAGAGAGAGAGAGAGATTCACATTCTTGGTGTTTAGTTTTAAATCTTCATGTTCCAATCTTCGATTTAGTTTTTTTGGCCAAGTTGGTGAATTACACATGTCTTACGAAGGCTTTGATTTACAGACCAGCTACACTATGATTATATTTTACCCACACATATATAAAATTAGATAGGCACTTGTGATTTTTGTAAATAAATTGATACTATTAGCATTTACATATGCATAAAAGACCAACGTTGAATAAAAGACCATATGTTGGAAATAGATATGGGACTTTTACTATAACATTAGGCTCAATTAGGGAACATTCTTCTGCGTTTATTTTCACTAGAGAAAAATTAGGGGAAAAAATTATTGATAATAAGAGCATGCATTTTTTTTAATTCATATGTTTGAATTGTAGGAATGCGTTCTACTAAAATGTTTTAAGAATCAAATTGTGATGCACTACTTTTCACAACTAAATGCAGAGTTGGGCAAGCTTTGACCCTCCAAAAACAATTCTTAAAAGGATGCTAAAAGAAGATAATGAGAAAGGTAGTTCAACTCGATCATTGTTAAATATTAGCAAACAATATCTCAGTCCTCAATCGCAGAAGAAACCAGAGGTTGCTCATTCAGCACTTTTGAATACCTCTGTGGCCTCTCGGAACCATTACAAAAGCAAAGGTATCAGTTAAAATTTAGCTGATATATAATGTGAATGTTTTGTATTGTAAAATTTACTCACACCTGAGATTATTTTGTGAACTTGCACAGGCTTTGCTGAGGCAGCAGTTGAACAGTTCTCTGAGAGCCCATCACCATCTTTGCACCATAATAGGACAACTGGATTTCAAGATCATGGTGTCCAAATGTCATCTACAAAAAGCTTCTCTGCCTTGCCACCACCATCCATAATGGAGACAAGGACAGCTCAAAACAGTGGACTGGGTGCTTTCAAGCTAGCCGACGAAATGTTAAAGGGCAGCCCACAACTCTCTGGGAAGAATTATTCTTTTCCTGCAAGTGAGTTTAAACATGTCCAGCAGTCTGCTGATGCAGCTGATCCTAGGTTTCATCCATTACCATCCATGTCCACACAGTTGCCTGCACAATCTTTGACTTCACCATTTGATTCCACTGGGAGTGTAAATCACTCTAAGATTGGGTTTACTAAGTCCACACCCTTCGATCAAAAGGACACTACCATAGCGTCTGATACTCCATTATTTGATGCTAAAATTCCTGTCACTTCCACAGCTGCCTTTAGTTCAGACCCTAATGTATCAGCGAAGGGTTTATTCGGTAAAAACTTGGAAAATCTGTCAGCTTCTAGTCCATTGCCGTCAGTACTGGGTTCATCATTACATTCAAATAACAATTATCCATCGCCTGCCTCTTTAGTGTCCAAACCAAATTCATCAACCCTGTTCCCATCAACTCCCAAGAGTTCTGATGGGAAGCAGCAGATATCACAACCTCAGCCATCAGTTACTTCCTCCATGAATTTTCCTTCTACATTGCCTTCCTTGACTCGTGAGATCAGTTCTTCATCTGTGTCCTTTTCTTCAAGTGTTGTGAGATCAGAGTCACCGACATCGTCTCAACCTTGTGCTGTGATGTATGGCTCTAAAGAAGAGAACATCTCAGAGAAAGTTGATAATACAACTTCAGAAACTGAAACGGTTGATAAGATAGAGACTACAGCTCCGCGGGCTGAGTTTTCAATTTCTATATCCGGTCTGAAACCTGGACCTCCAGCATCTGCCGCATTGAATGAATTGCCAACCAATTTAAAGTCTGAGGGTCGAGATGATTTAGGGGGCTCAATGACAAATTCCTCAGTTATTACATCAGCAAATAAGATAGAAATGCCTTCCGTGACCAAAGCTCTTCCAACAATTGCATTATCAAGTGAAGGAATTAGTGGAAATATAAAAAATGTTGTCTCAATTTCTTCTCATGAAGAGGAAATGGAGGAGGAAGCCCCTGAGGCAGATCAGACCCCTGCATTTGCGTTCTCGAACCTTAGTGGTTTTGGGACTGGGCAGACACAAAATTCATCCACTCCAAAAACTAATCCATTTGGTGTCCTCAACACAAATACAACTTTTGCCAGTTCTCCATATACAATGCCTAGTTCAAGTGGTGAGCTGTTCCGCCCAGCATCTTTTAGCTTCCAATCGCCTCAACCTGCAGAACCTTTGCAGCCAACAACTGTAAACTTTTCTGGTGGATTTAGTTCTGGAAGTCCCAATCAAGGTGGATTTGGTCAGCCTGCACAAATAGGAGCTGGCCAACAAGCACTAGGCTCCGTTCTTGGTTCTTTTGGACAATCTAGGCAGATTGGGACTGGTCTACCCGGAAGCAATGCTGCTGCACCTGCAAGTGGGTTTGGTGGTGGCTTTGGAGGTGGATTTGCTACTGCTCCTTCAGGTGGTGGATTTGCTACTGCTCCTTCAGGTGGCGGATTTGCAAATCTGGGGGCAGGTGGTGGTGGTTTTGCTGCAGCAACTGCTGGTGGAGGATTTGCTGCTGCGGCAAATGCTAGAGGATTTGCTGCTGCTGGTGGTGGTGGTGGGGGTGGATTTGCTGCTGCTGCAGGTGGTGGGGGTGGATTTGCTGCTGCTGCAGGTGGTGGTGGGGGTGGATTTGCTGCTGCTGCAGGTGGGGGTGGGGGTGGATTTGGTGGTAGTGGTGCCATTTCAGGTAATTGCTACATGATTAATAATCTTAATATAAGGTTTTGTCAATTCTTTATATTATGAATTTTGTGAAAAATAATTTAGTTGCCAATGCTCAAGGAGAAGTGGTGGAGTTGAAATTTAATCCATCCCCTGTGGTTTCACAAAATTGTATATAGTTGCTATTTCTTTGGTTTAACTGGTTATGTTGTGCAAAACTTAAAAGGTGGCGGCTTTGGAGCTTTTAGCAATCAGGCGGGTAGTGGTGCGTTTGGTGGGGGCTCAGGAACTGCACAACCTCCTCCCTCTCAACTCTTTACACAGATGAGGAAGTAGAAGAAGGCGGAGTGAGTGGCGTACTCTTCTCTGTTCCAAGATTGAGTGAGTACCTTTCTGTGAGGCTTTGCTCAATTTTTACTTTATATGAATCAAAGACTCGGTTTGTTTGTTTGTTATCGCACTCTATCCTCGACAAAAGTAGTGTATCAGTTTGGAAATTGTTCCTAATATCTTAAAGTATATGTTCTTAAAGGATAGCTAATTCAGATAGTTATTTATAAGGGTACAGCTATTAACATTTTGCCTTGTACATCAATTTCTTTAAACCATTTATCAATATTTTTTAAGATTATTTAACTTATTTGGTTTTACTATTTTACCTCTTAAACTGAAATCCTAATTTCTCTCACACAGACGACTCTTTGTATGAGACTGAGCTTTACTTTTAGTTCATTACGAGTATAAATTTATTGATTATATAACATAGTAAATGAGATTTCTTTCCTATATAATAAGTTTTTGTTGGAGCTGCCTTTAAACTACAACCCCCCACTCCCCTGATTCCGGTTTTAAATCAGTCATGTTGGTCGAACACAATTCTGTCGAACGAATTAAGCCATCGGTCATGTTTTACCTTTTCAATTTACACTGAAAATGTGACCATGTGGCTCGCATGTGTGGAATAAATTGAGATTCTGATTAAATAGTCCAATTTATGTTCTTTAAACTCTTATTTTGAAAAATTATTTGTTGAATCTCGTTCTCGTGTTTTTTATACTATGATTAACATCACACTTGAAAGTGATTGTAAAATATTGTGTGTTGTAAAATATAAACACAATCGGGTTTTGAGTAGTTTTGATGAATGACCATTTTTCCTACGCCTTCAAAGGGGTACCATCACTTATTTTTTAAATTTCACAAAAAGTTCTGATTTAAAAAAAAAAAAAATGCTTCACGGATTCCCTTTTTAAAAAAAATACTAGGAAAATGATGATTAACAACTTAACGTAAAATAATTTTTTGAAGAATTTTGGTGAATGATCATTTTCCTACGCCTTCAAAAGGGTCCATCATTATTTTTTTAAATATTATGAAAAGTTCTAATTTAAAAAATATATTGTTAAAACCTCTCACGAGATGATTCTAGCAACCCAAGAATTAAATCTTGAATTATCCTAGCAACCATCGAAAACAACTTTAGACGAGAGTAATGCACTCAAAGTAAATTCATTCATAAGAAAAACCTGGAGAAACCTCCACAAGATCTATAAATTCTAAACAGAAACTTAAAGCCCACGGGCTTGACTCACAACTGAAAAACCAAAAAATATGAGGATAACGTATTCAAAAAATAACAAATTGAGTTCAAATATTAAATAATAAATTAAATAGTCAAAGCTAGTTGTTGCGGGTCTTTCTATTGTAAACGTGACTAAACCTCCGCTTCTCATAGTTCTCATCATCTCTTCCCCCTTCAGTTGGAACCTCGTTCTCGAGGTTCATTGCTGGAAATCGTGCGCGTAGTTCGTCCAAAGATTCCCACGTAGCATCTTCCAGGTCTAGTGAGCGCCAAAGAACGAGCACCTCGCGTATTTGTCCCGTCTGGGTATCTTTCCATCGTGTGTTCAAAATCCTTTCCGGAGTTAAGTCTGGGTTGTACTGGATCGCCCACTTTTCGTCGTAATAAGGATACGTGAAAGATGGGGTGGATTCTTGAATTTTCAGGCAAGTCGAGACGGTATGCGACTGGTCCGATTCTCTCGAGTACCTTGAACGGGCCATAAAACCTGTTTGCCAATTTCTGGTTCACCCTTTTGAACAGAGATCCTTGATGATACAACTGAAGTTTGAGGTAAACCCAATCACCTACCTCAAAGATCTCTGGACGACGCTTCGTGTCCGCGTATTGCTTCATTCGATTCTGTGCAATTTCTAGTTATAGCGTAATTCCTTGAGTAGCTCATCCCTGTCCTTTAATTGTACCTTGACCTCATGAACAATTGTTGATCCTAGTTCATGTGCTGGAATTGGGTGGGCTGGTCGCCCGTAGACTGCTTCAAACGGTGTCATGGCAATGGTGTTGTGGTATGTAGTATTGTACCAATATTCTGCCCACGCCAAGTAACTCTCCCATGCTTTCGGTTTGTTGGACGTGAAGCCACGTAAATATTGTTCGAGGCACCGATTCACAACCTCTGTCTGACCGTCCATTTGTGGATGGTAAGAAGAACTTATCTTCAGTTGAGTGCCCTGTAACTTGAACAATCCTTTCCAAAATCCACTAATGAACCCACGATCTCGATCTGACACTATAGTCTTTGGTAACCCATGCAATTTAACGATATTTCGAAGGAACAGTTTAGCTACATCTTTGGCCGAGTATGGGTGACTTAAGGCGATGAAGTGTGAATATTTTGTTAGTCGGTCGACTACTACCATAATTGTATCGCGACCCTTCGAGCGAGGTAACCCGGTAATGAAATCCATCCATACTTGTTGTGGGATTGGGAGGGGTGCTAATAATCTTGCTGGGCTCCTGCTATCGGATTTGTTCCGTTGACATATGTCACATGCTCGAATGTGGTCGATCATATCACCCTTTTGACCTGGCCACGTAAACAATTGGGATAATCTTTTGAATGTTCGAAGGACACCTGAATGACCCTAAAAAACTGAAGCATGAAATTCCTTTATCAACCTCGCACGAAGTTCTCCTTTAGGTACAATGACTGATCCCCCTTTCGTAAGGCAACCATGTTTCACTGCATATCCTGTCGGTGCTATTGCCGCGTCGTTTGCTTGGACGAGCAACGACCCCAGCTCATCGTCGAGTCGAGTTGCTTCTGCAATTTCATCCCATATACTCGTGGTCGGCGCTGATAATGCCATCACGGTGCTGTCGTTGGCAGGTTCGTGATCCTCCCTTCGAGAGAGTGCATCCGCTGCACTATTCTCCTTTCCCGGCCGATAGATAATTTCATAATCGAACCCCACTAACTTGGCAATACATTTATGTTGTTCCGGGGTGGTGATTCGCTGTTCAAGTAAGAACAGAAGGCTTCGTTGATCAGTGAGTATTTTAAACCTGCGCCCAATTAAATAAGGTCGCCAACACCGAACTGCCTCCAATATTCCCAACATTTCCTTCTAATATATTGACCATGATCTCTTTGATTTCACGATGCCCTTACTCCTATATGCAATTGGGCGCCCATTCTTTGACAGTACAGCCCCTATCCCGAACCCGGATGCGTCTGTTTCAATCACAAATTCTTCGTCAAAGTTTGGCAGTGACAACACGGGGGTTGAGCACATAGCTCGTTTGAGTTCATCGAATGCTTGTTGGGCTTCTTCTGGCCACTTAAAGCTGTTCTTTTTTGTCAACTTGTGCAAAGGTCGTGCTTTTTCTCCGTACCCCTGGCAGAACTTTCGATAATATCCAGCGAGCCCTAAAAACCCTCGTAGTTCAGTTACGTTTTCTAGTATTGGCCAATTCTGTACAACCTAAATTTTCCAGGGGTCCACGCGGACTCCTTCATTTGAAATGAAAATGCCCCAGGTATTCAACTTCACGTACTCCAAAGAAACATTTAGCCAACTTTATGACGAACTCATTTTCTTTCAAAATCAGTAGGACAGTTCTGAGATGGACGAGGTGCGTGTCCCAGTCTCGGCTGTACACGAGTATGTCGTAAAAAAAAAACGAGCACAAATTTTTTTAAGTGGGGCCGGAAGATGTAGTTCATGATAGCCTGAAAAGTAGACGGGGCATTTGATAGGCCGAATGGCATTATTAGGTATTCGTAGTGGCCGCTATGCGTACGAAAGACAGTTTTATGGATGTCATCGGGGTGAACTCGGATTTGATGGTAGCCTGCCCTTAGATCCAATTTCGAGAAGTATGAAGCTCCGTGAAGCTCGTCTAACATGTCTTCAACCGTTGGTATCGGGAACCTATCCTTGATTGTCACTTTATTCAATGCCCGATAATCCATACAAAATCTCCACGTAGCATCCTTCTTTTTTACGAGTAGGACGGGTGATGAGAATGGGCAGGTACTATAGCGAATTAACCCCGATCCCATCCTTTCTTCTACCTGTTTCTCAATTTCATCTTTCTGGTAGTGTGGATAGCGGTACGGTGCCACATTTACAGGCTTGGATTCGTCAATAAGGCGAATTATGTGGTCGAATTCCCTAGACGGCGGAAGGGTCCCTCTAGGTTTATATATCTCCTCAAATTCTGACAAAAGTTTGGCAACTGCTGGTGGTATTCCACTATTACTCGAGACCTCCTGTCCTACATCTGAAGTGACACCCAATGATCAGCCAACATAGCTCACTTTCCCGCGCTCGCTCCTTTTCGATATCTTGGGCCTCCATCGAGTATGGTGGTGTGTATCCAATCCCATTCAGTCGCACAATGTCATCCCCAAGCCAGAAATTACAAGAAATCTCTTTGGCATCGATTACTAGTGGGCTGACTGCTTCGAACCATGGCCAACCAAATATTACGTCGATATGCGACATAGGTAGAGCATGAAATGTCATCTGGAAGCGAACACCTTGAATAACCACTGGAACTCGTTCGTATAATGCATTACTGATCATTATCTGCCCATTACCAGCCATCACTTCGAAACCCCTTCCTCCACGGGTGACAGGTAGTTGTAGGTACTCGGCCAAAGGGGCTGATATAAAATTAAGGCATGCTCCACTATCAACCAAGACGACCACATGTTGAGTTCCTATAGTTCCCCGGAGTCGTAGGGCTCGGCCCTTCGAAGCCCCGTCGAGATGACTGAGCGAGATGACCTTGTTGTGATCTTCCTCACTGTTTTCCTGGTTATTGAATTCGCTGCCCGACTCTTCATCATATATGGGAACTATTTCCGATTCACTGAGAATTACCACGTCGTCAACGATCAAAATCATTACCTTGGCATTTGCACAAGTGTGATTCCAGGAATATTTTTCGTTACACGTAAAACATAGGCCTGCTTGCCGGCGTCGATTGATTTCCTCATTCGACAATTGAATTCGGCCTCTTCCAAAGGCTGGAACATTCTGATTTGATCTTGGTTGGGGTGGCCCAATAGTAGGTTGGTTGCTCGATCCCGAAAAGTGGTTAGGCCGACTCGACGGAATACGATTATTTCCGAATGGACGATTGACTGAGTTCTGTCCCCATGTCACTCGTAATTGTTCCTCCTTACGAGTGGCTAGTTCAATGGCCTCTTGCAGGTCGCGTGGTTTCCACATTTTCAGTTCCACTGCCAGCTCGGATTTGAGACCAGCCATAAAGGCGCCGAGTAGAGCACTATGAGGACAGTGCGGTACTCTGCTCATTACCCTCTCAAATTCCTTTAAATAATCACGGAAATTACCCGTCTGTCGGATTCTACTCATGGATTCGTTGGCGTCCTCATGCTGTGATGTGTCGAATCGTGATATCACACCTCTTTTAAACTGATCCTAGGTGATTATTCTGTCTCCGTTAACCTGTTCAAACCACCGCCACCATTGCCTTGCCTCGTTGTCCAAATAATATTATGTGATTTGTACGTAGTCCATCATTCGTACCTCTTTAAGAGTGAAGTATTGTTCGGCTTTATCGATCCAATTGAGCGGCTCCTGCCCGCTGAATTTCGGAAATTCCAGACGAATTCCCTTGGGCCGATGGTCGCTGGGTCTCTCTAAACGGCGACTGCCTTCAGGTCTTTCTGAACGACGACTACTTTCCGAAGATTCCATGTACGATCCCGACATTGGGCCGTCTGGATCCTCGTCGTCCTCTGTTTCTGACCCATCCCTGTGGAAAGGATTAGGGTGAGTCGCAAAAGGATTTCCCCGATCAGGCGTATCTCTCCCACTATCTCTTCGATACGAGCGTGATTCGTGATCCTTGCGGCCGGTACGCACACCGTCACCACGTCGACCTGATCGCTGGTCAGTACCGAAACGTGCGCTACTGCCCTCACGTTGTTGGTTTCGGTTCTGCCCGCCGACCAGTTGAGTGGATATCGTCTCCATCATAGTGTTTAATTTTAATATTGAATCCTCAATATTTTCAAACCTCCTCCTGTTAGAAACCATCTTCTTGTAGAATCATTGTTTTGGGAACAAACCTGGCTCTGAGGCTAATTGTTAAAACCTCTCACGAGATAATTCTAGCAACCCAAGAATTAAATCTTGAATTATCCTAGCAACCAGGGAAAACAGCTGTAGAAAAAAGAGTAATGCACTCAAAGTAAATTCATTCATAAGAAACACTTGGAGAAACCTCCACAAGGTCTATAAATTCTAAACAGAAACCTAAAGCCCACGGGCTTGACCCACAACTAAAAAACCAAAAATCATGGGGATAATGAATTCAAAAAATAACAAACTGAGTTCAAAAATTAAATAATAAATAGTCAAAGCTAGTTGTTGCGGGTTATGTTGTAAACGTGACTAAACCTCCGCTTCTAATTGATTGTCATCATATATTCTAATAAAAGTTCTAATTTTAAGAAATTGATTGTCGGATTCCCTTTTCGTGTTTTTTGTACTACAATTAACATCACAATTGATTGTAAAACGTAAATAAAATCAGATTGTAAGGTGTTTGGATGAATGACCGTTTTACCTATCCCTTCAAAAGAGTACAATCACTTATTTGTCAAATTGTGCTCATTTAAATAAAAAAAAGCTTGTCAGACCCCTTCTCCGGTTTTTTATATTATGATTATCATCACTTGATCGTTAAATGTAAAAAAAAAAAAAAAAAATTGATGGACGATCATTTTCCTATGCCTTCATATGTTTGTTGGATCCCCTTCTCGTGTTTTTTTATAAAATAATTAACGGTATATAAGACACATGCAGAGTTCTTTCTTCAAACATTAAACATAAATATTACTCCATATACTTCGGGTTAGTTTGGATTGGTGGATGAGATAATGTTGGATAAATTAACTTACCCCTCCTCTATGATTAGTAATCCCACATATGCATGATAAATAGTAAAAAATTGACGGGTCTTGCATTAATCCCGGGCCACAATCAATCAAACCAAACGTTTAATTCATTGAAAATAAAAAGGCAATCAAGTCTAATCCAACCTAATCAAACAAACCAAACAAGGCTTACGTATATAATATTATCCCATCCTCTCCCCGTCTAAAAAATGATTGGAGATTTTTGGTTCTTACCCAGTGATGTATTATTGTCCAATATACTCCCTCCGCCTACACTTTATATACATTTTTTACTTTACTTTTGTCCACACTTAATATACACACTTCTATAAATAAAAATATTTATTTCCTCAATACACTAACGGGGAAATTTCAGAAATGACCTAGTCAAACTACTACTTATTAAAAATGACCTTACTTATACAAAATATACAAAAATGGTCTTCTTTTATTTAATTGAATAAAAAAAAGAAAAAAACAAGCACACTAAACAACCCTAAACAACCACATTAAACAACTCTAAACAACCCTAAACAACTCTATTAAACAACCCTAAACAACTCTATTAAACAACCCTAAACAAACCCAAACAAGCCCAGTAAACAACCCTATTAAACAGTCATAAACAACCCTAAACAACCTTACACAACCCCAAACAACCCTATTAAACAGTCATAAACAACCCTAAACAACCTTACACAACCCCAAACAACCTCAAACAAGCCCATTAAACAAACCTAAACCACCTCAAACAAGCCCAGTAAACAACCCTAAACAACCTTAAACAACCCCAAACAAGCCTAATAAACAATCCTAAACAACCTTAAATAACCCTAAACAACCCTAAACAACCTGAACGGGAATTTTGGGTGTAAACCTAAAAAAAAATCACTTGAATTCACTATGATAAAACATCAAATACTAACAAAATTAAACAAAATAATATAATAGAAATATGTTTCTTACCTTCAATCCAACTTTCAATTACATTATGAGGAAAAAATGAGAGAATTTAGGTGTAGAGATTGAAAAGAAGAATGAGAGAAGAAGAAGTAGTTTTTTTTTTTTCTTTTTTATTTATTTTTATTACATTTAAAAGTGGTCAAAGGGGATGAAGGCCAAAAATAAACATTTGTAGGGTTAAAAGGCCATACTTGATATATTCCACATACACTAATACACATCTACTTTTTGCATAAGCTATCAATATACCTTAAAACCCGTGCACAAAGAAAAATGCATATTAAGTGTGGACGAAGGGAAGGGTATATACGGGCTCATCTTAAGTGAAGGGCAAGGAAGGAATTTCACAGGATAACATTAGATAATTTTACAAAGAATGGAAGAGAAATTGAAGTCAAATTTTGAAAAAGAGACCAAATGTGAGTAATTATAAAACTGGTGTTGATAGAAACTAGAAAGAGACCAAGAGTTAAAATATGTAGTTAGCACACGAATTCTATGATCAACTGCAACAACTTCAATTGTAGATCCAAGGACCAACAAAAATAACTTCAGGATTTTTGTTTTGTTCAAATTAATCAGAATTCACCAAGGAAAACGCACCTTCAGATTTAGTCTGTCTGAAAGTCTCGTGAATCAGACAAGTGAAAGTGAGGCAAGCACTTGTGCTATTTATGGGTAATGAGCAAACAAGAGTGGTGGCAATGGCTCCTCATCGGAAAAAAAAAAACACTTCATGCTATTAGAGAAATTTGGTTACACGGGAACACCTAATTCAGAAATCTTCAAAATTCTTTTATCCATTGCTGATCTTTGCTGCCGCAGGTGTGATGCCATAGAAGCAACCTGGTGAAAATATTAATTATAAGAGACAAAAGCCCTTTTCTTTTTCCAGAATGAAATAGATTCTGAATATTGTGACAAGAATTTGAAGGATTTATGGGACATACCTCTGCCCGTAGTTTTAAAACCTCTCCGCTAGGGATTTCTCGTAACAGATTCATCAAATCTATGCAGGAAATATAAGAGAAATAAATATATAAATGTAAAAACATAAAGGAGAGAGTTGAAGGTTCTGTGTATGTAATATAGTATGCCTCGACCCTATTGATTTACAGCTCAACCAGATGATCTAATGGCTTAGTTTTGTTTAACCACACTTTTATTTTGCCAAGATATCAGTATGCGAGATGAAGGCTTATATGTTGTAGTTTAGTTGGTCTAAGATTAAAGAAATTATACATTCTTTTCATAAGCAAGATATTTTCTAGGTCATTGTCTTCAGAATCACAAAGAGAAACATATATGTTTTCTCCTTCAAGACTTTACAACTCTTATACAATCACTCTTAACACCATATGGTAAAAGTTTATGGTTTTGCCCAAGTACTACTGCTTTTAGATTTAAAAAATCCTTCAACTCTGAGAAGGTAATATTCTGTTTTAGTTCAGTTATTGGTACTGGAACTAAAACCTTTATGTGGAGAAACTACTAAATTCCAGGGCACTTGCGCTGTACAACCATGCCTCCATATATAATTTGTGGTAAGGAAGAATATGCATAGTTGATACCAGTTGTTGGTCCCAATGGAGCGACACAAACCAAGATGAGTTTTTATAAAATGTTTTTCCCTCACTCACACGCTCTGATAAACTTCTCAAGGGGTCACCAACTTCTTATCTCTTTATCATTTTACTTTTCATTGGTGATTACTAATTACATATATCAAGCATAAGCTACTCCCGTCGTCCACCAAATTTGTTCTCATGAAAATGGACACAAGTTTTAAAAAAGTATATTAAGTAGATAAGGGTATTATGGGGCCCATTAAGAATAAAGTGATTGTTTGTGAGTAACGTTAAATGACAATTTCACTAATTAAATGATGGTTGAAGGGTGAAGGATAAAGTGATGATTTCCATAAAAAAAAGTGTGGGAACAAATTTGGTGGATGGACAAATAAGGCAAGTGAGAACAAATTTGGTGGACGGAGGGACTATTTTCAGTAATTGTCAGCCGATTGTATGCCCAATCTTTCGTGCTATAACATTCAAACCCCTGGCCCAGCGGTTGATAATTGGTGATGCCTTTTGTTCTCTGCTTTGTTCGCGAACCATGTAAATATATAATGAATGAGGTTTGTTGGTTTATTTTTCAAGGCCCCTTTATATAGTGTATGATATAGAGAAATGCTCCCCTCTCAACTATCTAATTTACCATTGTCCTCTATTTGCAGATTCTTTATTTGTTTTTCAGTATATCTATTTCAATTATGAGGTTTGCAAACTCTTAGATTTTTTCCTTAATATTGTAACACCCAAATATTGCTACTCTATGACCAAGGCCAACAAATCTTTATGTACAAATCATGGAATAAATAAACCTTTATCACTCTATTACTCGAATCATTTATGTTATTATCACATGGGCAATGGTAAAAAAAAAAACCTTTAGCAAAACTTTGGCATTAAATGGGATGAGATTTCCTTAGGTATGTTTGTTTTGGGATGTAAAATTCGGATTTGAGATTTTGAAATCTAACCCATGTTCTACTTTGGAATTTAGAATTAGTATTTCAAAACTCCACCCTATAAAATACCTATAAATCCTACAAAAGTCAACCCTATAAATACCTACAAAGTACAAACCCTATATAAACACCTATAAATCCTATACTATAAAGTTAAATCATACCTTACTAAAATCTCAAAACAAACATAAAACATACAAGTCATTAGAATGTCAAAATCCACTAGATTTTGAAATCCGGATTTCAAAATCCCAAAACAAACGTACTCTAAAAATCTCACCCTATAAAATACCTATAAATTCTACAAAAGTCAACCTTATGAATACCTATAAACCCTATATAGATACTTAAAAATCCTATAACATAAAGTTAAATCATATCCTACTTAAATCCCAAAACAAACACAAAACATACAAGTCATTAGGATTTCAAAATCCACTAGATTATTTTGAAATCCGGATTTCAAATCCTCAAAATCCCAAAACAAACATACCCTTAGTCAATGTGCTGATAGATGACATGAGTATGTTTTTAGATTATCCCACAACAAGAATAAGAAGAGAAGGGAAGTTGTTATGAATATACCATCAGCTGCTACTTCTGCCTTATAGACTGATCTTGCAAGGCTTCGGATTTCATTTCCAGCACCCCTGCATACCATTTTATGCATCAGTTGAACAGAATGAGAAAATATAGTCCATGTGCCCATGAACATGCTTGAAATTACGTTCTACCTGAGGTCAGAATAGCCACGTTTCATGTCTTTTTCAGCAAGCACAGATCTTTCAAGCAGTTTCTTGCTCTCCTTCTTCATTAAGTCAACTGATAGAGTCAACTCTCTGATATTATTCTCAGCTCTAATAAATTTTGCCTGCATACAACCACATTATATAGCGCGCTCAAAACATTTTCCAAGACACTTCCACAAAAACTTCACACATATGTAGAAGAAACCGAGCAATCAGAGTATAGGCAAAAGCACAATATAACTTTCAGTCGATTTATAGTCAAATAATTATATAAATGTATCGTTTGTGTGGTTTTATTTCATATCTCCATGAGACAGTTGTTTGTTTGTGATGTTTTTTAGAAATATGAAATATTAATATTTTCAAACTCTATAACTAAAACAACAATTTTGAAAAGACATATACTATGAAAATGAGTACAACTAACCACATTAAAAAATCACACACACACACACACATTTCCAGTAAAACAGGTCTCCAACTGAACCCATTGTCATTCTAAATATGCTTTCCAATCCCACTACCAAAGTTCCTATCCGTGGAGCAATATCCCCAAAACGATGGGAAATAAAATCAAACACAATGATAAGCAGGATAATGGTTTACCTCCTCACTCTGAAGCCGGCCCAATGTTTTCCGAAACAAAAATCTTCTGGGCCCTAATACCAAAAGAATAATAAAGAATGAACAGTTTCAATTAAAGATGCAAGGCTACTCAACCAAAAGACACGGGACAGATATGAGTTATCTTACTAATTCAAAGTGCATCATTTGTTCAAATAAATTACTGAAGTAGTTTAGAAACCTAATACATATGGACCATCTCATATATGATATCTATTATTCAAGAATCACTGTTGAGTTGCTGATGTGACACTATGCCGTGCATAGTATCTCAAACATCTTCCCTCATCCGGACTCTCATCGAACAACGTAACAACTCAATGATACAATATAAGTGATTTATTCAGAGAATCAGTGTGAACAAATGAACTTAAACAAGCCAAAGTAACAGAAAGAATGGTCAGGCTAAAAGCACATAAGTGCATCATGAGCTTATGACATCATTGACATGTAGGCTGGAAGCTGAGGATCAAGTTTTATAGCTAGTTTCACAGGAAACACCATAATAAAACCAATCAATCTGTTAAAAGTTGTATAGAAGTTGTTAAATCTGAAAAACACAGTGTATTTATTCATCAGTATAAAATCGAGAATATAGAAAGACAAGTGCACAGTAGCATTCACTAAACATATGAAAAAGCCAGGACCATCACAAAAGACTTGCTCACTCAACTCACTGACTTAGATAATGAAACAACCGGGCATACCAGGTATAAGGAGGAGGCAACCAGTAACTGCAACTCCAGCCGCTAGAGCAGGGTGTTCTCTTATATTCATCAACTCATCTATATAGATGTTGGAAATGGATTAGCAATTAAAAATGGGCAAATAAAAGGTTTAGGTTAGACATTTCTCCAAATAAAAGCTGATGAAATATATGAAGATGAAGGAAATTCGTAAGATGATCCACACACGAGGTAATATTGTGATGAAAAATTCAAGAGTAATTCCAAACTAATAAATAATTTATAAGGATAGATGTTGATGAGGGAAGAACAGGATACAGAACCTTTAACTTTGTGGAAGAAAGCCTCTTCATAATATGTATATCCAGTTCCGATTTGGGGAATAAAATCCTGCAAAACGCATATCATTATTGAAAGTGGTGGTATGAATAGGGCGAAAGAGAGAGGAGGATCGGGGGCAATGTACCCGGAGGGAGCGGAGATGAGTGGAAGAGGATTCGTGGAGAAAGCGGGCGGAGCGAATGGCGGAGTCGGCCGAATCCTGCACGCTTCGGGGAAGCTCTTCCGAAATGTAAGTGCTCCACGCCTTCGCCGGCGCCGGAGAAGTTGCGTCTTCGAGCGACGACGGAGGAGCAGGTGGTGCCTCTTCTTCTCCCATTTTCTTTTTCTTAATTAATCTAAACTCTGAAACAAACGATTTTAATACTCTTTCTTCGAGTAACTGCCTTTCTAATATTTTTAATTAAAAAATTGTTTAATACTTTTTCAGTCCACCAAAATTATAATCATATTTTTTTAGCACAAGTTTTAAGTAAACATTAAGGTTGAAGAAATTGAAAATTATAGTCGGACGAATTGACACCATCTAGACGATAAGTCGAGGCCTAGGCGACGCCTAGTCGAAAAATAAAATAAAAAATACAGTTTTCACCCATAAAATATTACAAAAAGAAAAAGGTTATACATCATGATAAAACCATGTATTTTGTTGGAGTGTTGATTCCACTTAAAAAAAGTGTGATTGATCGCTCGAATCGGACTTCGACTCTAAAAAATCTAATTAAGTAGATGAAATTGATAGAGTGAGAGTAATAATTAATATAATTTGATACATTCCTTTATATTATACCACTGAAATTATTATTTTTTTGCAAAACATTTTTCTTACTTTTTTTGTTTTGTTTTATATCTCTCTCTATTTAAACAATTTACTACACATATTCCACAATTATTTTCACACTTTCTTTTTTAGAACACTCACAATAACTTTAACACCTTTAAAATATAAAACCATTATTAAATTCACCCTCACAATATCCTCAATTTTATACAAAATATCATTACTTTTGACTTACACATAGAGATATTTATCCGAACTAGGTTAATAGGGTCAACCCGTTTAACCCACGAACTAATAGGGCCAACACGCCGGTTTGCATGACCAACTTGCCAGCCCAAATAATTTTATTATATATATATATGTTTTGTTTTGGTAACAAAAAAAAATCAATCATATCCCCCAATTTATAGTTTGCGTGTCTCATTGTTCATACTTGATATTACGACTCACACTTCAGATTAATTATTTTAATTATTTCAGATTATTTTTCTTCTTATGGAACTTCAGATTGATCAAGGGTTAATTGCAAAAAAAAAAACACCACCTTTTGAGTATTTATCAATTACAACATATTCTTTTTTTCTTTGCAATTTAATGCACCATCTTTTTAAAATTTGCATTTTGATGCACAAATTTTTTAAATTTTACAATTTGATGCACCGATATATTTTCCGATCATTTTTAATTCGACATGGCGGTCTAAAATTATGAATTCGCCATGTTGTGTGCGATTAGGAAAAAAAAATCACAACATAACATACTGAAAAACTATTTTATGTGATTAAGAAAAAAATAAAGCAACATAAATATTTTTTTTAAGACAATAGAGAAATAAATATGATTCTGATTAATGCACTACTTGTGTGATTATATATATATATATATATATATATATATATATATATATTTGCAAAACCCGTTAATGCACATCAGAGGAATAAATATTATGAATTGTTTTGTTTTATATAACTTCTTGATTGTTTTTTTTAAATGAAATTATATAGATATCACATTTGTACGTAGAATAAGAGTTTGAGATGGAAAACACTCAATCAATACCTCAAAATGTAATGATGGAGAATTTTATTGGAAATCAAAGAAAATATATATTGATTGATTAGTGTGCAATATATGTAAAAATGTTTTAAAAAATGTGTGTCTTTCATTAAAAAAAATTATTAGTTGATGGTTACGTGTCGACAACGTGGTGAGCTCGCTATTTTCGGCGTCAAGTTAAATTAAAATTGGCCGAAAAATATATTGGTGCATCGAATTGCAAAACATAAAAAGGTGGTGTATCAAATTGCAAAGAAAAAAAAATGTTGTAATTGATAAATATACTAAAGGTCTTGATTTTTTTTGCAATTAACCCATTGATCAATCAATAAGTATTAATTATTTTAATTATTTCAGATTATTTTTCTTCTTATGTCCATACTGAATATTACAACTCACACTTCAGATTGACCAATCAATAAGTATTAATTATTTTAATTATTTCAAATTATTTTTCTTCTTCTGAGTTATTGATAGAGAGTCCATAACTCAAAGAATTATGACACATTTCACAAATATCACCAATTTTGTCCTTCATCGATGATGCAGTCATTACGAAAGTGGGAAGCCACAAAAAACTATGGGACAACCTCTTTACTTCTAAATTTATAAAACACGTAAATTATGTTTTGGGGAAATTCATTTTTTTTTAATATTTTATTTGTGGCTCGTTAATGGTCCGTTAAATTATGATTAGGTCTCAACTTTTATCGGACTGTTAAAAACGAATCGAATAAGTTCTTAGTCCATTTAGCTTGTGGATTGTAGCCTTACAGGGCTAGGGCCAGTCCGTTTTTAATTTATGTGTCCATGTATATATATATCAAAGTTATATTGAGGGAGTATTTTTTTAGCAATAATATTTGTTACTATAATAATAAAATAATTTGTTAAGCATTGTTGTGCGTGTGCCGAATCACGAGAAGGGGAAGGGAGGGGAAGGGATGAAACCACTTCACCGGCGACGGTTATTCACTGGCATTCAACTCCACAATTCCTTCCCCCATTCTATATTTGTTGGTAAATTAGTGTTAGAACAGTAGGAGGAGTGGTGGAAATTGTTGGCATATGATGCGTTGTTGTTGTGGATTGAGGTGTACGGATGTAAGAACCTGGATTCGAGGCTATGACAACCTTCAGCGACTCGCTCTCAACCTCATCTACGCACAGATTGCCTGCGCATTGATTGGATCACTCGCCCCACTCTATAATGGCGTATTGCTCCTTCATTTGGGGATTTCATTGTTCGCCCTCGTCGCCATTGAAAGCACTAATCAGAACCTCGCTAGGACCTATGCCTTCCTCCTCTTCTGCTCCCTTTTCCTCGATCTCTTCTGGTTCTTTCTCTACTCTCATCATATCTGGTACACTCTCTCCACCTCTCCTCTTGTATTCATTCATTGATTGATTGATATATTATTGTATACTCCTGTATTTAGTAGGACTGAATTCAAATTTGATACGGAGTAGAATTTTTAAAGTTTCTTGCTGTGCATAGAGTGAGTTTGTTTGCTTATTTTGATTGTTTCTTTGCATTTTCAAATGTTTTCAGTACGAAATGGTGAACAAACTTCCATCTGCTCTTGCTGCAGGCACATTCCATCTGATTTTTATGGAACCTTCGCCGGCTATTCTGTGAAGCTCATGCTCGCCATGCAAATCATTGGATTTTCAGCTAGGCTATCATCATCTTTGTTATGGATACAGATGTACAGGCTGGGTGTTTCTCACATAGATAACTCAAATGCTAGAGATACAGATGCAGATTTGAGAAATAGTTTCATCAATCCTGCTACTCCTTCTATAATTCGACATCCCTACGGTAGTGGTGATGATGTTGAAGGCTCAATATATGATCCTGGATATTACTCATCTCTTCTTGGAGACGTCAGGGATGGCACCTATCAGTACGGGGTATGCTAATATCACAATGTCTTCATTTTCTATAATAACATTTTCTCCCCATTATCATGTATATAAATATGAACACATGCTCCACATAGAGAGAGTAGTAGAACACGCAAGGTCACCTACTATGTCACTTAGAAGTGCTCATTCTTCATTCTTGTGACATCGAAAAGGTGAGGAAAGTCTATAAATAATTTTAGAGTGATGATAAGTAACATCTATCAATCTGTCTTTCATAAGAAATTGGATGTTTTGCCATAACTGTATAGCTGTCGGACCTCCGGTAGTTATCTAAAGATGAATTGACTAAACAGATAGAAATATTCCTGATGGGATAATTATTTAGCTCGTTGCAGTTTCTCCCTTCCCCACACCCAACGGGTCTTCAACTCTTCGAGTCCATAACATATATTACATGTAAAGCAAGTCAATTGGAAAGGTGTCATTAGGGGAAATGTAAGGAATTAACCTAGGATGGATGGTGCTGGAAGAGTTTTCCTGGTAGAGATTTGACTGATAAGACTGTTTGGAGAAGGGTTGGAAGAGATGTTGAGAGCAGTGTTTCATGGCAGTGGAAGATAGAGGATACACTCTCCTAATATGAGTTGCAAAGTTTCTAATCTGCACACTTGTAGACAATAACAGAACTAAGCAGTTTTCTTTAACTGTGCATCTAATAGCATTTAACCTTATTGATTTTTCGATGTATGCAGCTTAATGATTAGTTCCTGCTATTTCATTTTCCTTTTCAAACAAATCCATTTAAACATATAGCATTGGTATGATTTTACTTTTGGTATGCTGTTTTCATCTCTTATTTGCTATTGGTGCTTCTGCTTCTACCCTCTTTAGGGTCTCTCATGTTTCCTTACTAAGGCAACAGTGACTGGGTTTGTTGAAAAATACAGACATGAGGAACTTTCTGATGAGGTACAAAATTGAACCACTGAAATTGAATTGGCCAAATACTTGGAGACCAACCCTGATTGTCCTTGTGATATGTTTGGTTTAAAGTGATGCTGTGCTTAGTAGCCTTAGTTTGAGTTGTATGTTTAGGACCGTAAGGTAGTTCATTACATCAAAAGAGGATTGGTTATTTCTGAGGCAGCTTTTATTTACATGTTTGTCCTTTTTGCACTTTCCTGCCCCTCCTCTTTGCTCCCAGACAAAAACACTGTAATAGAAAAACTGCCTACATCAGCTATTAGACGTCTAACTCTTGCGAGTGTCAATGCCATTTTATTGGTTTTGACACTGCCTCCAACCTGACAATGAGGCATGAGCTTTGAAATGTGTACCAGTATTATTTTAGTTACGTGTGAATTGTCTAGAGTAAGATAACTTGCATTTATAATGCCTAGTAGCCAAGTTTGTTGGACATACATAAGTAACACTTGTTGTTCTACTGGTTTAGAAGTTGAGACATGAGCTGTAAATGCTTACAAGAGTGTAATTTTGCACGAGTTTTGTTCGAGCAGCTTCACTAGATCACTAGCTGGAACGGGATATACTATCATCGTACTGTGAAAGCTTTCTGCTAGACAATTATGAAAGGTATTGTGATTGTCATAGCAACGCAGAAAGGGCTCCTCGTCACTGCTTGTTAATTATCCCCATGATAACTACCAGAAGATTTCAGGAGGTTAGGGTCGGATCAAGCATCTGGTAGTTTTATTGTACATGACAGAAGATGCAACATAGCATATCATGAGAAGTGGTTTTTTTTTGGTTCATTCTGTTAATATAAACTTGGTAACTATATGAGCCCAAGAGACTGCTTAGTCAAGCTTCTGATTGGTGGCAATCTTTGAGTCTCCTGTCATAGCTAGTATCCCCCTCTCCCCCGATGCTTGCTCCTGTCATCTATATTCTAAATGTTCATATTGGTTTGTCTGATATGCTTCTTTTTTTGTGGCAGATTAGCCAAAATGGAGACATTTCTGAAGCAGTCTCTGCTTATCCAACCAAGACCTGATCTTTTCATCTTAAAGACGTAAGATATCCGCTTTATCTATCTCATTAATTTTGAAATTCTGTGGTGGACCTGTAACATAATAATGGACTAAACAATGTTGAATGAATCTAGTTTTACACATTTGGAGTAAACTAAAATAGGTAAAGAACTATCATCCTGCTTTGAAGGTATCCTATTACTATTATTAATGCCAGAGAATTGTATTTGAATCAATTAATGGTTCTTTTGGATTGTACGAGCTAGTATTTGGGTTGATCTTAATAAGTTTTCAGATTCACAAATTGCTGTGCATAACTAACCCACACTGATTATTCTTTCAGGGGGAGTATGCTGCTGTTGAGAGAAAGCTGCAGATCATTTGTTTGTTTGAACTGGCGACGATTTTTTCCTTCGATTCTCCAAATATTTTTTAATTCAACTAAACACTAGATATAGATAGCAAAATATTGTACAGTTGTCCTTTAGTTTCATATCTCTTTTTTTTTTCAAATATGTTTGTTTTGTAAAGATTGCGATGATGATTAAAGGTTGGACAGATTTTATCATGATTCATGAATGTGTTTTTATGGAAATTCTTCTTTCCTTCCCATCCCATCCCATGTGAGGGAGAAATGGTGGGGAATTGAATTAGTATTTTTTAATTCATGGAAGCAATTATATGTGTAATACTGAGGAGCATGTTATGAATAAAATAAATAATAAAAGTGTAGGAGGCGGTTTGAGGTGGGTTGTTGCTCGAATTTCTTCCATTCTTTGTTTACTATTATTACGCAGTATTTTCTTTCATCTATCTATTGTACATAAATTACTATTATTGTCAATGGTATTATTATTTTTTAATATTATAGTATTTCTGTAAGCAAAAAAACAAATGGTGGTGGCTGAAGAAGACAGGGACAGGCCATCATCATCATTATTCCCAAAAGTAAAAGTAGTAAAACAAAAACGCGCAGATGGAGGAAATAAATCATAGCTGAAGAAACCTTCCCACAATTCTTTCTGCGCGTTATCATCAAATCATATCAAACAACAACAACAACGAGATCAGCAACAAAGAGAATTGGTAAAGTTGTTTTTTCTCTCCGTTTTATGGGTTTGGGGTTCTCTTTTACATACATGTTTTGTTCTGAATTTGAGACAAAAGAAAGGATCAAAATTCTTGATGTTTTGTGTTTGACTTCATATTCTATATATGTTTCTTCTAGTTCTAGTCATTGATTGCTTTTATTTTCATCGATCCACCAAATTCTCGTTGAAGATTAGACAATATTGTTGAATTTGTGGTTGACAGGGGGGAAGGGGACATCTTGTTATAAACCAGAAGGAAAGGGCAAAGTTGGTGAAAGAAATCTAAATGGAGGAAGGTGAGGCCCCACGATATTGGTGCCATATGTGTTCACAGAGAGTGAACCCCATTACAGAGATTGAGACAATAAAATGCCCCATTTGTCAAAGTGGCTTTGTTGAGGAAATGACATCTGCTGCAGCAACCCCTCAAACCCCTCTCGATTTCGAGCTTGGCGGGACGGATTCTGAACGTGCCCTCTCCCTCTGGGCTCCAATCCTGCTAGGCATGATGGATAACCCAAGACGTCGCCGTCGTCTCAGGCGCATGGCCTTCGAGGAGGGCCAACACGAGGACGACGACTTTCTTGACCATGAACTGGAGTCTATAATCAGGAGACGAAGGAGCTCCGCCACAATCCTTCAGCTTCTCCAGGGAATGAGAACTGGATTACTATCGTCTGAGAATGATCAACGAGAAAACGAGCGCGTGATCCTGATCAACCCCTTTAATCAGACGATCATCGTTCAGGGTTCTTACGACCCCAGCAACGAGTCCTCCATAACCCGTGCACCAATTGGATCGCTAGGTGATTATTTCATCGGTCCTGGACTGGACTTGCTGCTGCAGCATTTGTCGGAGAATGATCCAAACAGGTACGGGACGCCACCAGCTCAGAAAGAGGCAGTGGAGGCTTTACAGACGGTGAAAATAGAGGAGAAACTGCAGTGCGCAGTTTGTTTGGATGACTGTGAAATTGGGGATGAAGTTAAGAATATGCCTTGTAAGCATAAGTTTCACAGCACGTGCATTTTGCCGTGGCTGGAGCTCCATAGTTCATGTCCTGTATGTAGGTATCAGTTACCTTTCGATGAGTCGAAGGTGGACAACAACAGTAACAGCAATGGCAACGGTGAAGGTGGCAGTGGGGACGAGAGAAACGATAGGGGGAGACAGTTTTCAGTTGCTCTTCCATGGCCATTCAGCAGTTTGTTTTCATCCTCTACTGGAAACTCGTCTTCTGTATCAGGGTCGTCTTCTTCAAACGCCAACCCGACGACTGACGAGAATTGAGTTCCCCTTTTCTACAAAGCTTTAATTAAGGTGTTGGTGTTCTGTGCTGTATATAATACTCCATAATGGTCTCCTTCCCAAACTGAGATAACTAGACAAGTGAGTATATGTTCATTTGACTCAACAACTTTCGTGGCTTTTGGTTATTTGTATGTATGTATGTATGTATAGCAACTTATGTAAGATGTTTTCGTGTATAATAATAATACAGTATTTTTATCCTAGAATTACTCAGTTTGTAATTTATGCTCCAATCAAGAAATAAAAATAAAAATATGAGGTATTCATTCTTCTGGATGAATTGATAAATAAATCAATCCCAAAATTCATGGGCAAAAACATTTGACATGTATAGAGCCGCAAGTTCATATGATATGATGGACAACTAAAAGCACAAAAACAATAAAGCTAAAGCAGCAGCAGCACAAGGCAAAGGCAGGCAGCACGAACGAACCGCCCGAAAAATCATAAGCAAGAATCAAAAAACGATCCATCAACTTCACTTCACTTGACAGTGACAATCTTGATGATGGAAGCGGTTCCAATACGGTGAAGGGCGACAACAGAATCTCCCACCTTGCACAGCCCTTTAGTTTTAGCATGCTCAAGAGCAAACTCCAGGGCTTCCTCTGTCGACTCCTCATGAGAAGCCCGTGCAGATCCCGCACACAGAATTGGGACCAGACCCCTGAATATAAGACTGTGCCTTGCTGGAGATTCATCACTGCATGACCAATCAAACGAATCCGTCTTGATTTCTGGAACCACAACGGACAGTATCGGCATCCCTGGCCTGTATTTGGCCACCAGCTTCGCAGTACTTCCTCCTCTGGTCAGGACCAAGATGAGACTGGCTTTAGCCGAGTTAGCTGTTCGAACAGCAGATGATGCCAAACTCTCCAATGGACTCATCGGGACTGGGGCATTCTTCATTATGCGTTTAAAAACATCACTATATTCTATAGTGCTTTCAGCTTCTAGACAGATCTTGGCCATGGTACGCACTGCAAGTTCTGGATAAGCTCCAGCAGCAGTTTCACCACTGAGCATAACACAGTCCGTTCCATCGAGGACAGCATTGGCCACATCTGTGGCTTCTGCTCGAGTTGGCCTTGGAGACTTGATCATTGATTCCAACATCTGTGTAGCAGTCACAACAGGTTTTCCATGGATGTTACACTTGTACACCATCACCTTTTGAGCTAAGAATATCTTCTCAATTGGAATTTCCATTCCCAGGTCACCTCGTGCCACCATGAAGGCATCTGAGTTGGCCAGGATTTCATCAAAATTTGCCACCCCTTCTTGATTTTCAACCTAATGGAGGAGGAAACCCAAAATGGAATCACGATATGCACATCAAAATTCATGCTTTGCTTTCACAACTTTACAAAAATTCAATCATAAACACTAATACCGTACTGCCCATAGTATAGGAATATCTTAAACATAATGGAAGATAACTGACAAGCAAACAATTCAAGACATTTCATAGACTCCTTAATCAAAACAGTTAGAATTCTCAAGTTATGAAAGATTCTTTCATCAACTCTATATAACAACGAATTAAATATAAAGTTTCAGCCTTCCCTGTGAAATGCACACCACGCCACTTCTTCTTTAATTCTAAGGTTTCATTGGTAAAGAAAACAGACCTTGGACATAAGAAGGATGTTTTTCGAATGGTGGCCCAACAACTTGCGAACCTCCACCAAGTCAGAACCTTTGCGAACAAAAGAGAGAGCAATCATGTCAATCTGATTAGGAACCCCCCACTTCATGATATCTTCCTTGTCCTTGTCGGTCAAAGTTGGGAGGTCCACTATAACCCCAGGAAGATTGACATTCTTTCTCTCTCCAATAACTGCTGTGTTCTCACATCGGCACTGCACCAAGCCTTTAGCCTTGTCGCAAGACAAAACAGAGAAAGAGATGGTGCCATCAGCACAGAGTATCACACTTCCAGGCTTTACATCCTCAGCAAGCTTTTTGTAACTCATGCAGATCATCTTCTCATCACCCATAATGCTGTAGTCAGTGGATAGTGTGATCTCTTGGCCCTGTTTCAGTTGCACAGGCTTCCCATCTTTCAAGAATCCAGTTCTAATTTCTGGACCCTGCACATGAATAAAATGCTACATTTATTTCTGAAAACAACAATGCCTACAGATCAACAACATTATTCACACCAGATATAGGAATCACACGGAGAAAACCGAACGATGCGCAGTTTAAGAAATCCATATCGATCAGAGTCCCACTCGAACCTATTTCAAATATAATGACTGTACGCAACAAGACTAAACATAAGCCCTATTTCAAAATTCAAATCCGACAAAGACCTAAAAAAATTTCACATAATCACCCGTTCGAGTTTTCCACCGATTCAAAATAAAACGATATGAGTTAAAATAGAATGCGATAAAGGCAATGATGAGATGAATGTGTGGTACCTTGGTGTCGAGCATGACGGCGCAGAGGATGCCGGTATTCTCCATGGCCTTGCGGAGATTGTCAAGGGTTTCCTGATGGTACTCATGAGATCCGTGTGAGAAATTGAATCGGGCGACGTTCATGCCGGCACGGAGGAGCTTCTCGACCATGGGAATGGAGCGAGAAGCAGGGCCCAGAGTGCAGACGATCTTTGTCTTCGGCCGCATATAGGCGGCGACGGCAGCCTTTTCGCAGTTGTTGTTATTCATCTCTTTTTCTCTGTGTTAATGGTGAAATGGAAGTTTTAGGGAAAAAGAAATACTACTAATGAATATATAAAAAAAAAAAAAAAGGGAAGGGAGGGGCAAGCCAACGCTAACTTTTCCAACAAGGCACTCTTTTTCTAATTCCACTTTATTTTATTTATTAATCTTTTCCAAAACAAATACTCCGTACTACTGTGTGCGCCCACGGCCCACCGCACTTTCACACTTTCACATCCTTTTATTTTGACCATCTAGTTGGGCTATGTTTGTTTTGATATTTATCGTTCCGGATATATGATATATAGAATAATATTCTTATACAATTAATTTGATTTAAAATTTTAAATTATTATATTTTTAAAAAATTAGAAAAAATACATTTTTTATTCTTTAAGTTGTATCAATTCTATTTTTTTTTTTTTTTAGATTTTAAGATTTTAGTTCTTATTACATGCAATTAAAGGTAAATATCATGTAATTACCTGTAAATCGTTGTCTTTATGATTTACTTGCAAATAGAGTCTCAAATTGTGTATCTGCAAATTGGGTATCAAATTGCGTTTATACAAATTGGGTCCATAAGAACTAAAATTTTAAAATTTATAAAAATAAATAATTAATTTCAAAGTCCAAAAATTTAGAGGAAAAAAATTAAAATTCAGACAATTTAAAGGAGCAAATAAATGTATTTTTCCAAAAAAAATTTAATACAATATCATTCACATAATCACTATTTATAAAAGATTTCCTATTCAAAATTTCTCCAACAAAATTTCTTTCCTCCTACGTAATTTCAAAACAAACATGTCTCTAATTTCCTGTTTTGCAGTGCCTCAAATCTTCATATTACGTTCATTTTTGTTATCTCAATTTATTTCCTGTTCTATCTTAATTATCTTTTTAGAGAATGAACTTTATCTTAAATTAATTGTTATTTTACATTAATCTATGAAAATTAAATGTCATATTATATACTCCCTCTGTCCCACAATTGTTTGCACTCTTTCCTTTTTCGTCCGTCCCACAATTGTTTACACTTCCTAAAAAGGAAACATTTTTTTAAACATCACCCTCACAATATTCACATATTTACACAAAATGTCATTACTTTTACTCTTAATCCAATCACCTTTTTACTTTATCCATATAACTTTACAAAATTACCCCTCAACACTCCACTCATTACACTTTTTTCTTAGTTTGCGTGCCCATAAAGTGGTGCAAACAATTCCGGGACGGAGGGAGTATATTTTTATTTTTATTTAATATTTTTATTTAATTTATGTAAAAAAAAAAAATCACAGTGACGTAATGAATATTAATATTTCTTAAATTTCATAAAATTTCATTGGGAGGAGTTCTCTATGTTTTTTTTTTTTTTTTTTTGGAAAAAAAGAAGAACCAAAATCAGAGAGAAAATTCTAAAAGGGCGGTTCTTCAGAACAGTTCTCCAGTTCTGTCTTGAGAATTGGTAGACTGAGCGGCTTTATGAGCCAGACTGTGGGCATGTGTGTTATATCGACGGGGGATATATAAGAATTTGCACACAACAAATTCCTCGGCTGTTTTGATGATCCGTCGAGTTACAGTAGATTCAGGCCCAAGGGATAGGTCACAATTTGTTTTGCAGCAAAGAGAGATAGCATCTTGTGAGTCTGTCTTTATCGCAATGTTTGTGATACCTCTAATCTTTGCAAATTTTATTGCCCAATCAATAGCCAGTAATTCGGATCCTAGGGGGCTTCTTTGAGGAGGCAATTTAATCGAGAAGGAATCAAGGATGTCCCCGTTATCTTTGTAGAGCACACCACCTATACCATATTTCAGAGAATCACTATTGAAGGCTCCGTCCACTTCGAAGTAAAAGGGGCAGTTGAGATCATCTGTGTTAGATTCCGAAGGTTCATCAGTGTTGAGAGAATGTTTGTTGCGGTGAGGAATCGTATTGATGGTAGATTGGTAATTGAAAAGATATTCAACTACTTGGTGACCCGTGTTCTTCTTGATCGTATATCTTCTAGAGTCATTAGAGTGAGTGATTTGGCATCTGTCTTTCCAAATACCCCAGACGATCATAATGATTTGCTCGAATTCAGAAGTTGTAAGGTTCTCTTTAAGACCTTGAAGAAATTGAATAGGTGATGGATTCCTATCAGTTTTAATAATTTCCCAAAAACCAGTAGATTTCCAGATATCATTGACACCGATGCAAAAGAAAATTGCATGAAGGGTGGTCGATAGAAAGTTCCCACAGAGTCTACAATTAGGGTCAAGAGGGATATGACGATTGTAAAGGTTTCCTTCGGTGGGAATGATATCAAGGCTTAATTTCCAACCAAAAATCCGGATTTTTGGTGGGATTTTTAAAGTCCAAATGAAATTCCACCAAGTGGAGCATTCACGGCTACAAGAGGAAGATGGAACTTCATAGTAACTAGGGTCAAGCTTGAAGCTTTCCTTATAGCCCGATTTAACAGAGTATATACCCTTGGGGTCATGGTACCAGAATCTTGAATCCTCTTCGTCAGGACCAGCCACCGGAGTTCTGAGAATTCCATCAACTTCAAAGGGCCAGAAAGCAAGTCTGAGTAAGACTTCTTTCCAAAATCTGCTTTCGTCAAGAAAATATGAGATATTGTGTCCACTGGCTATGTTAGATTTAATCATACCTGAGTTAAGGCCTTGGACCCAGGCATGCTTAAAAAGAGTGATCGTTTGGCCATTGCCAATAGTCCAACGGATTCCACTCTGGAGGATTGGGAAGCTCGATGTGAGGGATCTCCAAAGAAAAGATGGATTGCTAGCAGTTTGAGCATCAAGGATATCCGAGTGTTTATAGTATCTGGCCTTAAAAACTCTTGCGACGAGGGAGTTTGGATGTTCCATCAATCTCCAGACCTGTTTAGCCAGGAGAGCCTGGTTAAAGTTGGATAATTTCCGGAAGCCAATTCCCCCCTTCGGTTTGGATTTGCATAATTTGTCCCAGTTTAGCCAGTGCATTTTGTGATGCCCTTGATTGGATCCCCACCAAAAATTTGCAATCATTCTCTCCATGTCGTTACAAACTTGATTTGAAATTTTGAAGCATGACATAGCGTATGTGGAAATAAATTTACAATCATTCTCTCTATGTTATTGACATATTTGTCATTTGCACAATTTTAAAAAAGTACTCTCTCGGTCACAGGATTTTATGCACACTTTTCTTAACGGGACGTTAACATTTTTTTCACACTTCAAAAAGAAAAACAACTTACATAATTTTTATCAATAATACCTCTCTTTCTCTCTTTCTTTTAGTCAAATCTTGCCCACTTTAATCAATGAATTACTAATAATATAACTTATGAATTAATTGGTGATTCGTTTGTCAAAACTCACAACTATAAGTAAAAAAAGTTCATGTACATTGGTAAAAACTAAAAAGTGGTTTGTAGTGAATCAATGACAAGAGACAACAACAACACAGACACATAACTAAAAAGTGACTTTGAATGAAAACAACCAACGACTATTCCCATGAATCCCATCCCCATCCCCTGTTTTCATGGCTTCTACCGAGCGCCGCGTAACCCCTACCCAATACAATGAAATCATCTTTTTTATATTAAGCGTATCACTTTACTGATAGGATTATAGGTTTTATAGGTATTTATATAGGGTTTGTAGGTATTTATAGAGTTGACTTTTATAGGGTTATAGGGTGGAATTTTGAAATACTGAATCAAAATCCCAAATTGTAACGGCGGTGGAGTTTCGAAATCTCAAATCCGAATTTCCCATCCCAAAACAAACATGCCCTTAAGGTGCAAACAATTTTTAAGAGATCAGTCCGTACAAAGCGCAAAACTCTAACTTTAAACGAAGCCCTCACAAGTGGACGGTGGGATTGATCCCCCAAATTAATCAAACCAAAGACAAAATGTTGAGACTTAAAAAATAAAAATATACCACACCAACATATGTTAATCCATCAGAATAAAACACCAAGTTAACGCGAAAAGGAAACACAAAAATTGAAATGTATACCAATACCTTTCTCTCTGTCCCAGCCAAGAAAAAATAGTGTAAAAGCAGCAGGTGTGGTATGGTCAAAACGCTCTTTGATCTAGAAGCAACTTTCTAGAAAACGACGGGCTATTCAGTATTCACCACCCCCGTTTTCCATTTTCCCCTTTCTCTCTCTCATATTAATAATAATAATAATAATAATACTCTCTTCGTTCCAACCACTAAATCTCATTTTTTTTAAAAGTGTGTCTATCAAATTATGCAACTCATTCCGGACAGATGGAGTACTTACTATGTATGTATTTCCAAAAAATCTCAACTAAACAAGAATACATGCTTTAATTTCGAAAGACTCATCTTCTTTCTGGAATTCCTCTTTTCTTCTACAATGTGTGAATACATCAACAAAATTATCCATTCTATTTTATGCCATTACCAACTCACTCATCGCATGTCTGTCTGCCTGTCTTTAGAGCTCATCGTGCTGTTCCATCGCCTGCTCCTTGCTGCTTACCATCTCCAATTTATCTTGCAGCTCCTTAAGTCTATCCTCAACGCACACAGCAGGGGTCGATAACAATGCCAAATACCTGCAATGCAAACATGAATATTGCAATTTCCAAATCAAGTTACACAGACCAACCTAGATACTTACTCGCAACGGCTTGGTTCATCCACATCTGCCACTTCATTTTTCAAACCGCACCGTAACTTAACCTGCCCAATCACACACCTACTAATTATAACACCACAAAACAAATATGCCTCAATCATTATATTTAAGATTTATCATCTCTTCTACCGTTAAGCTTCTATCTGGCCCATTCCAGCACTTGTCCCCATTCCGAAACTGCATAACTCTGTACGACTCCTCAAATTTGTCCCAGCTCCTACATTCATAATATCAAAGTTCAGAAAAAATAACAAACAGCCCATTTTGGCACTGTAAATCCAATAAACCTATATCAACTTGAAGGGTGCTCTTGCTTCACAACTTCTTACCCCAAACGAGTTGTACTGTAGCCCTCCTCTTGGGTAGCTTGTTTGAAAGGGCAGACTTTGTATACATACCTGAAACAGTATTTTCAGTCCCCAGGATAAGAGAAATTATTAACACTTATTATGGAAGATGATGGGTTGCAAAAGGAACTAGGAAATTTTCCTACTTATTCTGCTTGCTCTCGAAACATTGACCATAGAACGAAAAGAATTCCTTCTCCGCACCTGCATTAGTAGAGTGTAGTGATTGTAACCCACATAAATTATTTACTACATACTGTAGTAGATTAAAAAGGTTTATTTCATGACTAGAATATACCAAAATCTTGTTTTAGTTTCTGGGTCAGACTCGATATCCTTGTCTGTATTTTGGTCAATTTGGCACTGGATTCATCATATTCCTTGCGCACATGTGCAGCCTCTGCCAAGTCAATCAGGAAAAAGATGATTATCTTCTGGTTAATTGTCCACTAATTCTGAAAAATGAACACCCCTGTTATACCAGATATGTTAACAGGTTTCTGGAAAATATTCACAGCCTGAAAGATGCTCTTCACACTTTCCTGTATCTTTTCCAACCAAGATGAGCCACTTGTGCCGGTTATATCTGAGAAATTCGGATCATACAATAGGTAAGATTATCTAAGCAGGCTGTAAAAAGGAATTTCTAACAGAGGACTATCCTACCTGACAACTCTGATTCATCATCAGACTCAGGTGTTTGTGAAGAACTTGAATCATAGTGATCATCCTGCAGGAATTCTTCAACCTGGTCTTCATTCTCATTATCATCATCATACCTGTGCTCATCCTCCTCTGAGTCATAGCCAACGTCTTCCTCATCACTGACTTCGTTTGGCGTCTCATTGGGATATTGATGATCCTTATTTTTAGAGGCATCAACCTCCTCCTTATGTTCCTCAGTCTTTACCCCTGTCCATCGGGATGCAACACGACGCCCTAACTCTTCCTTTGATAATGACTCAGTATCTATAGCTAAATTTTCATCCTGGAAAACCAAGCAAGAGTTACCATGTTGCTTAGAAACAGCTATAATGAGGCTTCAAGTAACTCAGATATCTGAATCTAAGAATTAGTATTCAAGACAAAAAAAACTGTGAAGTTATTGTTAGGACCATATGTTACTTATAAGTAATGGGCGAAAACAAACATCATTGAACATGGTAAAAACAGCATTCACCAAAATGAATACCTGATTTCCAGCATTCACCATAATAGCTACATCGTCCTTGCCATCAAAAGTGGAATCTTCATCTAGATGTTCAGCATTCTGAACAAGAAATTAATTACATTATAAATGTCAACAACTTAAAAAAATTCTAGTGATTCCTTTCAGAGATGTTACAGTAAAAGAAGGCTAAACCTGGAAAGAGCCCTCATCAGTCCCTTCTGCTTCATCATTTGGAAGTACATCATCAACCAAATGGTCACTAACCTCAGGATCACTGACAGATTCATGATTGTCTTCCACAGAATCCTATTCAAGCATCACATGTATTATAAGCATTTAATATAGGCTAATTAAATACTCCATCCATCCCACAAAAATGTCCTATTTCTAAATATTCTTGTCTATTTCCTCAACAAAGGGACATTTCATAAGGGTTCACATAGGTATCATCCTCATAGTTGAGAATTGAATGATCCCTGCTTTAGCTGTGCACTACATCCTGATAAGGTCTTACATCTTTATTTCAACATAAACACTTCAATATCAACTATCTTTAAAAAAACTCACACTAAAATATGGGGACGTATGCAAAGCAAAAGCACCTAAATTTTTATTTGGCAAAGCTGGAAGCAATGGAGAAAAGAACTTCCGACATATTCTGTCCACAACACAAAATGATTGACATCAATAGTGTCCAATACAATTCCACTAATATTTTATCTACACTCATCATGCACAGTATAACTTACGTCTTCGGATTTGAGATTTCACTGACAAGCTAAAATTAGTTTAGGAAAATGAAATGGACAAGACAGCTAGTAAACCTGAAGAGGTTGATCTACTTCCGCAGTATTGTCATGGATTTCTTTCTGCTTCGTCTCAGTATCTTCAGCTTTGATTTCCTCCACTTTAGACTCTTCAGCTTCCTTTTTACCCTTCTCTTCTTTTTCTTTTCGAAGCCGTTCTTCCTCCTCAGCCTTCTCTATCTGTTCCTTGCGCTCTTGAAAAATATGGAGCAGAAAGCAGACAATTTGATAAGTAACCAACAAAATACATCTATAAAAAGGAGCATGCATCAGAATAGAGCAAAAGGAGTTTGACCATAAGCTTCAACAGAAGAAAAATCAAATTATCAGGGAGAAGCTTGTAATTAACCAAAATTTAACAAATTGAATTTTCTTGCATACTAGCTATACCCACTCTTAAGTCTTATAAGCTTAATTTTATATTGCTACCTGAACAATGAACATGCCAGCAGGGGAGATAGATACATTCACTGATGAGGTAGTATTATAATAAAGCATGAATGCATATATAACTATATTCACAACAAGAAAAATGGCATTTTGATTTTGACATGCATATTTACCCCATTTAAAATACCTCAAAGAGTTTTCACTTTTCATGAATGCATATATAACTGTATTAATTTACATTAATTACAGAGATCAATGAATCATGAACAAATGGTCTATTTAGGACACATTAGGCAACAAATCACATGGTATATTTTTTCATTAGGCAACAAAATGTACCCTTGAGCTTGTCAACCAATGGCTTCAGTATTTTCTCCTCATTTTTTAGCTTCAATAGTTCTTTCTCCTCCTTCGCTATGGTCACTTTTGCTTTCTCGATTTCCTTCCTGCGTATAGTGACACCTTCCTGGTATGTGGCAATCTTTTTCTTCAACTTTTCTCTTGCTACTTTTCCGGCCTCCCAGCATGTATTTGGGCACTTAGTCTTACCATCATACTCATCACTCCCATCACAGCAATCTGGCCAGTTGCGTAAGTTAAAACTTTAAGTCCTTGGGTAAAAAAATGTGCAACAAGCAGAAATAACACCATAACATAAATATAGAGAGTAAGTTTTATAACTATCTGCTGTATTATGGTTGAACAAAAACCACATATGATACAATATAAAAAGTGATTCCAGACCCTCCATACACACACAATCATTAAATTTCACATTCAAATTAACAATTTGACATCGTAAAATATTTGGATTTGTAGACACCCTTATGTAATTTGATATGATTAATATTTTAGATTTTGACTTAGCAGTCGAAAAGCAGCCAATAGACTGGTTAAGTCACTATACAGACATTACCATGGTGGTGGGCAGTAGCATTCTGCATCATTTATTGGAGCCAAGATAATAGTAGCGTAAAGGGAATAGTGCTAATTAAGAAACCTGTTGACCATATTAGTGAATTGAATTGAAACCACATACCCATGCTGTGAACAGCATTTAGTCTCAATTGTAAATAAAAGTTAATTTTTTCTATTTATATGATTAATTAGAATATACTGAGCGCAGATCTATTACATGACAATCATGATTAGGGTGACAGGTCTCAGCCTTGTGGTACTTTTATAGATTATTATCCTGTGAGGTGTACCAATTTAGTTGGCTGGACAACAGTGTATATTCGCAGTCTTGAGAAAAATCACTGATACTCTATTCCCCAAACAAGGAAAATAGACTCCTTAGATCTCTAAGCAATACACTCTATATATTAACAAACTCGATACTCTAACTACTTGTGATCTAAAATTATAAAATTCAGTATCCAATTGTGCAGAAAATGCCTTTACCCAGTTAATCGTCCCCTGATAAAAATGTCACAGAGAAGTAAAAGAAGACAGTAGGCAATGTATTGGACTTTCTACAGATTCAAACAACAGAAATATGAATAGGCACATAGAATTTTGTGTGAAAAATTAATACTCCAAGACCAATGCAGCTTCCATTACACGCATTCATTCCTTAAGATTGTAAGTACAGATTAGTATAGTTACTTGACTTTTCCATTAAAATTTTGGAAAACTTACAGCAAATGTGTTGAACTGAAATGTGAGAGTAAAGTGTGATTACCGCAGATACCATCGTTGACACGGGAAGAATATATGAAGAGAGGAACATGCCCAGTGTTCTTGCAGTAGAATTTCCCATTGGGGCAAGCTGATGTTCCTGAAATTCCAACACAATACCCAATTCAATAAACACACTAATATTGAATCTATAACATAAGGTTGTCGATAGAGTGATGCAACAGAATACCAGGCTCATCAGAGCCATCAGGGCAGTCACAGAAGTCGTCATTGAACTGCGATTTGTTGAATTTCTTTGATCCATCTTTGCAGTTAACCGTACTCGATGATGACAATCCCTTGTAGTAATTCACATCTGCACCAAATCCAGTTTGTTGTTAATTAATAACGTAATGTGACATTGATGTAAACAGCACATAGCGATCGCGCGAAGTCACCTTCAGGGGAAACTCCGAGGAATAAGTCCTTGGGGGGAAAGGATGCAACCGATCTGGTGATGCCATGTATCAACAGCAGAATAATGCTGCAACCGAACAGCAGCCGGTTTTGCAGTGTAACGGTTTTCATCTTCGACGAAAAAATCAGAGCTTCGATGTAGTGTTATAGTGTGAACAAACAATGAAGAATGGGAGGCAATTAGTGGTGGGGGAGAAAGGAACCGCCGTGCAGTTGAAGCTCCGGGGAAGGGTCGACGACGCCGTATCGATGGGTATAAACTATAAACCCCGTGGGGAAATTAGAAATAGGAATACCGCATTCCCAACCCCAATCAAACCTCTCTAGACTAGACAATAGACAGTACGGGTGTAAACGAATAGAAGTAAATAATCGTATTTATATTCTTTTATTTTTTTAATAATAAATTAAATTTGATATTCGATTCAAATGATTATTCGATACTATTAGATTCGATTAGATAGACACAGGCTAAGAATAAGATTGAAAATATATGTGTTTGTGGAAATACTCCCTCCGTCCGCCTATAAATTTCTCATTTTACCATTTCCGTCCGTCCGCCTATAAGCTTCTCATACCCTTTTTGGTAAGTATTTTTTCTTACCCTTCACTTTATATTTTATTTTTCCTTTCTATCTCACTCCTTCTTCCAATCACATCACTTGTACTATATCTATTATTTAATCACTTTTCTTAATCTTTGTGTCAAAAAGTAGCGGGAAGCTTATAGGCGGACGGAGGGAGTAAGACTTTAAATTTGTTGAAATTTCTATTATCAATAAATTCACAAGATTAGACGTCTTCAATCACGTGGCACTCTTGATTGAGTAAGCTCAATAACAATTCACAAAAGTAAACAAAACAAGAATAAAACACAGCACACAAGTATTTAAGTGGTTCGATCAATGTGATCTATATCCACTGGACCAGTCGACTTCAACTTTGATTAATTAAAAATGTTTACACACTCATTCACTCGAAATAGGATTTATCATCACTTCACTCGTGAACTCACAACTCAAAGACGAATGTCCGTACAAGTGTTAGGGTATTTATACTAATCAATGGTGATTGCTACAAGTGTTGAAAGCGTGATGCAGTTACAACCGTGTAACAAATTCATGTGTTCTCCATGCCCAGTCGAAATGACAACTTTGCTCATTTCCTTGTAAGTTGTAACTCGTAACAGATGACAATATCAGATGAGTCATCAGTTGACTCCCCTAAGCTAATACCCTCTTCTCATCTCCACGCTTAGTCAAAAGACTAACTCTGCTGATATACAGCTACTCAACTGATACGATTCTGATCACACCAACTTAGCTGACCCTAAGCATCTCCTTCTCAACTTACTAGAATCCTTCAACTCATCGGATCTCATCTCCCTAGAATCCTTCAACTCGGATTTCATCTCCTTCTCAGCTGACTAGAATCCTTCAACTCATCGGATCAGACCTAGCTTACCTGACTCCACCATCAGCTGATTAACATAGGTGATATGAAATTATGAGGTAACACTCACATATGGATATATGTAAATTAAAAAGTTGTGAAAAATTTAAAAAACTTTTAATACATAAATTTAACAAATATAATTTACAATTTTATCTCATTTTTTTCAATATTTTACCGATGTTGTTATTATATACCAATATTTTTTATTTTTTTACAAATATCGTGGAAATATTATTATTCTCAATATTAATATCAATATTAATATAGATAACCACAAAAATTGAACATATTAGAAAATATTTTTGTCCTCGGCTAAGAGCCTAAGACACGGTTTTCAATGAAATTTCAAAAAAAAAAACTTAAACTGTATTTTCTGGAATTAATGAAATCCATAATTAACAGGGGAATTAACTTCGTTGAATAAAAAAAATAAGAATACAATCAAAGAGAAAGTTTAATTTTAAATCCATGCACGTATATTGTGAAAGTAATTGAAATTATGTAATTTTGAATTAATGGATGTAATTTTAAATCAATTGACGTTTATAAAGTAAATTAAATATATCGAATATTTATCTATTTCAATAAAATAAAAATACATTTATTTAAATATTTGAATAATTTTAATGGCAAACTTTAGAAAAATACTCCCTCCGTCCCGGAGGAACTTGCACCCTTTGACTGACACACATTTTAAGAAATGTGTAAGAAAAGGTGTAATGATTGATGTTTTTAGGAGTAGTTTTGTAAATTTTTATGAATAAAGTAAAGTAAAAAGTATATTGAATGTGGAAAAGTAATGACATATGGATAAATATGAGTATATTTCAAGGGTGAGGGTTGTGAAGATATTTTCTTTTATGAAGTGTGCAAATTGGTATGAGACATCCATATGAAAAATGTGCAAATTCTGTGGGACGGAGGAGGGAGTACAATGAATTTACACTGAAAAAAAAGTGTGAAAGGCTAAAACGTCACCTATTAATGATACCGATTTTTATATTTATTTCACATATTAAGGTTGTCAAAACGCACCATCAATAACAAATGAACAAAACTGACCTACAATTTGTTTTTAATAAAAGTTTTAATTGTTGTGCCACATAATAAAAGTGATACTCGATGGTAATTGATTATACCTATACAATTATAATTGAGCTTCAATTAAATTAAAGTAAATATTAAGTTAAATATTAAATTAAATAAATTAAATCTAATCCCACTGCCCACTTGCGAGGGTCCCATTTAAAGCCAGAGCGCAACCTGAGACCTAGAGAGGAGCATACTCCTAAGTCCCAAACCTACACCACTAGGCCAACTTCTTGGAGTTAAATTAAACATTAAAATTCAAATATATCTATTCACTCAATTGTATAGAAGAATTTGTATTTACCCTAGTGGTGCAAATGAGTAAGGTTGAGCTTGAAATTCGACTCGATTGCTATACTCAAATCTCGAACTCGATCGAATCTAAAAAAATTAAGTTCAAACTCGACTCAACAAGAAACTCGAGCTTGACTCTACTCAATTACATGTATAATTTTTCAAAATTAATTGTAAAACATACTTTTTCTAATATAATTAATGGTAAAATAAACTCGAACTCGACTTGACTCAATTACCTGTATATAGATATAAATTATATAACTAATGACAAAATAGTAAATATTGTACAAGCTCGATTAGGCTGGCGAGCCTTTCGAACTGAGTCTTTATGAACTCAAAATCAGTAACTACTCAAGTAGCTCGAAACTCGACTCGATTAAATTCAAGACTAACCTGCACCCCTAGGCCCTAACCATACCATACCATTCTGTTTGAAGAAGATGACAGCAGATCCTGCTGCATAACACCATTTTTACACTCTCTCTTTCCCCATCACAATTCACATATCCAACTTCTATTTTTCCACTAGCAAAACACAATTAATAAATAATTCCTTCTATTGTCTATTCTCATCAATAAATCCTTGGCATTCACATCTTATTTACCACACACCTGCATTCCTCTTCACATAAATCAATCTATTAACATACATGCTGTGCCTGTGACTGAGCTGAGACACTCAACCAATTCTCATGCTTATCAAAATGCACATAAACGAACACGGGCGCCACCCGTGTTCGTTTCCACCAAAACAAAAGAAAAATATAAGTAGACCAACACACTCCATCTCATCTCATATATCTCACTGTCTAAGTTGCTTGCTAGAAGTAATTTCAATCAGTCCCTCTGTAATGCTATGCTACCACTAAAGCAACTGCTTCTTCTACTGTAATTACCTCATCCGGACATCATGTCCAACGACGACCCCTGGGATGCACAGGCTAGATAACGGCTTCTCCATCTTTGATTCTTGTCACATCTGTCATTCCTCGATTTCTGTTTTCTCAAGGTTTTGTCATATTGGATTAAGAAAAATAAAGACTAGCCTAAGATAAACTACTCAAGATGATGAACAGGACAAGCAAAACAACGGACGAAATTGGCCACGATGATCACATCTACTCTATGTTCCTTTCCTTAATGCCAGTCCATGAATATGAATACCTCTAACAAGCAGATTGCATATTCAGATAAGATAACAGAAATCACAATACTAATGCAGCAGTAGTTAGTATCGATTAACAGCTTCAACAAGGAGAAAAAAACCCAAGCATGAAATGTGTTTTTATTGCTAAACCAAGTAAAGTAAAGCATCACTTATTCTATATGTTCTACAGATAGTCTGAGGTATGATTCTTTGCTCTAATAAGACAAACACATTATATGTATATATATGTATGTATCGAAAAGTGCCAATTACTTCTTGATCCTACGAACTTTCTTATATCCCCAAACCTCTAACCTACCAAGAGGACAGCCACAGGGAGATCGGAATATCAGCACCGTCCTTCCGTTGAGGGGCGCCATCTTCTTCAATTCGGCCTCCAATTCCTTGCGATCCTCCCCCAATTGAAGCTGCATCGCCCCGTTAACATCGAGATAATCCCCCAAAGGTGGCGGAGAGTGCTTGACGCAGGCCTCTGTTTCCAGCTGAATATCGTACTCCACCGCCCTTCTCAGCCCCTTGCAATTAGGGTTCCCGCATTTCCTGAGCCGGTGATCAATAAACAGGCCGAGAATGAGGCCGATGACCACCACGAGGAAGCCGAGGACGTAAGGCAGCGGCTCATCGAGGATGAGGTCAACTAGGAAACGATTAACAGTCGGCAAGAGATCGAAGAAGAAGAAGTTGAAGTAGGGGAGGATGAGGAAGGCGATGGATGCAATCACGAATAGGAGTATGATGAGATCGATTCCAGCCAAGGGGGAGCGATCGCAGAAGTTGTTATCGGAAAAGGGGTTTAGGGATTCAGCGGTGAAACGGCGTCGTCTGGAGCGGTAATTGGAATTGACAAAATTCCTGTTGGTGTGAGGGGGGAAAGCTCGGCAAAACTGGATCAAACTCCGGCAGTCCATCATGGGCAAGCTCATCCTTGAGAATTCTTCGAAAAAACTACGGTTCAATTTGCATTTAAAGGAAGAAATTGAGGACTAGGGTTTTGATTACAGTGATCAGATTTTCATCAATGAATTGTGAGAACGAAGACGACGACTAATTGACTTGTTGAGTTGGTGATGGATGACGACGACACGCAGAAGAAGAAACGCACTTTCAAAGAAAACGCTTTATGTCATTACTTCTTAAACAAACACGACTTCTCTCTTTTCCATTAAAGACCCCACTACCTTTCTTAAATTCACATCTCGATCACACAAACGGAAAATTTTATGTCAAATCAATTTATAAGAGTGAGTGATGTTGTATTATTATAATATTATGATATATATGTATTTTTACAAGTCAATATAGTTGAATAGTGAAATTAAAAGTTAAATCTCGAACTAGAACAAAACGGGGGACGTTACTTTATGTGAATGCCAAAACAAACATGCCCTAAGTTTCTCCATCGATAAATATGATTGATTACAAACTCGTCTTTCCATTGACGAGTGTTGGTCGATCATGCCAGTCCTAATTTTTCTTCATTGGTGCATTCTGATTAGTTGATGTGATTGGACAATTTTAGATTTTAATTTGATTCCTTTTATTTCATTTTATATTGGGGGAGATAATATTTGATCTTCTCCAACAATTTTGATTTTTCTACCAAATATGAGTATTCAGATACTTGAAAAATATGATTGAGTCGGTGTACATTAATTATATAAATTACAGTATTAAACTAATTGATTTAAGAATTAAATTCTCAAACTATAAATAGTAATTAAATTAAATTTTATTATGTATTTATTCACGCATTCCGTTCATTCAAGGACATGGACCACGTAAAGCCAAAGGAGAGAGGCCCCAAGGCCAGGTATGTAGGAAATACCATAGTAACCTGGCTTTGGAGTGGCTTCCATCTTTCTCATTTTTTTCTAAGAGGAAGGAGAAGTCAAACTTCTGTAAGAGTCTCGGCAAAGAAGCCTTTCTCGACTTCTTTGCCGAGAAGCGGGATGAACTCGACAGCCATGCCGAATGGAGCCCAGCCGAAAGAGATGACCGGGAAATCCTTCGGCGTCCGACCTAGTGGAAGAGCAAGAGCTATTTTCCGAAAACGACACGGGGAGCTGCCCATCCGAGTGTCGGATCTGGATATTGCTCGAGTGCATGCTATTTAATTAGGCATACTAAAGTGATTATAATAATAATATGTTTATATGCCTTTTAGTTTTAGGCATGAATTAACTTAGAGATTTTAAATCTAATAAATTTTAACTAATTTTAATTGATTTAAGATTACGTGGGTTAAATCTCCATTCAAGTTCTTTTAAATTTTTCTTTATGAAGGTTCATTGAACTTCCATGCTTGACCTTTTGCATCATCTACTCTTTTTTTTATAGTGTAGATTTAAAATGTTATTTATAGAGTAACTTCAGATTTTCACTATTTTAGGTGGTGTTTGGTTTGGGATTGTGGTGGATTTGATTGAAATTTGTGTAATCCATAAATAGTAATTGTGTGTAAGTTGTGTTTGGTTAAGGATTGAAAAGTAGGGGTAGATTTAACTTTATGTCACATCAATAGTGATGTTATAATATTTTATTATTGTTAGGCTACGTTTGATACGGGAAACAATTTTAGTATGGAAAATGATACTCCTATATAACAGGCCCGCATACTAATTTAATGCAAAAAGTGGCATATAAAAGTGTATAAAGCTAAAATCTTGTGTGAAAGAAAGTACAAAAAAGTGTACTAAAAACACTATATTATTGTTAATTCTTGTGTGATAGCATGTATTAAGCTTTATGTAAAGTTCTTTTTTGTTTGATAGAATGTACAATCCACCCTATAAAAATGATGAAAATGATGTAAAGACATTTATACCCTCATTATTCATCACTTTATACATTGTTTGATGCACCATATTACTCTTGAGACATCAAAATCGAACATTCTTTATTAACATTTGACATTTGTCACTCTTAGGAGGGTGTATTCAATTGAGATTTTATTGGATTTTTTTTTTACTTTAAAAAGTACGTGGATTTATAAAAGGGATTATATTTTTTATAGTCCATTAAGTTACCACAATTTTGAATTTAGTCCATCAGGTTACCACTTTTTGAATTTAGTCCATTAAGTTTCGATTTATTTTGATTTTGGCCCAGTTACCTGCTACAGTAGGTTTAACATGTCATTTTTTAAAGCACACCCCTTAAAATATTATACACACCCCAAATGTTAAACACACCACACTAAAATTTAAAAACAATTTTTTATTACTATACACACCCCAACTATTTCCTATTTAATAAATTGCCAAAAATAATTAAATTAAAAAAAATAAGAATTCAAATTAATATGAAAAATATAAATAAAACCTATAAAATCTTCTAAATCTTTAAAAATTAAACAAAGCTAAAATAATTAATTTAATTAGTTTTGAAGATTTAGTTGATTTTCTACTATTTTTAAATTTTATTTAACCTTATTTTCAACGTTTTTTATAGAAGTTAGAACTCAAATAAAACATTAATAAAACAACGCAGTTTTAATTTTTTTTTATTTTTTTTTTCTTTTACATATTTCTTTTATATTACATGAACCTACTCACACCCCATAAATTTTATATACACTCCAAAATTTAAACACAAAAATTCAAAAATTAAATATAGTTAAATAAAATCATAAACATATTTAATAAATTATTAAAAATAATTAAATTAAAAAAAAGTAAGAATTCAAATTAATATATAAAATATAAATAAAACCTATAAAAAAATCACTAAAATCTTCAAAAATTAAACAATGCTAAAAACATTAATTAATTTAAGGCAAAATCTTGTGTGAGACCGTCTCACGGATCTTTTTCTGTGAGACGGGTCCCTTTAACCCATATTTTAAAATTTTGGATAGGATAACCCTTTTTTTTTTTTTTTTTTTTTTTTTTTCAGATTTTGGTTTGTAAAAAATGTGATAATATTTAAGTAAAAAGTGATAATATTTTAAACAAAAGTGACTATAACTTTTTACTTAAACACTATCACCTTTTGCTCAAACATTATCACTTTTTATATATAAAAGAGATTTGTGACTAGCCCTTAATTTAATTAGTTTTGAAGATTTAATTATTTTTTTACTATTTTTGAAGATTTTTAATAAATTAAAAAAAATCAACTTGAAAAAATTATTAAATTAAATAAATAAATTTCTTTTAAAAGTATTAAAAAATCAACTAAATTTTTAAAAGTAATTAAATTAATTAATTTTTTAGCTTTATTAAAATATTAAAGATTTATGTATTTTTTATAGGTTTTATTTATATTTTTTATATTAATTTGAATTCTTACTTTTTTAATTAAATTATTTTTGACAATTTATTAAATATGTTTATGATTTTATTTAACTATATTTGATTTTTTAATTTTTATGTTTAATGTTTGGAGTGTATATAAAATTTATGGGGTGTTAGTAGATTCATGTAATATAAAAGAAATATTTAAAAAGAAAATTAAAACTCTATTGCTTTATTAATGTTTTATGTGTGTTCTAACTTTTATAAAAAAACGTCGAAAATAAGGCTAAATAAAATTTAAAAATAGTAGAAAATCAACTAAATTTTTAAAACTAGTTAAATTAATTAATTTTTTTAGCTTTGTTTAATTTTTGAAGATTTAGGCGATTTTTTATAGGTTTTATTTATATTTATCATATTAATTTGAATTCTTATTTTTTTAATTTAATTATTTTTAGCAATTTATTAAATAGAAAATAGTTGGGGGTGTATAGTAATAAAAAATGATTTTTAAATTTTAGTGTGGTGTGTTTAACATTTGGGGTGTGTATAACATTTTATGGGGTGTGTTATAAAAAATGACTTGTTAAACCTGTTGTAGCAGGTAATTGGACCAAAATCAAAATAAATCGAAACTTAATGGACTAAATTCAAAATGTGGTAACCTGATGGATGACTTGAACGAATTTTTAGTCATTATATGTTGACTAACTACTTCTCCTCAAGCATAAGGGATCGTAGTAGTATACATGTAAGTATTTTGACCAAGTAGTATCGAACCACGGCAGGTGGGCTAGTGCAATGGGTCCCTAGAGTTGTACGTTGTCATAACTAATGTAGCTACGGTTTCGGGAGTTGGATGCAAAATTAAAGCTAAATTATAATCTAAAGACAATACATTTAACTAAACACAATCCTAATAATTAAATGAACTACTAATCAATAAAATAAGGAAATGAAAATTAAAAGCAAATAACAACTACGAATGAAATTCGAAGAAGTGCAAGGGTGGGAAATGCTTCGGGTGTTCTCTACCTAGTGAAATCGAGTGGGATTGTTTATACCGTGTATATGCTTCAATTTGGACTTGCTAAGAGCATCAAGATGTTAGGATGAAAATCTTTTCCCTTCGGGTACTATAGCCTTACGTCTAAGGTGTTCCCAAACCCGGTACTACGACATCTTCCTAATCCTCACCAACTATCCAAATAACCATTCAAGTAATTAATGTCTCTTAATGAGGTTCTAATACAATTAACTCTCTCTCGACGAATTAAAAGTATAATAAACGCATTTGTATACCAACAACTCACACCATAAATTTAAACATGTTCATGTAACTCTTGTCTACGCTAAACATGCCTCAAAATACGGATTAATAGAAGCTAATACGCAAAGCACCAATAAAACTCAATAAAAGAAGCAACAATCCAAATATCAACAATATTCAAAGTATAAACCATTCCAACACTAAATATTCATATGGTTTTAAACACCCAAAGCATAAAAATCTTAGCCCATGGTGTTTGAGGAAACACCCATGGCTAAAACAACAAAATAAAACATGAAAATGAAATTTACCAAACAAAGCTTAAATAAAAGAAAAATAGCACCTTGAGAGTCTTGAAATTCTTCCATTCTTACATGAAAATGAAATACCCAAATGATTCTAAACTAAAAAGCATAAAAACTATCTAATGGTGTTTGAGGAGAGAAGCTCCTCAAACCTAAGTTATCCCATGGTGTGTGTGAATATATGAGTTAGGGTTTGAGTGGGTAAAAGTGAGGCAAAAACCCTTAATAATCTGATTTGGGGAGGTATTTATAGTTGGGAAGAGTGTTGGAGACGAAATTTGCACTTAGGCCCTTGAAATCCTTTAAAATTCTCGAATTTTTGCGCAGAAACGGGCTCAAACGGTCGACCGAGTGACCTTAAACGGTCAACCGAGTGAGATGGAAGTCCAGAAACTACTCTGGAAGCAGATTTCAATCGGTCAACCGAGTGGGTTGACTCGGCTGCCCGAGTGGAATCTGTTACAGTTTCACACTTTCTTGTTTCGATCATATCTTGAGCTCCCGACCTCCGATTGACTTGATTCTTTTTTTCATTCCACTCAATTTTTCGAGACACATCTAATGGTGCAGTTGTCGTCTTGACTTCATGAATTCTCAGACACGTATTTTGCTTCCAAATAAGTTCAATTTACCTAAAAAAATAGCAAAACACATACCTTTCTCATTTCAAGTGCAATTAGTCAATTTAGTGTGAATAATGCAACAAAATCCTCAAAATTATGCAAAATAAACACATGAATTTCAAGCAATTTTCACACTAATCAATGGACTAAATTCAAAATTGTGGTAACTTAATGGACTAAAAAAAATATAATCCCTATATAAAATCTATAGAGTCCATGCAGAGTTTGACTGACTTTTTTTATTGATTTATATGGATTTTTATAGATTTGATAGAATTGTGGAATATATTTTTTTTATTGATTTACATAGATTTTCATAAACTCCGATATTTATGCGAAGAGTTTTTTTTTAAATGTGAAGTGTTTTTTTTTAAAATTAATATTATATATATATTATATAAAATATTTTACCAATAATATATATATATATATATAAAAAGTATTTTATCGCTAAAAAAAAATATATATATGGAAGGGGCGTCGTACGAAGTCACAACTGAAGCAACTATTCAACAAGATGGCCCAACTGTTGCCTAGCTTATGTGTAGAAGGAGATGTATGGAAGGGCCAAAGGGAACTACAGTCTTTAAAGCCGGTGTGGGGTGTTTGTCTTTATCCGTGTACTCCACAACAAACAAATGGTAGTGATTGTGGAATTTTGTGCATGAAGATGTTGGAATGCCTGGCTACGGGACAAGATATCGATCCACAAATGTGTGAATGTTATCGAAAGTCCTATTGTGTTGAGCTACTCAACGAAAAAAAATATTATATTCTAGTTAATATCCGGCTATATGTGTATGTCGACTACAATGCCATCTCCTAAACTCACGCATGTTATGTTAATTTACATGAACTCTGATTTAGGTTAATTATGTTGATGTTTGTTGTGATCATGTATGGGAATGCTGCTACGTTATTATGTGTTGCATATTCATTATCACATGTTAGTCATGTTGCATATTCGGCTTGAGGGCATTTGAAAGCCTCAAATTAAATGCCCGATTGGTTTGGGCTGAGTATAATTATTTTTTTGGGCTTCAAAATGGCATAACCTACATAACCTAATGGGAGGGAAATTTTGGCGCCAAAACCAAAACTAAACCCTAATCTAGTTGGAGGGAACATTGTTACCCTTTTTGGAGGGAAAATATTTTGCACCTATATATACACAACACTATCCAACCATATCCACACAAAGTCATGTATGCTTCTTCTCCACAAAACCATGGAAAGTATGTGACATGTGATTGTGGTAAAGAGGCCCGTTTATGCATTTCAAGTAACGTACAAAGCAGAGGAAGACTTTTTTACTCTTGTTATTATCCGAACGATGATGCTGGATGTGACTAATTTATTTTGGCAGACGAACACTCAAGGAACGTGCAAGCCAACGTTCCACACGGAATGCTGTCGGGCATAGTGACGAAGTTCGACTCACTGTTGGTTGAAAACCAAGAGCTTATGAACACGTTGAGTCGGGCAAAAGATTATGCTGAAATTTGGAAGGAATCATGTACCTATCTTGAGTCAGATAATGACTATAAAAATGGACGGATTGAAGAGTAGACGAAACTTCAAAATCTTCTTGTCATTACACTCATATTCTGTCTCCTACCTATTATGTTCAAGTTCATAGGTTGAATTTAACCCAATTATGTAGTATTCCACCTAAATTTACGCTTATTTATGAAATATTCATGTAAGCCTAAGTCGTCCAAGGCTATATTAATTGCAACTAGTGAATTTTCCGTATGGCCCAAACTGAAGCCTACGAAAAGGCTCATTATAAGTCGATCAACTATACATACAAAGCACACAATGAAATCGAAATACGATAAGGGTTGTAAATGAAAATACATTAATTAAAAATGAAAATACATTAAACGTAGACAACAACACGACAAACGTAAAGGTTCAAAGATACAACAAATACGAAATCAACATAAAATGAAAGCATAACGGAAACTCAAAGACATTAGCTTGCATCGGAATCACATGGCTGACTCAATGAGACTTGAACGGAAACAGCATGGGACTGACGTACCAACTTGACCATTTTAAGTCATCTTCTTTTTCCCCTTCTTCGGAGACCTTGAAGAAGCACAAAACGAAGAACAAGCCCCTCTATTGTTTGTACTCCATAAAGTGGTTGGAGTGCCCGGAAGGTCTGAAGGCTGGATTAATTGTTGACGAGGAGGAGACCATGACGGGGTCGACTCTTGAAGTGGTGCAACGCCCTCATATTCAGTTGATCTTGCCGGCGCCCATGGGCCATAGTTAAAGTTGAGGTCTATTATCGGAGGATGGCCATGTTGACATTCATCGTCGGACACCACGAATGGTTCAGAGTTGTTGTTCTTCACATCGTGATTATTGTTGCGGCTATCGTCACTTACTTGAATAATTTCAACATCCGATGGAGGCTCGTTGAGAGCATCGGGATTTCCAAATAACATGTTAAGTTTCTCATAGTGTGGATCTCCACGATGGAAGAAAGCTTTGACGGTCTCGTCTAACTGTGACAATATGTAAATGTTAATGTAAGTAATCAAGTACTATAAAATATAAGGACGAGAATTCAATGAAACCTGAATCAAGCGAATCCAATTCTGTTTCGAAGTATGAACGACGTTCCATTCCGAATCCCACCAAACTTTAGGGTGTTCTTTAAGCTTCTTGAAAGTGTGGTACCGACGTTCAAGATCTGAATGACGTTCGATACCATCGATCCATGTCAACGCATGGTTGTACCTCTCATTCACGACTTGAACGCTACTGCATATTGCACCAAAGTTTATTACCTCGTTCGGATGCCACTTCCTAGACTCTTCTGGATAAGTAGGCTATCAATGAACACATCATCACATTCAAAGTCCCAAATGCCCGAGTACAACAAGGTTTCTTGCGGACGGATGCTTGGGAGATTAGAGTTTGTCATTTTTTGAGTATGTGTAGATGAGCATAGTTGGAGTGTTAGGGGAATGCAGCTTATTTAGTTGAGTAGTAATAGATGATGACAACTTATTGCTTTGTTCTAAAAGATTGTAAAGTTGTGAATTGTCTTTTCATGAAAATTTATGCCAGAGAATATATTCCATTGTAGAATCTAACATTTGACAAGTTGATAAGCCATTTGTGCCATGCATATCTATCTGCATTTGAGTAGAATCTTGAATATATGGCATTCACAAGTTGAATAGTAAAAACCATACAAACCATACGCGTCAACATCGATCCATTAAACTCTTTTTATACACACATCTCAAAAGTTCAATGAACAATTAGGAAACCCAATAAGACAATGATAGTGACAAACATAAGTACGATCACAACCAACAAACAAATGATTAGATGACTTGGGACTCAATTTAGGTTAACAGCAATAGAAGATGAATTTAGTGGTTCGTTGCCACTTGTCGATATGATATCCGTTTCATCTTCATTGGAACGCCGATGCACTTGAGAGCCTGAATCCCGGACCAAAGGATCTAGACACGAACTTGAACACATCTTGCTTGAATTATAAGTTTGAGTAGTAAGTAATGTCGGAACATTACCGGATTTATCATTCCGATGATATTCATCACACCAATAAAAGTGTTTACTATGTTGAAGGTATCTCGGGCACTTGTAGTAGTATCTATCCGGATGCCTCGAACTTTCACTTGCGCACTTTGTGATCATAGGTCCATTTCCACAAGAACACATCGGAGGGACCATTTCCTGAAAGTTTGGCGAAACCCAAGTACAGCAAATATAAGAGACGGGATAAAAATGATGCATGTAACAACAATTAAAAGCTCAAGCAGTCAACAATTACAATGCCAATCCAACACAAACACAAATTATGATCCCCAATCACAGCAATGACACAAATTCGAATGTCCAAACATGCAAATCACACAAACGGAAATGTCTACTCGCAGTAATTAAAAAAACAAAAAGTAAAAACGTGTTCAAGTCCAAACATGCAATGAAAGCCAGAATGTATTAGTATTAGTCTCCGGATCTCCAACAATCCCACATCCCCTGAGCCAAACCCTCTCGCCATTCGTTAAACTGTGGCGATGACTCAACGGTGTCCACAACGTCATCATTCATTTCATCGTCGGCCGGGACATCATCTTGTAGATCAAACATTTTCTCGATTGGGTCAACATGCATTTGAGAGCGGCAATAATTGTGAAGGAGGAAACAAGCCATGATAAGTCTAACTTGAACCTTCAGAGGATAGAACGACGGAGCTCTAAGTATCCCAAAACGCTTTTTCAATACTCCAAAAGCCCGTTCTATGATATTAAGCGCCCTAGTGTGTCTCATGTTGTAATGTTCATGTGGATTAGTTGGCCTGCTAGTATTGGGACCCCACTCACTTTGATGATACCGACAACCACGGTAAGGAACGAGAAATCCTTCGCTGTTGGGATAACCGTTGTCACACAAGTAGTACTTCCCTACGAAAGACATTTAGGTGAGATGCATGACTATAGTCAGGTAAGCAACATGTTACACGTACACATACTTACCTTTAGGAACTTTGAGACCATGAGGCCTGGATACAGCATCGCGAAGTATTCTACAATCGGCAGCAGACCCTTCCCACCCCGGAAGAACGTAAACGAATCGCATTTGTGTGTCGCATACCCCGAGCACATTGGTAGAAATACGGCCCTTCCGTGTTCTATAACGTGCTCTATCTTCGGAAGGTACATGAAGATCAATAAATGTTCCATTAAGAGCACCAAGACAACCCTATCAAAAGAAGTTGAGAATATAGTTAAAACGACAAAGATAACATAAGCAACTTATAATGCAATTCAAGAGGAAATATATACCAAAAATTACCTTGAACCATTTTCATCTTGGGTCGGTGGAGTCATCAGATACAGGAACAGGCTTAATTAAGAACAGATGATGCAATTTCAAAACATCTTTCAATACTAGGTGGACAATGGTGGATATTGTTTGACCAAACCTTTCAAAATCAAATGCCACAACCCTATTCTTTTTATGGTGAGCAAGAACAGATAAGAACACTGAAACTTGCTCTTCAACACCAACATACTTTCGTCTTTTTAAGCCCCCTAATTCGTTTAGTAAATAACACAAATGTGCAAACGCATTTCGATCCATCCTTAGATTCGCAACACAATCAGAATCATGAGTATGGACCAGTCTATTCAAGTGTAAAACTTGACTAGGGATTCTAGAAATCATACCCCAAGTAAGGGTGCGCCTTCTGACATTTCTGTTTTTTCTAGTTATTAGGATTACGAGTATACATGTAAGAATGAATTGTTGATGCAAGATCTCTTCAACTAAGAAGAACATCAAAAAAAAAAAATCATCGAAGGGGTCAGCATTGTATAGGTAGGAATTACCTATACGAACAACGAATAATTAGATACTCAAATAAAAAGAGAATGAAGCAATATCAAATGACAAGGGAGAGAATGAACACAGATCATACAACAATGTTCCCAGAGCACACAAGCAAAACAAACGAAATCAAAACACTTGTATAAAGATTCCCAAATCCATAAACCATACAATAAAAATGCACGCTAACTTGTGTGTAATAAAAAAATGCGACTGAACCCTAAGCCCACAAAGATAACCTACAAACTTCCGCCTTCTTTAAAATATTTTGAACAGTTCCCGTGGGTTGAGCACCCTTTCAAGGTAATATAGAATAAGAGACACATTTAAAAAAGTGTGATTCTTCATTGGATCATAAAAGCCCACCTTTCTAAGATCTTTTCATTCTCTTCGGGATCGAACATCAATTGCAACGATTCGATAGATGGCTCATTGGGATAGATGTAGATGAACAATACCCCCCTAGAACCAACCCCAAGGAGTTGGCCTAGTGGTGTAGGCTTGGGACTTAGGAGTATGCTCCTCTCTAGGTCTCAGGTTCGAAACCCCTAAGGTGCAAACAATTTCTATGGGGCCATGTCCATACAGAGCGCAAAGCTCTGGCTTTAAACGGGACCCCCGCAAGTGGGCGGTAGGATTGGTCCCCCAGAATTAGTCGGCCTTTGGACCGGATACCCGAGACTTCAAAAAAAAAATACCCCCTAGAACCGTATAGGAAGTTTTCTCCTCGTACAGCTCGCGAAAAAATGATTTGATTCGAAGTTTTGTCTATATATGCAATTCTAATAAATTAAATGTCAAATGGGCCCATTGTTTGTTGACCCGAGTTCAAGAACTGAGTTAGCATAGGTAACATATCTGAATATCTATAAATAATTTTACTTTTTATTTCTCTTGTTTGAGACAAGTTATAAAGAAAACCCTATTCTATTCCTTTACAGTGAAAGAAGTTGGGACGAAGTTGTTAATAATAGATTACCTAGAGAAATAGGTAAAAGAAATTTCCAGCTAAGATTTAAAAGTTGGTCCATTCTCAGTCTCGGTAAAGTCCATCTTGTTGCAATAGAAATGAACAAGAACAAATAAGTTTTAGCTAATGTAATAAAGATACCTATTATTGTTCCAAAAACTTGACTTATTTTATTTATGTCAAAAAGCTCAGGAACGAATAGGTATGGAATAGAAAGATTACAACCCCCCAAGTAAAGAACTCTTACAAATAATGAAGAAACTAGTAGATTTAGATACGAAGCAACATAAAATAAACCAAATTTTATACCTGAATATTCGGTTTGATAACCTGCTACAAATTCTTCTTCTGCTTCTGGTAATCAAAAGGTAATCTCTCACACTCGGCTAGAGAAGAAATCAGAAAAACAATAAACCCTATAGGTTGATGCCATAAATTCCATCCCCAAAAACCATATTTTGATTGCGCTTCAACTATATCAATTGTACTTAAACTATTAGATAATCCTAGTTGACGCTAACATCACCATTCTCGTCGCTATTACAGAACCGTACATGAGATTTTCACCTCATACGGCTCCTCATAGGTCACAAATAAATCTAAGGACCTTTCAAGATTATTTTGTTTGTAGGATCTATAGAGAATCAAATTCTTATCCTAGGGCCTATAATTAGACCAATGAAATTATGTCTGCTAGATTTTGAATAAAAAAGTGTTTCTGAATTGATCTCATCTTTTAAGAATTTTTTTTTTGTATTTGTTGATTAATAACTTTATCCTTGAATGAAAAAAGACTTTTTAGAGACGCAGTCGATCTGGGTTATTAAAAATCGCCAACAAAAAATTACTAATCTGCAATAACTAAAGCAAATCGAACATTCAAGTGAACAAGCAAATCAAACCTTCAAACTTCACGGCAAGGAACCCAGCGAACAGCGAACACACACCTAAAAACCACAAGAGAATGGTGAATATGAGTTGTACGAAAGAGTATTCATAAACAGACGACAAACCCTAAAAGAATAATTAAAAAAAATCCTTCACTGTTGCGAGTTTCACCATTAACGCCGATGCAGCAAAGCTTGAACGCGGGAGTCAAGGCAGTCAGATGAACGGACGATGACGATATAAAACGGATGTGGAGAACGACATTGATGACTGGCAGCGAGGATCGGCGATGGATAAACGCCAGAAAAAAGTCGAAGAAAATGTGGAGTACAATTTCAATTTCAATTCTGAATATATGCGATTAGGGCAAAGATGTAGGAAAATGAAAAATCGAAGGGCAATATAGTAATCGTGCTTATACTAGGGGGGTTAAATTATTTTTGAAGGAGGAACAATGATTTGGGCATATAAGGCCTAAATAAGACCCAAAAAAACACTTTTTAGTATGGAGCTTTTGGCCCTATTCAGGGCTGAGATATAAGCCTAGTTAGGCTATCAAACAACTCAAAAGTTGTTATACAGGGCAAAAAATCTATTTATTTGTCATATCAAACGCAACCTTAATAGTGAAAGAAAAGTAAGAGAGAAAATAAAGTAGGAGAGAGAATGAGTGTGTGAAAGAAAAGTAAGAGAGATAAGAAAGTAGGAAAGAAAATGAGTGATTTGATTGTATAAAAATAGGTGTATAGGTGTATTATAGGGGTGGATTGGTATTTGAATTTGTATTTGGATTGAAAGAGATTGGATTGGGATTTAGGCCAATCCTTTCCTTCTGACTTTCTACACTGTGCATTTTCACCTTTGTGTCAGATCCATACGTATGTTATCCCGTTTCTATTGGTCCACGTCAGCTTGTTTGGTGGCTCTCTAACGCTCCTTAACTATCTAGAGTTGTCTGAACCTCGGTTGATTGACTTCTTCTTCAACTCTTTAATCCTTGAGTATAAGCGTGTAAGTCCACTGCATCAGTTGGGTTCCCCTGATGCTATCAGAAGCTAACTATTACAAGATGAACAATGAAGTTGACTATACAAACAACTTCTCCTATTATAGGTGGTTTGACTTATCAAAACCAAATACAAGGGATATCAACAGTCTGAATACTCCAACAAATATTAATTAAGTGGTGGAGATACTGATTAATACCACAATTTCTAAGGGGTCAGTCCATACAGAACTTTGTTATGGCTTTAACCCCCCCTCCCCCGTGATGATGAAATTGGTCCCCCCCCCCCCCCCGAATTAGTCGATTTATTGGTTGAATACCGTTGAATCAATATTAATTAAGTGATGGAGATACCGATTAATACCCATATTGTCCTTTCAAAAGTTGTAAATGTGTACTCTCTCTATCCACCAAAAAGTATGCTCATACTTTAAAAAAAAAATGTGAATTTACCAAAAAAATCAAAACTAATTAAGTGATGGCGAATTGGTACCCCAGATTAGTCAATTCAATGGTCGAACGCCATTGAATCAATACTAATTAAGTGGTGGAGATACTGATTGGTTCTCGAATTAGTCGGTCCAATGATCGTAACTAAATAATTATATTAGATAAGTTAGATTATTTAAAAGAGAAATAGGAGTGGATTGCAGGAGAGATGAGGGAGTTGACGGAGTCAAGTCTTGATGTTGATCATAATAACGACTAATGAGTGAATCAAGTTGACGCGTACAAAAATATACAAAAAAGCTAGTAGACGTAAACAATCAAAGCATAAATCAAAAACGAATCTTATTTTAATTATATATAAATTCCAATTTGCCATTCAAAACAAAATACCAGGAATGTAACCTGGATTCTCTATGCTTGTGATTAATCAGAAAATTATATTAATAGTTATATACACAGATTCAAAATGTGTTACACTACACTACTGACTTAGAATTGCTCTAAAAAAAAGCAACAACTAATTTAGATAGAGTGAAATAAGAGGAAAAACTTGTGTGATGGGTCTCGGTTCAAAATTAACACAAATAAAGATTATTGTTTTGTGTTCTGTTGTAGAGGATCAAAAGAAATATTGGGATGTTTCTTTTAAGTTGAAGTCGTACCGTCAAAATAATAAATGAAAGAGTATTAGTTAGAGTAGTAGTTTATTTATTAGTTGTAACTTGTATTTTATATAGAGAAGGAATGATAATCATCTTAATCATGTAATTCTCATCTAATTTTCTTTTCTTTTCAACTCAACTACTATTCAACTTCAATTCTATATTTTTCAATTATATGTATTCTATTCAATTTCTTCTTGTTATGAAATTACACATGGTATTAGAGTTGTAGATCGATCAATTTATGATTGATTAAACAAGTTCGTCGATCTAGATATGTTTCCGCAATTAGGTATGAATGAATTTCTAAATTTATTGAGTCCTATATTCATTTCTGTCAATATTTGATAAGTTTGGATTTCTATTTTTTTTTTTTTTTTGATCTATGCTCGTGAGTTTTGAATTCGAATTCTTAGAATTGTATACTAATTTATTTGAATTTCTCGAGTTCTATACTCATTTTTTTTTTGCGGGTTCTACACTCGAGTGTCATTTAATATACAGATTTATGATAAAGAGTTAGTACGAACGAGTACTGATGTCGGTACGAGGAGAATGACAAAATTAGTTTGGAAAAACGACTTGTGATTATTAATTATATTTATAATTTAGTGGTGCAAGGAAAGTCTAGTATTCACGCAGAATGGGTTTTCAAGCCCCACAACCACAACTGATAAAAGATGAAGTCAATTATATGGTCCCTCCAAATTTTTGTAATATTCCCACTATACGACTTCAAACTCCTCCTTTCTTCCCTTACTCAAACGTAATCTTTAGATTTATACGAAATATTTTATACATAAAATTTGCTAATTAAAACAGTTTTAAGAAAAATGTGTAATGAGTAGAGTGTTGAGGAGTAATTTGTAAAGTTAAATTAATAAAGTAAAGAGAGTGGTTGGAATGAGTATAAAAGTAATAGTCCGTAATATTTTGTGTAAATATGTGAATATTATGAAGGTGAAGTTTATGAATGAGTTTCGTACAAACAATTGTGAAACAAACGAATAAGGAAGGTGGGCAAATAGTTGTGGATTGTGGCCTTGTGGGATGGAGGGAGTATAATTTTTTTGTATTATAATGTATAGGATTGGTAGTACATAAGGGGAGGGGTGGATGAAGAAATTAAAAAGAAAGAAAGAATGACAAGTCCAAGTCTAACATTGCTCTTCTTTCTCTTTCCCCTCTTCTCTTCACTTGCACACTCGTGTAATCAAATTGAACGCCACTCCCTCTTATCATTCCTCAACCACACTTCCTCCTCTTCTTCTTCTCCTCCTCTCGACTGGTCTCCCTCCGTCGATTGCTGTCGATGGGAGGGCATATCATGCACTCGCGCCCACGTCACCCGTCTATCGTTACCCCTAAAACAACTCTCCGGAGCCATCAACCTTTCCGACCTTCCCTTTCTCTATCACCTCAACCTCTCTCACAACCACTTCTCCGACCCCCCTCGTCTCCGTTCCTTGCCTCGTCTACGAACGCTCGACCTAAGTTTCAACCACCTCTCCGGTCCCCTCCCCGTCCCCATCTCTCCATCAATCCAAACTTTGGATCTATCAAGCAACACCTTCAATGCCACCATCCCTCCATCTCTCTTTCAATCTCTCCCCAATTTGATCACTTTCAACGTCAGCAACAACACCCTAACCGGCCTAATCCCCTCCTCCATTTGCAACGCCTCCCCCAAAATCGCCACCCTCGATTTCTCCGTGAATCAATTCACGGGGAATTTATCATTCGTCAGCAGGGAGTGCCGCTGCCTGGAAGTTATTCGAGCAGGTTCCAACCGTCTCTCGGGCCGCCTCCCCAACAGCCTTTATTACAACATACCAACATTGACCCAAATCTCCCTACCTAACAATCACTTCTCCGGGCCCATCGATTTCAACGACGTTTCTCTGACGAACCTCGTCGTACTGGAGCTACAACAGAATGAATTGACAGGTGAAATCCCTTCACAAATCGGTTCCTTAACCAATCTCCAACAGCTTCAACTGCATTCCAACAGCCTCAACGGCTCCCTCCCTCCCTCCATAACCAACTGCTCAAAGCTCACAACTCTCCTCCTCCGTAACAACCGCCTCTCCGGAGAAATATCCTCAATCGATTTCTCAAAATTCGAGCAGCTACAAGCAATTGATCTCGGAAACAACACATTCGTCGGAGAAATCCCCGCCACACTCTGCCTGTGCAGGTCCTTGACAGCTCTCCGATTAGCTTACAACCAGCTCGCCGGCGAAATCCCGACTTGTTTAGCTTCCCTTACATCTCTAACACACCTCTCTCTCTCCGATAACTACCTGTTGAACGCAATTGGCGCATTGAAAACGCTCAAGCACTGCGATAATCTAGCGGTTTTGTTCCTGTCGAGATCCTTCCGCGACGAATTGATTCCAGATGACGATGATCTAAGCGAAGGATTCCAGAATTTGCAGATTCTGACCTTGGGAGGAGGCAGATTCAAAGGCGAAATCCCTTGGTGGATTTCAAAGCTGGGGAAACTCAAAGTGTTGAATCTCTCATTCAACAAGATGTCGGGTCGGATCCCTACCTGGATCGGGTCGATGCCGAGCCTGTTCGTGCTAAACCTAACTCAGAACATCCTCACCGGAGAGCTTCCCCGCGAGATCTTCTCCATGAGGGCTTTGATTGCGGACAACACAAGCACAGATCTGACTTCTCTAGCGTTGCCCTTTCTATTCGACAGCCTTCAATACAATCGTCTCTTCAATCTCCCCAGAGGTTTGAAAGTGGGGAACAACAGTTTAAGCGGCAACATCCCGGAGGAAATTGGGAGGCTGAAGCTTCTCCACACATTGGAGCTGAGCCACAACGAGTTCAACGGCAGCATCCCGAACGCATTGTCGGAGCTAACCAATTTGGAGAAATTGGATCTGTCGGGGAACCATCTGAGCGGCGAGATCCCGGAATCGTTGACGAAGCTTCATTTCTTGTCGGCGTTCAGCGTGGCGGATAATGAGCTTCAAGGGGAGATTCCGGTAGGCGGGCAGTTGGGGACGTTCTCGGCGGAGGCGTTTGAAGGGAATCCGATGCTGTGTGGGTACGTAGTGAGGAGAGCTTGCCAGATTGTTGCCGGAAGCGATGATCATGAAGAACATGAGGATGAGGATCCATGGCTGCGAGATTGGATAGTGCCTTTTGGATTGGGATATTTTCTCTCACTTGTTGGAGTTGCCGTCGCTCATCTCTTGTACAACCACTTCACCGCTCCAAAGTAACATTACGGCTATAAATGTCGAGTTCATGTAGTTTGACATCAAACAAAATGTATGTTTAAGCTTGTTTGATATATGTGTCGCATAGTTTAACATTTTTACACTAATTTTATTTTGTTACTTATCGAATTTGAGTCGAGCTTTAGATTATATATATATAAAATGTATATTCAAGCTTGTTTGGCAAGCTTTAGTGATTATGATTATTGTAAGTTTCACATCTACAAAACTATTACTCCCTCCATTTCTGAAAATGTTGAAACTATTACTCCCTCCATTTCTGAAAAGGTTGAGGTCATGAAGTTTAAGACCATGTTTATCCATGTCCAACCATGACTAGGTCATTAAATATAAAATTAATTTCTCACTTCTTCACCTACACATTTTACACCACAATCCAAATTCATCTTTTTTCACATTTTATCCATAACCACCATAACCAACATTAATAAATTATTTCTTTTATAATATAATAGTTGTATGTATTATTAATTTTTTATAATATTTTCACAATATTTAGAAAAAATATATACAATTATTTAATAGAAAAAATTTAAAATATAAAAAGAATAATTAACACAATTTAGAAGAGAAAAAAATTAAGTGAAGAGAAAAGGGAGTGTATGAAATTATAATCCAAAACATATCAAGATTGGTCTCTATTTATAGAGAATTTAATTTTATAAATTTTGGTATTTTTTATTTTTATTTTTTTAAAGTAGATAAGTGAAAATTAGAAATTATCTAAATAAAATATAACCGGCTAATAAAAAATGGACACATGTCATGTTTATATATTTTGGGAATAAAAATACTCCACAAAAAAACTGGTCATGATTGGTTGTTCTCAATTGACGGATGACCATGGTCATCAAATAAATTTTATTTTTCTTTTTTTTTTTCCTTTTTTTTTTTTGTCTTTTGTGGATGCCCTGATCATGGGGCAACCGATAAACATGGTCTAAGAAAAAGTGTAACGATTAGATTAGAGTGTTGATGAGTAATTTTATAAACTTTTATATATAAAGTAAATAAACAGTTAGATTGAGTGTATGGTGAACGTAATGACATGAAGAGTGAGTGTTTTAGATTATAGTAATTGTTTTTATTTAGGAATATGTAAATTTTTAAAGGACAAACTAATATGAAATTTTTTGATGAACAAAGGGAGTATAAGTCTCAAATGAGAGTTGCTAGGATATTTGTAAACTTTACAAACTGCTTTCAAAATCACTTTTTTTTTTCAAAAGTTGTAAAAGTGAACTTTAAAAATAAGTGATTTTAAAAGCAAAGTTGTAAAAGTGAACTTTAAAAATAAGTGATTTTAAAAGCAATTAATTATGTTTCAAAACACACCCGAAATATCTCAATCAATCCACATTAAATCATAGACAATGTAACCTTTTTTTTTAGTAATTTAATATACACATAATTAAACATCTTTTTACAAGTTGAGTAAAATAAATTACATATACAAATATATAAATAATAAAACTGTTGATGTTTGAGGGCCAAAAAGACAAGATCAATATTTTTTTAAATTACAAGACAAGTAGTTTCGGTCAAATGAGACTTAATTCGTCAAAAGAAAAAAAAAACATGACATTAATATTTCAGGCCAAAATTAATTACGTTACAATGTTTTTTTTTTGTTTTTTTTTTTTTTGGAAAAGTTTACGTTACAATGTTTTAGGTAGTGAAGGTTTGAGATGTGGGGCAAAACCAGAAACTTGAGAAATGCATACACGCGTATTTATTTTCAAACCAAGGTTAAAACTACTCTTTTATCTCCGAACGCACAGTCGATGATGATATGCGTTACATTACGATTCAAACAACTTCTTCCGTTCCCTTCCCTCCCGTTCCAACGCCTCTTAAGTACTTACAAGTAAACACCATACCAGCAGAGGCAGCCCCATCTCCCCAACTTCTCCATAATCTGCAATATTTCACAAATCAACACTAAATGTCCATTCAACATATCAGTCACAGATTATTAGTATAGCAGGAATGAAAAGCTGTCCATACCATTGCTGAAATTTCCGAAATTCAGTTAGAACAGGATATATGTTCTCAAAGGCAGTATACGTCTCATCCCTGACCTGAATGTCAAATAGAATGTTATTACAGCATTTGTACAGATAGCACGACACAGTGAGGTAAAACTGACTCGGAGGCATTGATTACCTTAGCACCAGTAAGAACAATCTTCCCAGAAACAAAAATTAGCAGCACTATCTTGGGCTGTTTCATCCGGTATATTAATCCAGGAAAGAGTTCCGGCTCATACTGCACCAACAAAATTCTTGAAATAAATAGCCAGTATTTTGAAATGGAAGACGAGAAAACAAATCACTCACACTTGAAAAAGCACTATGAGCATAGGCAAGCCCTTCAAGCCGAATGGGGAATTTTACATCACACGAAGCAACTATATTCTGAATCTTGAAATCCTACAAGAAAACAAAACATTACGGAATCATGACACAACACTTTATCCTCAAAAATGGAACAAAAAATAGTCATGAGAAAACCTAGTACCTTGAATTTTGCTGGGAAACCAAGCTTTTGGATGATTCTAGCATACTGAATTAAATTGGGAGGCATTCATTGAATGTGAGAAAACAACCAAGAAAAGAGCTTCAACACTAAGTACATAATCCATATAGATGATATTGTTCAATCACCTATCTTTAATTGATATAAAATAATAATAATGTAAATCAAAATGAACAATAGAAAAATATAAAATCCTTCAGGAAAGAAAAACTCGTTAATGTCCTTTTTTAAAGTCCCTTGATCAAATTATTAAGCACATCACATAGAATGCTATACCTTCCGAGCAGCCAATTTTGACTGTTGTTCACTCTTAGCCCCTGTACAAACCTGAAGCAGCAGGGAAATAGTTCACAAGGAATTATCAGTAACATATTAAACTCGACAAAGACGAATTTACACCTCCAGGTTTAAAAAGTGTGATTTGAAATCAACCAAAATAATAAAAGTACAAAATATATAGAAGTGCAGATCCCAAAAGTTGCCCAAGCATCACCAGAAAAGGTTCATATTTACCATCTTTCCAGATGCAAAAATTAGAGCCGTCGTTTTTGGTTCTCTAATCCGCATAATCACAGCAGCAAAACGCTGAAATCCCATTAAAGAGTTACTACAAATGGCACAAATAAGATATGTCGAGAAACATAAAACCAGTAGATCTTACGATAAATTCAGACTTCTGGGTTACTATGCTTAAGACACTATTAAAGTAGAAATAATAGTACAATGCAACAGAAAGCAAAACTGCAGAGTCCACTAAGCAAGCGCAGAAATAATTTTTTACTTGACTTCCCGAAAGCATCTTAGGTAAAGATGAGAGGATAAATCAAAATATCTAATCATATATGTGGAGATGTTTCCTGGCATGACTGCATACTTAGTACTTCCTCAGTCCCATAGTAAATGTCCTTTTAGACTATAACTCTTGTCTCAAATTATTTGTCCTTTTAGTAATTTTCACCTCATTTGTTCCTAATTTAACCCCTTTTAGTTTAATGAAAATGGTAATATGAATAAAAATGGAGAGAGAAGATTTGAGAGATGAAGATTGATTAAGGGTAAAATTGTATAAAAAAATTAAGAAACTAAATCCCAAAAGAAACATACCCTAAAGGATATTTATTATGAGACGGAGGGAGTACATAAGAGGAAAACATTAAGTTGATCCCAATCGAGTACCATTTTCTGAATAAGGATTGTTAATTTTAAGTTTTTAACTTTAAAAAAATATATGTATATATATATATATGTTTACCATAACTTAAATAGCATCATCAGAATCGCTGGATGTCTGAAACAATATGCTATCAGTTAAAGCAGACACAAAGCAAAGTACCATACCTTGGGATTGTATTCTGCATTTCTAGCTTGCAGCGCTATAGATTTAAGATCCAATTTGCAGTCCAAATTGACTGTCGAAACAATGTTCCTGTGTTATAAATCAAAGTAAATCCAATTTAAATATGTACGCTCAAGTAGACCTCCAAGAAGAACACTGGTATATAACCCACACAGCTGTTGGAATTCGCGTAATGCATATGTTCATAAGTTGTCATATGATTATGACGTGTAAAATGAAAGCAAAATGGAGAGATTTTTCTTAACTTTCAGTATAACTATAAAGTCAAGTTGAGTTCCCAGATAAAGCTAAGATAAAGTCAATGCAGTAATGTAGATTAAATGATGTACAGCCATCACTCAGGAAGTTGCAGCACATCTATTGCTCAGAATTTCTCCAGATGACCTATTCATTCTATTGTGTAAAAGAAATAAAATACATAGACATAATTTAAAAAAAAAAAAAGACAGAAGCAAATCCAACTGATGCAGACATTGGACCTGGCAATCAATACTTTCAATCACAGGTCCTACTGAAGAAAGTAACTTTTTCCATACACAGCCAAAACCTCTGTCAACCTTTTACAATCTTGAGAAGAATGCACCGAACTACCATAACAAGGGTTAATAATTCTCTCTGATTATACCAAAATACTAACAACGTATTTGCAAAGTAACAAGATTATTCTTGAAACAGCTGTCAGTCTGTCACAAAATAATGGGAGAATTTTGAGGGGGGAAAAACCAGAGGTTGCACTCTCCGAGTAATGAAAAACCCTGTTACTTATCAGTCTTATTGTGTTCTCATATTTGCATTGATTGATTTATTCATGATTTTGCATTGCTCGGTTAATCAAACAAGTTTTTGGTCTTTCTATGGATTACTTGGTAAGTATCCAAACCACGGCGTTCTTTCTTAGGTATTGAAAGCTTGCTAACAGCTCCAATTTTCTAAGGGTTTTGGTTATTAGATCAAATTTGTGGGAAGCTATACTTATGTAAACGAAAGGCACTTCTTTACATACTGCATATGCACACCATTTAGCCAATACATGCTGTTTAGTTCGTAACATTCGCCACAAGTTGCAAATAAAATACCCTATATCTAGTTGTGTCTCCACAACCATCAACTGCTTGGCTGATGTATTAACTAAATCAGCACGACCAAATACATTCTGCAATGTACCCAATGAATGACTCCACAATAAATATGACTCTGCAAGGATTTAGTCATTTAACCACACACAGTGCCACAAAGGGCACCCAGTTTTACCGATATTACACAGCATCAACCAAATATAGGAATGCATATACGAAAGGTGAGAACATTGTCTTACTGAAGCGTTGGAACAATCCCAGAAGGATGCTTGGAGGTATCAATCGGTTGGTTTCCTTCAAACCCTTGTGGATCTGCCATCAAGTGAAAAAGCCTTTCGTTTTGAATTTCAAGCAAAACTTAGCACCTGCCCAGAGTCAATATCATTGTAAGCATGATGAAAATCCTTAACTCCCATTTCAAAAAGGCAATTTACCCCAACCCTGACCCTGACCCACATCTCCAAGGTTTAAAAGTCGGATAGAGCAGGAAATAACAAGTAAAACAATTGACAAAAGCAAACTACAGGAATTTCCATTAAGAGAAGGAATTGAGGGATTGAACCTTGTGATATATGCGGATCGGGAGGATCTAGGGCTTATAAGAGAAGGAATTAGAGGGGGAAACACAGGGAGCGGTAAGAATTTCAAAGATTGGGGCTTTTATATATATAATCTTGGGCGGGTGTATATATATGTATGGATTGAGGATGTGCGTCTATATATGTGTCTGTGTAGAGAGAGAGGAGAGAGAAAGGGGAATGAAGAATGTGTCTGAATATATATAGACAGCGAACACGAGAGAAGGAGAAAGAAAGAGAGGTGAAGGGATATATATACTTGCACATGGATTTGGGCCCTTTATCATCATAATTGGGCTTTTTCTATTAAATTCCGGCCCAAGCACGCATTCGTCCCCTTTTTTTTTTATATATAAATTCCACTTCTATACTACTCCATTCGTCTCATTATTAACTGAACATTTACTGTTCGTACGAGTTTTAATACTCCCTTCATTCCATACTTAATAACCCAAATTAATTGGGCACGAGTTTTTAATGAATTAATTGTTTATTAGTATTGTGTAAGATAAAGTGAGGGTAATAAAGACTTTTCAATTTTATAAATAGTAATAAAGTTACTTTTTAGTGTAATAAAGTAGTGGCATTTATTGTAATATTGTGATGTTTTAAGGAGACTATTTAAAAGTGTTTTTTCCTATTTTAGGTAACGTGTCATTAAGTAAGGAACACCCAAAATGGTAAAATTGGTCATCAAGTATGAGACAGAGGGAGTATAAAATTGTTTATTAGTATTAAATGTAATAAAATTGACTTTTAAGAGGAATATTGTGTGTATTTTTACTTTATTAAAGAGAGAATCTCTTTAGGGAGTGTTTATTTTGGGTTAATGTAAGACGGGGTAAATCTGAATGCGTAAATTCTGCATGGAGAAATTATGATGAATATTGATTGTGTGTGTTTGTTTAGGGATTCTGAGTATGATAGAATGTAACTTTATGTCAAATCAATTGTGTAAGAGTGAGTGATATTGTATTATAATATTATATAATGTAACTTTATGTCAAATCAATTGTGTAAGAATGTATGATTTGTATTATAATATTATACTCCCTCCACTTTTAAATAAGTGTCACTTTGCCTTTTTATTTATTTTTATAATAAGTGTCATTCTATGTTTTTTTTCTTTAATTTTGACAATTTTATCCTTATAATTAATTTGCCTTCAATTTCAATTAATATAATAGCATAAATCATGGAAAAATCATAAATATTGTATATATGAATATCACATACATTCTTGACCACATTCTTTACTAAACAAAAATTTAATATCAAAACTATTTATCATTAATGAAGGGTAATATTGACCACAATTTAATATCTTAATTTGTTGAAAAATGTTAAAATGACACTTATTCAAAAATGGAGGGAGTATAATTTAACTTTATGTCAAATCAATTGGGTAAGAATGTATGATGTTGTAGTATAATATTATACTACCTCCGTCCAATTTTATTATGTCCACTTCTTCGGGCACGAGTTTTAATGTATATTAATTAGTTTATTCATAAAGTAGATAAGTTGAGAATATGATGGGATGTTGTGGGGTCCATTTATAGATAAAGTGATTGTTTATGAATAAAGTAAGTGCCAAGTGGGTAAATTAGTGATGTTAGGAGTGTGGAAATAAAGTAGTATGAATAGTATTGTTTCCAAAAAGGGTATGGGTATAATCAAATTGGACAACCAAAAAAGGAAAGTGAGAATAATGAAATTGGATGGAGGGAGTATAATAAAAATGTATGATATTGTATTATTATAATAGTATAATATATATGTATTACGGAGTACTACGTATTAGGGATTGATGCAGTTGAATGGTGAAATACAGATGTGAAATTCCGAACTAGAACAAGACGGGAGACGTTACGTCCCACATTCGGACGTGTGAGTCCCAAAACAAACAACCCCTTAAGATTTTTTTTAAAAAAGTAAAAAAGTAGGTGACAACTGTTCAAATAATAATGGGACAATGATTTTTTTACAAATATTCAATTAATAATGGGACAGAGGGAGTAACAGAGTCGGTCCTGAGATTTTGTGGGCCTGGGGCGAACAAGAAAATTGGGCCCCTTCTCTGTACATCATCAAATAAAATAAGTGAAATATGTATGTATATATTAAACTGAGATTTTGTGGGCCTGGGGCAACAAGAAAATTGGGCCCCTCCTCTGTACATCATCAAATAAAATAAGTGAAATATGTATGTATATATTAAAAATGAATTAAAATGGCTTCTTTTAGCATTTTGAGAAGCAAATTTATCAATAATATCTTTATAGTTAATTTGTTCTAGCATATCATTTTCAATACATAAATTGTTAGTCCATTTAATCTTTTTTTTTTAAGGACCATTTAATCTTTCTTATGACATAGTGGATCGTAGATATGTTTTTCACAATTTTAATTTAGAAAAAACTTATTTCAGCTGATGTTGCGGTCACAAGAATAGTCAATAATATTCTATAAGGCATTAGGATAGCAACCCAAAATATTTACAAATTCAAGAATCTCAATAGTTTTTTTTTTTTTGTTTTTGTTGATAAAGTAACTTGCAATAATTTTAGTTTAGAAAAATAAATCATTTGAATCAATATTTAAAAAGTTGTCGTGCTTCAAAGTATTCCCTAAATTCTCACAACATGTTTTTAATTTATTATTATCCAAAAATTTTAATTTATTTGAATCAAATAAAAATCCAAAAATATTATCATATGTTTGCAATTGTTCAAATCTATTTTTTAAAGCAGCAATAGCAACATTAATAAAGTAAATATAGAGATCGGAGATAAAAGAAACTAAAATAATAAAAAAAAAAAATATATATAACCGTGATTATGGATCGTGAAAAACGGAAAGGGAAAGTCGGATGTCAAACGTGATCACCGATTCAATGTCAAGATGAGATATAGCCACTTGAATGTAACAAAGTATATTGGAATGAAAATTAAAAATATTGAATACAAAAGTTTGAAAACACTCTGGATAATTTATAGGCACTACTCATGTACGGTTCTAAGGTAATTGCTATGGTCATTTCCCTAGATAATTTATAGGCATGTAGTGTGCATTTAATTAGATATTGGGCATTGGCCCAAGGTAATTGCTATGGTCATTTCCCTGAATAATTTATAGGCACTACTCATGTACGGCTCCAGTGTACATTTAATTAGTCATAGGGCATTAGTCCAAGGTAATTGCTATGGTCATTTCCGAGAAAGGGTGCATAATAAATTCATATTTAATATGTTACCGTTGTAATATTATTGTAAATTTTAGATCAGATATTCAAATTCATTATATCTTTTTACCTTTTAATTTCTTTTAAAAAATATTGATTATATATATATACTAGTCCTATACCCGCGTTTTACGCGGGGTCAATTTATTAAAATAATAATATTATATTAGAGTCGATTTATTAAAATAATAACTTTAAATACTATATTAATTTTTATATCTTTTTCTTTTCATGTCAGAGTATGTGAGAGTTAAACTTTTTTTTATTCTAATATATTTATAACATATACATTTCTACAAATTTGAATCTATATTATTATATTTATATTTTTATATATTATAGAGTAATATTTTTTAATATATTAATAACATATGCATTAATAAATAAGGGCATTATAAATAATTTTATTAATAAAAATATATATAAAATTACAAATTTCTAAAAGCTTCACAATTCTACAAAACTACAAAAATAAGGAGGGTGTATTCAATTGAGATTCTATTGATTTTTTTTGGATTTTAAAAATTAGGTGGATTTATAAAATTCATAAACTTGACAGGATTGTGGAATATATTTTTTTATTAATTTACATATATTTTCATAAACTCCGATATTAATGCAAAGAGTTAAAGAGTTATTTTTTATATTTTTTTAATTAATATTATATATATTATATAAAATATTTTACCAATAATATATATAAAGTTTATATATTAATTCGGGGCGGGGCAGATACCCGTGGGTCGGGCATAAGACCCAAACCCGACTCATACTCAATACGGAGCGAAAAAACCCGACTCATACTCAATACGGAGCGAAAAAACCCGACTCATACTCAATACGGAGCGAATCTGGCCTGACCCAAAGCTCGCGGGTGGGGTGGGTACCCACGGGTCGGATCAATATTGTCATTCCTAATTTTTAGTCTTGAGAGTTCTATGAGAGAATCCGTTGAAATCTCTTGTTTTTAGAAGAGATTTTGGATAATACAATTTATTTATATTTTTGGAGGAGAATTCAACAAAATCCATAAAGTAATAAAATTCATAGACGGTTGAATACCTTAGAATTTTTAAAGACTTTTTAAAATCCAAATTGAATAAGACTTTGAAAGTCCAAAAAAATCCTACAAAATCCACAACCAATACACCCCCCTAAGTGGATGTTTGTTTTTGAATTTTAAGAATTTTGAAATTTGGATTTCAAAATCTAGTAGATTTTGAATTTTTAATGACTTAGGAGTATATATTTTGTGTTTATTTTGGAATTTAAGTAGGATATAATTTAACTTGTATAGAATTATATGTGTTTATATATGTTATTATAGGTATTTATATAGAGTTTGTAGATATTTATAGAGTTGACTTTTGTAGGATTTATAGATATTTGTAGGGTAAGTTTTTAAAATTATAAATCTAAATTCTAAAGTAGAACATGGTTGAAATTTTCCATTCCAAAATAAATATCCACTTAAAGACAAATACAATGATATCTTTAAATATAATAAATTATTATATAAACAATAACAAAATATAAATAAATTTATAAAAAATAAATAAATTATTAAAAACGATTATATTATAACAAATAATTGTATAATTATAACAGGGCATATTTATTCGACATTTCAATTAACTAATCAAACTTTGTTGGAATTTCTTAAATTATTCTAGACAATTACTAAAAATTCCCTAAAATCCTCCACAATATTCTCTATATCTTTGAAAGTTTTTAAAATTATTTTAGAATACATTCACATTCTATATCTCAAGAAAATTATATATACATTCATCCCGACAATAATTCATCTTAAAAGTCAAATATATATAATTTACGGCAATAATTCATCTTTTATAAAGTTTTTTTTTGCACTTCATTCTTGATGATTGGTACAGTTAAAAAAACTTTAACAAAATAAATATATTATAAAGTCAAATATAAATATATATAATTTTTTTTGCACTTCATTCTTGATGATTGGTGCAGTTAAAAAAACTTTAACAAAATAAATATATGCACTTCCAATGTATATTATAAAAAAATATTTACATAAAATATATAAATTACATTTGTTAATATAAAATTCAAAATTTATTATATAAAAATCGAACCTTTCTTTTTTTGAATTCCGATAAATAGGAACCTTTTTTTTTTTAAATCGGACAAATAGGAACCTTCTTTTTTTTTTTGAAGTCGGTAGGAACCTAAGAATATTGGGAACCTAACAATAATATTGATCTTAATTTGATTTTAGGATATTGTAGTTAATAATTTGCAATAAAATATTTAATTTATTTAAAATAAGCATACAAACCTATTAAGTTGTATTTTTTTTAACTTATAAATTTACGGCAATAATTCATCTTTTATAAAGTCAAATATATATAATTTATTTGCACTTCATTCTTGATGATTGGTGCAATTAAAAAAACTTTAACAAAATAAATATATGCACTTCCATGTATATTATAAAAAAATATTTGCATAAAATATATAAATTACATTTAAGTTAACATAAAATTCAAAATTTATTATATAAAAATTGAACCTTTCTTTTTTTGAAGTCGGACAAATAGGAACCTTCGGACAAATAGGAACCTTCTCTTTTTTTTTTTTTTAAGCCGGACAAATAGGAACCTTTTTTTTTTTTTTTTTTGAAGTCGGACAAATAAGAACCTTTTTTTTTTTTTTGAAGTCGGACAAATAGGAACCTAAGAATAATAATATTGATCCTAATTTGATTTTACAATTTGTATTGTAGTTAATAATTTGCAAGAAAATATTTAATTTATTTAAAAATAAGTATACAAACCTATTAAGTTGTATTTTTTTTAACTTATAAAATGAAACATTATTTTCATCTCATAATACTATAAAATGTAACATTCGAAATTATAAACTCAGATTTTTAGATATAATTTTCTCAAAGAAATAAATATAAAATAAAATATTAAAAAAAAAAAGTAATATACAAATTGATAAATTCTATAGTATAGAAAAAGAAATACAATGATCTTGGAATAAAATGTACTCCTACATCTCTAAAAATTAATTACATGATCTTGGAATATAAAGTACATCACTAAGAATTTTCGAAAAAAAAAAAAAATTCAATAAAGTACATCTCTAAATGGATTTCTTGTGCATGACTTTTAAAATTTACATCATTGTAGATCTTGAACTTGCATAAGATGTTTCAAATAAAAAAATGAAGATGAAAATCATCTGCAAAACATGAGTACACATTAGAGATTAGAGAAAATAAAAATTTCTATGCAAAACATGAGTACACATTAGACATTAGAGAAAATAAAAATTTCTATAAAAACATCGTCATACCCGTAAACTCGAGAGAAATGAGTGATGAAATTATGATTAACAAATGATTTATGCATATGCTTTATATAGTTGGAATTATGATTTGAATGTACGATAATTAAGATAGAAGGTGGACGAAAATTAATGATAATCTTAAATTTGAATATTCAAAATTGAATTTGTTAATAACATATTTTAACGTTGAAATTCTGTTTCATGAAGTATATTTAAATTTTAATATTAAAAATTAATATTTAAAAGTGGGCATTTAGGAGATAAGATTAAAATGATTTTAAAAAAATCTTACGTCGGGTTAAAATTAATAATTAAGATTAATAAAATATTAATAATTGTTATATTAATAAGAAAAAATCAATTTTGAAATAGAATGAATTTGAGAAAATAGAGATTGAAATATATCAATCATATATTAAAATTAAGATAAAATTAAAATTAAGATTTGATTAAAAAAATATCGTGATTAAAAAAAATATATATAATGTGATTAAAAAAATATATATAATGTGATTAAAAAAAAAACCACTCAGTCAAAGAAAGAGAATAAAGATTTATTGATTTGAATTGTGATTAAATTTTAAAAAATAAATAATGTTGCGATTAAAGTTTAAAAAAATAAAATAAAAAATAATAATTATGATTTCAAATTTAAAAATAATAATTATGAGTAGATAAGACATAATATGTAAATTATTATTTTGAGATTAAAATAGGAAAAATTGATTTTTTTAATGAGAATGCAGAGATTTTGAAATAGACAATTTTGGTGAAGAGAGAGATTGTGTAGAGTGATAATATTGTGACACGTGTCCCATTATATTCTCACAAATATAGAGTATTAAGATTAAGATATATATATATATAGAGAGAAGTGATATAGAACCAACCTTTGGGTTTTTTATGGAACCAAATTTCTGTGTTGTCACGCCACATCATCATCCGTATAATTCTTATTAATATATTTTAAATATAATTTAAAACAAATATTATCCATTAAAATATATTTTAATTTTTTAATATCTAATTTTCCACTTAACCCGTTAGTAAAAACCAGAAAATCAAATCTTTCATCTGCACCACCACCAACAATTTATTTTTTCTGATTTATGATTTATTTTTTCTGGGAAAATCATCTTTCTCCCATGAAGCAAATCAAGTTTTCTACCATTATTACTTATTTTCTCAGCAAAAAATGTCACATCTTAATTGTAGCCATTATTTCATAAAATGTTTTAGAAAGATTTGATGTATAATAGATTAAAAAATTCACTTGTATAAAATGGACAAGTTCTATGATTTTTTTTTTCAATTTACTAACACAAACAAATAATAAATAGTGGTGATGGATGGAAATAAAATGATAAAAAAAAATGATAATACTGAATCAAAATTGGTCTGCACCAAGTAAAAAAAAAAAAAGATCATGAATCAAAATTATTCATACAAGTATGTTGAAAAAATATGAGACCAAACCATACACTAATATCAAATCTTTGAGGGATCACAAATTGGGTCACAAATAATTTGACTACTATTAATTTCTCTTACAAATAATTTGACAAATATTAATTTCCTTACTTTCTGTTTCCATACTTTCTGTTTCCATAAGGAGGCTCATTCATTCAAGGACTTTTGTTGTATAAAAGAATTTGCTTTTCCTTATTTTTCCAATAAAACCTTTTGAATTTGAATTGAAAAGAGCATTGAAAAAAGCATGAACTTGCTCATTGACGGAATCCATCGATTGTTAAAAATAAATAGTAAATCAGAAAAAATAAATCGTTGATGGTGGTGCAGATGAAAGATTTGATTTGCTTAAGATGTTTTCTGGTTTTTTTATTGGGAAATTAGATATTAAAAAATTAAAATGTATTTTAATGGATAAGATTTGTTTTAAATTATTGTTTAAAATATATTTATAAGTATGATGCGGATGATGACTTATAAGTATGATGCGGATGATGACGCGGAATGACACCTCAGTAATCTCGGGGCCCAGGGCGGTCGCCCCTCAAGCCCACCCTCAGGGCCACCACTGGGGAGTAATAGAGTTTTTTTTGCTGACCTATCACGTCTTTTCCTTAATGAGTTTTTTTTGCTGACCTATCACGTCTTTTCCTTAATTTTGTTGATGTGTTGTCCTCTCCTTCATTTTGTTATTCCTTTCGCCCTGGTAAAAGCTACTCATGAGCTTTGGGCACGTAGATTAAAAAATATGATAAGATAAGTTGGTGTATCAAAGGTGATTTGATTAGGAGAGGAGAATATAATGAAATATGAGAGGAACTAGTTTGTAAAAAAGGGTGAATAGTTTTTATTGAGACGAGCGAAAAAGAAAAGTTGGATATCTTTCAGTGGAATAGAAGGAATATAGTTTTATAAAATGTGTATTTAAATGTCATTATGTATAATATAATCAGTGTCATTAATCATAATTAATGTTGGATTGATTTTAAATAATGTCAAGAACAAATATTATTTTAAAATTTATTTAATTATTTAATTATACTAATAAATTAGTAAATGCAGTATGTTATTAAATTTAATTCATTAACTTTAAAAGATTTTGTTTATCAATTTTTTTTATTTGAATTTTACTTTTTAAATATACAATATATTATAAATAATTATTTTTATTAACATTTTGCATAATTAATTAGTGTTTACTAATTTGTTTAAATATGCATTCCACTATTCAATACTTGTATCAGAAAGTGTCGCAAAATCACTTTTAAAAAAAAATTGTTCATTCACAACTTTTGTTTTTCAAAAGTAGTAACTGAAAACTTTTTTTATTCGAATTGTTCATTCATACCTTTTGTTTTTTTAATGGTAGCTTAAAATGTCACCTTATTAATGTTTATTTTGGAACTTACAGACGCGGAATACAACGTTCCCCTTTTTATTGTAATTCGAGATTTTAAATTCGAATTTCAACATTTAACTATTTAAGTACATTTACTCCTAAAAATACTTATATATCCTATTAATATATTACTTATAATAATACAACATCGCACACCCTTACACAATTAATTTAACATAAAATTACATTATATAATACAACATCATTCACGTTTACACAATTGATTTGATATGGAGTTGCATCTCATCCGACTCAAAATCTCAAAACAAACACATACAATCACTATTTATCAAGATTTCTCTATTCAGATTTCTCAGATTTTGTACATAATCCTAACAAACACCTCTTTAGCATCCTAGGTTACATGATATGTTTCAATATGGGTTTACTAGATACTTCATCCGTCCCTTATTTAATGATTTATTTTGTCATTTTTTGTATCCCTTAATGATTAATACTTAAATAACAAAAGAAAATTTTAACTATCCTCTCAAAATATCAAAATATTATATTAAATGTCATTATTTTATTATACTAAAAAACAATTTTATTACCTACTTATAAATTCAAAAAGTCTTTACTTTTTTTTTTTTACAGTAATTCAAAAAGTCTTTACTACCCTCACATTATCTTTCATAATACTAATAAACAATTCATGGGAACTTCTACATATAGTCAAAGTGTCGTATGGTGTCGTATGACTACCGTAGTCAATTAAATCTGAACCATTAAAAATCAAATCTAAAGACTTAAATTTGATGACTTGTTACCTTTTGTACTTTGTGTTGAAAATATTAATTGTATGTATCGTATGATGTCGTACGTTTGTATTTTTATAATTAATTTAATTAATTAAAATATATAATTTTAAAATTACATTTTTATCCTTATGTTATAATTTTTTTTTATTTGGTGGTGTATCCCATTAATTAAGGAGAATGTTTTAAATATGGAAATTTTAATTTTGTTTATAAGAATATGATTTAACGATAAAATATCACAAATAATTTATCATAGATAATTTATATTTATAATTATTTGAAAATAAAAATATAATTTCAAAAATTTAATTATGCACAAATTCAATTCATAGTTCTGTAATTTACAAGTGCGCGCACGACCCAGGCGTCGTGCACCTCTACTGGCTCTGCACGACCAAAGCCTACTACACCGTGCAAACTAAAAAACTTTCAGGAGGTCCACAAGTGCACGACCCAGGAGCAGTGTACTTCTACACGGCCAATGCCTACTACACCGTGCAAACTCAAAAAAAAATTGTAAGTCCATAAGTGCACGACCCAAGAGTCGTGCACCTCTGCACGGCCAATGCCTACTACACCGTGCAAACTTAAAAACTTGTTGCAAGTCCACAAGTGCACGACCTAGGAGTCGTGCACCTCTACACGGCCAATTCCTATTACACCGTGCAAACCGGAAAAAAATTATGCACGACCTTCGTTTTGTTATAATGTCACACGGGTCGTTCTCTCATTTATCGGGGTATTCAACACACGTTATACGTTAATATTCACGTTATACACAATACTCGTATAAAATATCAGGTGGATCTAGGAGAATGGTCTGTACGGTGTCGTTAGTGACGTTAACGACCTTTGTTCCGTTATAATGTTACACGGGTCGTTATCTAATTTTCGTGTGTCAAATATGAAACCTAAGTTCTCCAATGTCATTATTTTACAACTTAACATGTTTTTAAGAAGAGGACAACATAGTTTTACTAAATTTAACGTGTTCAAAAAACGATGCATGGTTTAATTGACAAACAACACATGATTTATATAACCTACAATATAGTTGATTAGTGTGAAAATTGCTTGAAATTCATGTGTTTAATTCACATAATTTTATTGGATTTCGTGCATTATTTATACTAAATTGACTAATTGCACTTGATTTGTAGAAATGGTGTGGTTTGCTATTTTTATAGGGAAAATGAGCATTTTTGGAGTAAAACACGTCTCGATAATTTTATGGAGTCAATCGAAGGAATAAAATGAGAGAAAAGAGTCTCAAGAGAATTAATTTCAGCATTCCCGAGCCCACAAAAGCAGGCCAATTGAGACCCATTTTCTATGGATTGATTTTTAAATATTTGGGCGAGTTCATGAATTAAAAGGGGCAGAGCAGTCCACCTGCTTGATTGCAACCAAACAGCTGAATACTAAATTCATTCACTACCCATTTTATTAATTGATTTCAAGGCCCAAAGGCAATTTGGCCCAATCTGGCGTGAGCAATGAGGGAGGCCCATGATATTTAACATCTTTTGGGAAGCAGTAGCAAAAAATGGGGAGAGGAATACGCGCATGAAAATTGGCACGCAGAACAGGGCATCACTCCATTGGGGGAGAAATCTCTTCTCCTCCCCACCAATCCACTCAATAGATTAGTTTAATTTGTTCTTCCATTTCATAGATAGATTTCAATTTAGTATTTCATTTTATTGTTTGAGAGATTGAAGCATTTGAAGACCTAAGGTGATATTTTTCCATTATAGCAAATTTAATTTAGTAATTTCAATTTCATTCATGTTTTGTAGTTTAAATCATATGAGTTTTATTCTAGTTGTTAATTTAGTTATGGGTTAATCTCCAATTGCCTTAAAGTGTTGCTCGTCCCCGAGCAACGAAAAAAAAATAGAACAAGTGGGAGAATTGCGAAGGAATCCATTCAAGCCAAAATAGAATAAGTGATTGTCAATATCCATCAATTCAATAAAGCCTTGAGGTAGAAAAATCAACAAGCAAGTTCACAAATTATGCTCAAATCCATGCAAGATCTAGTGCTCAATTCACAATTTCCTCACAAGTAAGTGTATCAACTCATCACTCTTGGATAAAGTGACTCATAAACTAGTGGAGCAAAAATGAAAGTTGCAATTGATCAAGTTGCAACTCAAAGTTCTACATTCCACACAATTTACTTCCTTCTTTTCTTTTTAAGCACATTCTTCACCACCAAAACTTTTTGAACACTTTTGAACTTCAAGCTCTACCAAATTCTTGTGCACAAGAGAGTTTTCTTTTTTTATTTTTCTTCTTTTCACATCAACTCAATCTTTTTTTATGCACAACTCACAATTCATCTTTTTTTTTCTTTTCAATCTCTCCACTTTTCAACCAAACAAATCCACCAAATTCATATTTCACCTCAATTTAACCACATTTGCCAACATTCAAGCTCCACTAGTTCATAGGAAAATTAGGCTCATAAAAGATGGACAATGGGCTAAATATGTAGGTTGCCAAAGAATATAGGTCAATAGGCTCAAAGTGGCTAACTACGGAAACATTTCATTTGGTATGGAATATTTGGCCAAGTGACTATTCAAAACAAAGATGGGCTTATATCACTTTCACAAATCTCACACAAAAAGTAGCCTCAAACAAGACAATTGACAAGTTCTAGAGCACACAAGTATGAATGATACTCACAAGAAGGAAAATAGACCATAATATATGAAAGTCTAAGGCTCAAAAGCTCACAAGCTTGTCTAATCATGAATTGAGAGCACCAAACCAAACACAAATCGTCACATAATCAAGTGAACAAGCAAGCATCAATCAATACCAACAAGCTCAACTAAACTTCAAAAACAAACAATCACCATCAATTAAGCCTCAAATACAAACCATCCACAAGATATCTCAATCACCCAAACTAGAAACAACGGTGCAATATAAATGAAGGTAAACACACAAAATCTCCCCCAAACTTAAATGAAACTATCTAGTTGAATGCAAAGTTTGGGGTTAAGTGTGTTACCTAGGAAAATATCCACCAAGTGAGCTCACAAAAGAAGCAAGCTACAGCAACCAATTGTCCCTTGAACTTTTAGCACCAAAGCACCACTACCCTTAAACTCCACCATGCGTATCTCACATCCTTGACCACCAATACAACACTCAACCTACAAAACAAAAACTAAACAAAAGATCAAACAAGCTACAAATCTAAAAATAAAAGAAAGCAATAAAGAATGGGTTGCCTCCCATTTAGCGCTAAGTTTAACGTCTTCAAGCCGGACGGAAATAAAAGAACTCATCGGAAAGGCCATGGATATCGGTCTTCCTTCCCATTGTATTTCAACCTTTGAGCTTCAAACTCAAGAAGGCTCTTATGAATGGAAGACCAAGCATCCACATGTTTCTTCCATACTTTCATCGATGAATGTTCATCTTGCTCTTTCCACTGCTTTCCTTTCTCCTCAAGAATACCTAAACTCTTCTCAACTTCCTTTTTTGAATCAAAGTGATTAAGAGGCAAGATAAAATCAATAGAAGCATCAATATCAAGTAAAGTGCAAATTGAAGAGTGTAAAGGTTTAGAAATGCTCATTTCGCTCTCCAACTTATCTTGTGATGCTTCTTGATTTTCTTGTTCCTTGTAGCTCATGTCCATCAAGGGACGTTCCTCTTTATCATCTTCTTCAATCACCATTAAACTCCTTTCCGTGCTCATGTCTTCAAGTGGATACCCCTTTTTATCCTCATCCTCAATTGGATCCTCTTCTGCTTTCATAGCGATGACCAATGCCCCGATTGTTGAGTTCATCCGCTCCATTCCATTCAGAAGTGACTTGAGTTGATTCTCTCTTTCTTCCATTCTCTCCTTCATGTGTGCAATGCAGAGTTTTTCGATAGTAGTCCTACCCTCATTGTTTGGTGGCCAAAACTCATTGTTTTCCCGAATTTCATCCAAAGCTCTTTGAAATTCATCTTCACCCATATAGTTTTTGAATGCTTCTATAAGAACGGGCGAAGCTTCCATTTTCCCTCAATCATGATATTGATAATGAGAGGGAACTTGTTGCACTTGATGATCGTACTCAAAGCTCCTCTCACTATCATACCAATTTCCTTCTGAAGCTTCATGAAATTCAAAGTGAGGTTCTTCTATAGGTGGAAGAGGAGGTGGACGATACTGCTCTTCAGGTGGTGGAGGAGGATATGGATATGGTGGATAAGGGTGTTGAGGAGGAGGGTATTGATGTGGAGGTGGAGGGTAATATCCTTGAGGAGGAGGTAATGCTTCTTCATTCCTCCAATCTTGATAATAGGAGGGAACTTGTTGCATTTGATAATGGTGATCAAAGTTCCTCCAATCATCGTAGCTCACATCTCCATGTTGTGGAGGATAAATAATACCACGGTGATCATAACAATGATTCCACGGGTATTGATTATATCCATCCATCTAGTCGATTAAGTGCACACCTGTAAAAATCAAAGTATCAAATTCAAAGAAAACCAAATAACAAAAATAAAATGTTACTAGTAACACCACTCAACAAGTTTCAAGTCCCACGTAAGACTCTCAACTAGATCCCCGACAGCGGCGCCATTGACTTGGTTCGTATTTTGCACACTTTTTAGTACAACAATAACAATCCCCACAAGCGTATGGGTTCGTTATAGTTGAGTAAGTATACGACCTAATAGTTATCGTCCAAGGACCTAGTTAATTGAATGTGGAGCCCCGAAACTATAAGTTAAATTGGTGTTATAGAAGCTAAATGTGAGGAGTAAGCAAATACCAACTAAGAAAATAGAAAACTAATGCAATCAACTAAACTAACTCTCAATAATGAAAGTGCAAGGTGAGAAAGCATTGTCTCGGGTGTTTCCGTTTTGTGAGCAATTAAGTGAACTAGTGAACTAATTACATGATTTTACTAAGAATTCGGGTTAAGCTAAAGGCTATCACATAAGTGTGCAAACCCCCTCGAAAGGCATAGGTAAACATCGTGCATTGATTAGCAATTATAGGATCTAACCAAATACCATAAGCTCCTAAGATAGTGTTGCATAAGCACTTTCAACACGGTTACTAATGCTTATGAAACGCCCTCTCACCAAACTCCTAGACGACCTCTATTTGTTTAGTGTCTAAAGTTGTCGGTCTAGCCATTAACACCCCTCTCGGGTGAGCTAATTACTAATTAACTTCTATTCAATTGACCAAAGCTCACACGCACACCCCAATCATGCAAACCCAACTCTCGTTGCAATTAACATAATCGAAAATGCTTGCTAATAGGGTTGATCAATCAAATGAATCAATCAAAGTACAACTCTAGAAACATAAAAACCCAAATTCTAAGCTAATCATGCAATTAATACACAATTTACACTAAATTCTCATCAACACATTCACACCCAAGACAATTTAGGATTAGCCCATGGTTCTAGAAGAGAATCCCATGGCTACAATGCAAGAATTCACAAAACCCATGACAATTAAGAAATAAATGAAAGAAATAAGAGATTTACTAAATTGAAATGAGAATTAAAGAGATATCACCTTAAAACTTGAAATGTAGCTACAAACTTCAATTACTTACAAAGCCCAATGAAAATCTTCACTTGGATTGTCAAACTAAGCAAGAATCTAAGCTATCTATCAAAAGGAAATTGCAAAATATGAAAAAACACCTATTACTATGTGTGATTGGGTGTGTAAATTGCTCTCCAATGTGTGTCCCCCTTTTGAAAAACAAACTTCTGGCCTTTTATACCCTCCCTCTTGAGCTTGGCACGTGTTTCTAGGGCAAAAACGAAGTGGGGCAATTTTTTGCAACTTGGTTGTTCTCTCTTTGAGGATCATCATCTTCATTTGGTGGAAGATTCATCTCTTCAATATTTTCCATCTCAAATGGTTCTTCTATGACTCTTTGTCGGTTCCTACTTCGATTCCTTCTTCTTGCGTGTGCCTCGATCTCAAGGTCTAATGGTTCAAGATTTCCTCCACGTGATCTTGTGATCATGCACCTACAAAAGAAAAATGTCAAAGTCCACAAAGATGAACAAAAACAAAATAACAAAAAGAAATGCTACTATCAATAACACTTAACAAACTCTAAGTCTCACTAACAACACTCGCTTAAGTCCCCGGCAGCGGCGCCATTGACTTGGATGAATTTTTGCACACTTTTTACAACTATACGATCCCCACAAGCGTATGGGTTCGTTAATAGTAAGATAAGTATACCAAGTAAAATTTCGTTCCAAAGACTTAATTAAGTGAGAATGAGTCCCTAAAGTTGCAAGTATTCATGCTATTGTAGTAACTAAATGATGTGTTTGGATTTTCGGGAATAAGCACAAAAGTAGTAAATTATATTAACTAAAGTAATAAGAACTAGTGACAAGAAATGACAATCTATCTAACTTTCTTTTGGAAAGTGCAAGAGAAGTGTATTGCCTCGGGTGTTTCCGTTTTGTGAGCAATTTAGTGAATTAGTGAACCAATTACATGATTTTACGACAAATTTGGGTCAAGCTAAAGGCTATCACATAAGTGTGCAAACCCCCTCGAAAGGCATAGGTCAACATCGTGCATTGATTAACAATTATAGGATCTAACCAAATACCATAAGCTCCTAAGATAGTGTTTCATAAGCACTTTCAACACGGTTACTAATGCTTATGAAACGCCCTCTCACCAAACTCCTAGACGACCTCTATTCGTTTAGTGTCTAAAGTTGTCGGTCTAGCCATTAACACCCCTCTCGGGTGAGCTAATTACTAATTAACTTCTATTCAATTGATCAAAGCTCACACTCACACTCCTAATCATGCTACCCAACTCTCGTTGCAATAAACATAATCAAACATGTTTGCTAATAGGGTTGATCAACCAAATGAATCCATCAAAGTACAACTCTAGAAACATAAACACCCAAATTATAAGCTAATCATGCAATTAATCCACAATTACACTAAATTCTCATCAAAACATCCACACCCAAGACAATTTAGGATTAGCCCATGGTTCTAGAAGAGAATCCCATGGCTACAATGCAAGAATTCACAAAACCCATGACAATTAAGAAATAAATGAAAGAAATAAGAGATTTACTAAATTGAAATGAGAATTAAAGAGATATCACCTTAAAACTTGAAATGTAGCTACAAAATTCAATTACTTACAAAGCCCAATGGAAATCTTCACTTGGATTGTCAAACTAAGCAAGAATCTAAGCTATCTATCAAAAGGAAATTGCAAAATATGAAAAAAAAACACCTATTACTATGTGTGATTGGGTGTGTAAATTGCTCTCCAATGTGTGTCCCCCTTTTGAAAAACAAACTTCTGGCATTTTATACCCTCCCTCTTGAGCTTGGCACGTGTTTCTAGGGCAAAAACGAAGTGGGGCAATTTTTCTATGCGACTCGGCCGAGTTGGGGTCACTCGGCCGAGTTTATCACTTATAAAAACGTTATGCGACTTTTCCAACCGAGACTCGGCCGAGTGAGGGTCACTCGGCCGAGTGGTCTTCAATTCCAGTGTCTACTGTATTCCACCTTACTCGGCCGAGTTGGCTCACTCGGTCGAGTATGCAGTAAATTCAAATATTGCAGATTCGGCCGAGTTGACTCACTCGGCCGAGTGTGCAGTAAATTCAAAAATTGCAGATTCGGCCGAGTTGGCTCACTCGGCCGAGTGTGCAGTAAATTCAAAAATTGCAGATTCGGCCGAGTTGACTCACTCGGCCGAGTTCCCTCCTTCTCTTCTCGTTTCATGCATAACTCTCTATCCCGATGCCCGATCGGCTTGATTCTCGTCTCATTTCGACCCTCTTCTTGATGCCTTTCTTGTGGTTGACTCATTTGATTGATCCAACTGCTGGATTTCTCGTGATTTGCTTCAAAACTCCTTGCTTTACCTGAAAATCAAACAAAACATTCATGTATCAACATCTAACAATTAGCTCATGATTACACGAAAGTTGTAAGAATTTCTTGCTATCTAGAGCATAATTGACCCACAAATTCGAGCAATCTCACGGCAAATCAATAGCGATTGAGTGAAATGACCGATTATTAATCAGTTGTGTACTGTCCAATGAATATGGCATCTAAATGCAAATAATCACTCCAAACCCTTTAAAATAATGGCCATGTAAGTTATTTGACACTTGTACACAACATAATGTGTTGTTAGTGACGTTAACGACCTTCGTTCCGTTATAATGTCACACGGGTCGTTCTCTCGTTTATTGGGGTATTCAACACACACTATACGTCGATATTCACGTTATACACAATACTCGTATAAAATATTAGGTGGATTTAGGAAAATGATTTGTATGGAGTCGTTAGTGACGTTAACGACCTTCATTTCGTTATAATGTCATACGGGTGGTTATCTCATTTTTGTGTGTCAAATATGAAACATAAGTTTCTCGATGTCATCATTTTACAACTTAACATGTTTTTACGAAGAGGGCGACATGGTTTTACTAAAGTTAACATGTTTAAAAATGATGCATGATTTGATTGATAAACAACACATGATTTATATAACTTAGAATATAGTGATTGAGTAAAATGACTAATGCTTATTTAGTGGTGTACTGTCCAATGAACATGACATCTGAAATGCAAATAATCACTCTAGACCCTTTTAAATAATAATCATGGACGTTATTCGACACTTGTACACAACATACAGTGTTGTTAGTGACGATAACGACCTTTGTTCCGTTATGATGTCACACAAGTCGTTATCTCATTTTTTCGAGTTTTCAACACACGTGTTACATCGATATGTCCATGTATACATTTTACACACTAGTTGTAGTAATGGGTATGTGAAGGTGAGCGAATGGTGACTATATAGTCGTTAGTGTCCATAACGACCCGCGTTCTGTTAGAATGTCACTCGAGTCGTTATTTTATTTTCTAGAGTTTTCAAACCTTCTTTTATGACCACATCCACATTGTACACACAATCGTAGAAATGGCATGTGAAGGTGATCGAATGATGAGCATAATCGTTAGTGCTCATAACGACCATCGTTTTGTTAGAACGGCACATGAGTCGTTATTCTATTTTCTAAAGTTTTCAAGTCTTTTTTATGTCCACATTCTCATTTTATCTAACTGCATCACTTATACAATAGAGTTATAGTGTGAAGGAGTTGATAATTTTTCAATTGTATATTCTTCGATAAATATAACATTCAAAATGCACTCAAATATTTTAAATATTTAAAATGGGGTGATGAAAGTTATAAGGTGGTTGTATAATATACACAAGTTTGTTTATACACATAACGACTCGTGTTGCGTTATAATGTCATACAAGTCGTTATTCATTTTATAGTGTTTTAAAAAAAAAAAATTATCCGCATTTTATATATTTTTAATAGTAGCGCGCATGTGATGATTAACAGATTATTAATATATAGTTGCTAGTGTCCATACCGACTTGCATTCAATTATAACGTCGTACGAGTAATTATTCTGTTTCCTAGTATTTAATTTTAAGTCTTTTTCTACATTTTATATCTTAGTTGTAATAACGAGCTCATGATGGTGAACGAATGATAAATTTATTGTCTCACTTGGTCACTTCTACATGACTAATTTTTCATTCAATTACCTGCCCACATATTAACAAATGCAACAACAATTTACAACTTGCAAGAGTTGGAATGGAAAATTATGTAATGAATAAGAAAAATAAATGTTATTTCTCCTTGAATTGGAAAGGTATTATAACCCAGAGAATTTACAACCTTCAAAATCTTGTATTGCACAAGATGAGAAGAACAAAATTGATGTACATATTTAAATAGGAAAAAAAAAATCCTATATGAATATCAAAGAAATTCTATCTAACTCATATTAACAAAAGAAGTTAAAGAATGGTTTAATGAACTAGTCCTTTTACAAATGAGAGTTGCACTGCACAATGATGCCTACTCCTACAAGAAAGATTGTTGCTCGATCGAGTTGACTCAGCCCAACCCGGGGATTCTAACCTTACGCGTTTTTTGCTTCTCAGAGTTAAATTCACTTGCTCTAACGCATCATGTTGTAGCAGCGAAAGGTAGTCTCGTAAACAGCCAATTCGCGGCCCAGCTCCCGTACTCCATTTAGTCGATAAATGCTTCCCAAGTGGGAACGACTTCGTTTCTTTCTGCAAATTGATTCTTTGGGAAATGCATTCGTCTGGGATAATCTCGTCTCTTGTTTCGTCTGGTGACTCTGGAGAGAAACCTTCAATGCTCGATTGACATTCACTCATCAACTTCACTAATAAGTTATCTTTGGATGGAATCTCAAGAGCACTCAATTTTATGCCAAATTTAGCAACAGATTTCTCATCCGCAGGCATAATTTGAACCGAATTTGATCCAATCACGTTTACGCTTCTCACACAACGATCCTTCTCCCCCAATTCATCTACGGAGGCGTTGCTTCTCAAGTATAGACGTTCGTCTTCTTCTTCAACGATGCAATCAAGCTGGAGCAAAAACATCAATTTCATAAGACTACAAATCTTGATTTCTAATGACATTAAAATAATATTTTGCATAAGCTAAGCTTATATATACCTTAACATCAGCGAGATCCACATTGTACTCCATGAGAAACGAGACGAAATCTTGAAAATTTTCTGGGGTCGAGCGATAATGATCATTGTGAGGCCAGACGGCCTTCAAGGCGCCGTTTTCAGCGACTATCCTCCCAGCTGCCACCGTAGCTCCACCAGCCAATAAACTCGAATGCTGAAACGAGCCCTTCTTTTTCTTTGCAACGTATTATGTCTTAGACGTACTAAGGACAAAAATCCACTTAGAACCTTTAGTGGTGTCAAGAAACTCCCCTGTTTGGAAAGTGAAAAACTCTATCATTGATCATTTATGAATGTAAACTTTATCATTGTGACTTATTTGAGCCTTATTTTGTGTGAACTCAAACTTAAGGTTATTATAGAATTTTCAAAAATAAATCTAAAAATGTAAGCTCTACTCTAACAAAAATTCACTAAATTGTTAGTGAATGTTTTTTCATCAATTTAAAAATCAACCTCCAATCATCACTTTGGCTTCCTTAGCATCAACAATAATCTTGTTGGTATCACAAATAACAGCCTACGTCGCAAGGTGAGCATCAACATGAGCTATATTTGATGAATTTGCATATAAGAGCATGAAAGCCTGCATCACAAAAGCAATAGATTAACATAATAATTTTATAAAGATTTTTTTTTCCAGGCACTTTAGCATCATCCGGAAAGGAACCTTTTTAATTCAATTCCTGCCTAGACAATAGATCCGGAAAGGAACCTTTTTAATTCAATTCCTGCCTAGACAATAGATCCGGAAAGGAACCTTTTTAATTCAATTCCTGCCTTGAAATTTAGCCTTCTTTAGCATAATCAACAAATATATTTTGAAGTTGTAATAACTAGATTTTTACAGGGATGTTAATAAACCAAAATAGAACATGCCAATCTTCACCCATTAACATCCAATTGCTGACTAATTATCAAGTGAAAGCCATTGGACCAATCTAAGTACTTATATATAAATAGATAATTATGTGCAATAAATTAGAATCATTAACAAAACCTCAAATTATCAATAACTCATTATGCTCAAACTCAATTCCATTGTCCAAACAAAGCCTAACCAACCAGCAGAAAAGAAACAGAGACACAAAAATCTAGATACGTAATTTTTGCCTTACCTGAGCGGCGAAAGTAAGGCGGCTTGAAAGGGGACGCACGACTGTGCAAAGACACCGCTCGAGAAGTCCCTTCTTGCGAGTTTTCCTAACCTGGCGACGTTTTCCTAATTTGTGGACGACAGACGCGAACCAGGTTTCTGGACGGCGAAAGTACGGCGGTCGGAAAGGGAGCGAACACGATCTCCCTCAGCTCGCGACCCGAACACCCCGCTGAATTCAAAAGGAGAATCGAAGACACGACACTCGTAAATTTGGGGAAGAAGACACGGCGCTCGTAAATTTGGGGAATAAATTCGTTTTCTCCAACACAAGATCATATTAGGCAAATTGAAAGAACCCTAATTTCTGGACTGAATATTGCGTACTCTTGTTTTCTCAAACAATGAAATTGGGGGTATAACTAATGTATTAAAATTTGATTTAATTTCGTTGGAATTGTAAGTATTTAATTTTAAAATAATGATTAATAAAATTTGTATTAAAAGGGTATAATAATAATTTTGTTATTTTTGATTAAATAAAATTAATTAAAAAATAATAATTTATATTAAAGAAGGGTAATATAGTAAATAATAAAATACACTTTAAAAAATAATTATATTAAAATAAACCTGTATAATAGGTATTAGGTTCATACGACGCCACATGACGCGATTCGACGTGATGACTATATAGTCAATTTGTACAATTTGACTACACTAAAAAAAACCCACATATATTAAAACTCGTGCCAAAAAACTATGGGTTTTTAAATAGGGGACGGGGTATATTTTTTCACTAATTTCATGAGATGCCATAAATATCAATATTTTAATATATTAATGTTAAAATTTATTTTTTAACCAAAAATAAGGAAAATGATTAATTTAGTAAAGAAGACATATACAATTATCAAATAAAATGATAATTAAAATTACATAAAAGGAATTAATTGGATGACAAATATATCATTAAATAATTTATATGGATAAGCATATATAAATAAATTTTACTATTGATTCCGACTAATAACAAATCAAATTTTTTTAAATAGATTAATATTGATATCAAATAAAAAAAAGTAATTTACGTGGACAATGTTTACCATACTATTTAAAAAAAAAAATCCCTCAAGATATCTAAATATTATCTTCCATATTACTAATAAATAATGCATACATGAAAACTCGTGTAAAAAAAAATTATGGATCTTTAAATACTGAACGGAGGAGTATAATTTTTACCAAATATTTCCTTCATCCATCTATAAATATGTATAAGCTTTAATAGGAGTACACCGACGTAGGAAGTATTCTCCTTATATCCGAATGAAAGATACCAATGAGGTTTGATACACAAAAGTTAAGAAAATTAGAATATTACTTTTTAGTTAAAAATACGTCTAATGAGATGAGACCATATCACCATTACCCTAAATTTTCCTTTACAACAGAGCACAATTTTAAGTAAGGATCTCTAGACAAAATCATTTCAAGATTCCCAAACAACCAAATACCATAAACCATATTTACATTCCTAAGCATTGCAATTTATCTATGTTTTAATAGTATTTAGATTTTGTCAAAAGAAAAAACCGAATTTTACGAGCCCGCCCACGACTGGGGCAGAATCATCTGCGAGTCCCAACAACCCGTTTAACATAACAAAACTAGATAACCAAATTACCCAGGCAATCCACAGAACATACTGCAAATAAAAACTGAAACAGAAAGACTATAAAAGGACCTCGAAACAAACTATATTGTTGCCTTCCCCCCTTGCTGATTCTAGCTAGCTAGGTTTACAAGATTGGAAGTTACTCCCACAATCTTTTTAAAGAAATAAAAAGAAACGAGCAAAAAAATAAACTGACAGAACGAACGACAACTGACTGACACAATAAAACAAAGATTTTCACGATTAACACGAAAAAGGAAAAAAAAAAAAAAAAGCCATAAAACCCAAAACCCAAAGAAAAGAAAACCTGTTGACAAACTAAACAATACCACCCATCATGAGGAAAAATGGGCCTCGGTGTCCCCCTCCCAGCTCCACATACATTCCCCCTGCCTGATAAAAGCAGCTCCATCATCCCATCAGACCTAGCTGCTCTTGAGCAGTGATCGATTTAGCAACCATTTGCCACTCCATCAACAAGATTCTTCTCTGTAACTGCTTCTACTGATTTCGGTACGACACCTTCTACGGTGCTGGTGGTCTTCGTATCCGCAGCTTCCTTGTGTGAATCATTTGCTGCTGCAATATCACCGTTTATGTTTTCCGTTGTCTTCCCTTCAGCAGGCTTCCCTTCCCAAACCTGTAAACAAAATTCCATTAAGTAAACACCTCATAAAGATGTAACAGGCATTCAGCACAACTAGAAATGAAAAATAAAAAAATCACCACCTTCTGGATCTGCTGAAACTTGGCTTTCTTATCCTGGATTCTCTTCTGTCGATCCTCATAGAAATCAAAATCATCCAGGATACACTGTTTGCTAGTATGCTCCTTGAAAATTTTGAGCAACTGAATGCCTTGGTCAAGTTTAACCTGTAAAAAAATTAAACCAATTCTATAAGCACGACACACACTGAGAAATTGAAAAGATAGAATTAAGCAAAATAACCATAACATTAGCGAAAAGCACAATAATTAGCACACCTCTTGGGTGTCCCTGCTGTTAGTAACAGGTTTATTCTCATTGTTTTCAAGGGTAATATGCTTCAGCAAACTGTTGGGGACATCCTTCACAATGTGCCACTTAACAGGGAAACAACCGATCCACTTGTCCTGCTGCCAGTACTCAACATTCTTGTTGAAATCAACGGGACCAGTCATCTCCGCAACACCAACAAATTGACCACTCGTATTGACCTACACAAAATATAAACATCAGTATAGATGAGGAAATACAAACTGATACAGGTCATTGCAACTCAATGCCAGATGCTTACAGAGAAGAAAAGGAAAATAGGACAGTCCCCAGGTCTCTGTTGAGCGTCTTGGTAAGCAGCATCCAACTTTTTGTTACCATTAGGCGTGCTAGCCCAAACATTGTACTTCACACTCTTGTGAACATCATCCTCACTGTACGACTTGATTATAAAAAACTTTGCATCAGCATATGTCTCCGCAAAATCAGATCGGTTGTATTGTTCGCGGTCAGGGGTCCCACTTGACAACTTCTCATCATTATCAGTTGTTGCAATCAAGGGGATGTTTTGTCCTTTGACAGCCAGCGCCACTGGTGTGAAGCTCTTCAAATTCTTAGTATTTTTTGCTCTTGGTCCCCTGTTAAGTTCATTCAGCCCATCTATGCTCTCATTTCCATAATTGTAGAAGCTATTTCCTCTACCCCTGGGCTTGTTGTATTTACTATCAACGGCCATCCAGCCACGTCCATTTGCCCGTGCATCATAGCTATTTGCTCCATAGCCCATGCCAGATCTGTAGGCACTCCCATACTGGCTATATAGTTTGTTTGGATACATTCTATTAATGTATCCGCTAGCTGTGGACATTGGCCTAGGGTGGTGCACTCCCTGAAAAAGGAACAAATTATATTCCGAGTTAGTGTCAGACTACAGCAACACACTCAATGGCACTAAACTACAAGAAAGAACATCTTCAACTGATTTTCCGACGAACAGCTTTGCATATGGATCTTCAGTCCACCCAGAATGGACACATGCATGGCAATACATGGTTCAATACCATCCAAAATGCAAAGCTTCTAGATATTCATCAATAAAAAGGAAGACGAAATACAGAATAATGCAAAGAAAAGTGAGGTACTTTAGACATACCACCATATGAGGTCGGTAGCTCTGATTCCTTGATGAGTGAACGCCATTTCCATTTGATGTGGTCATTGAAGAACTAGTTACAGGCCTTTGCTGTCCATCTGAATAGTACGGGTTCTCTAACCAGGGAACTGGAGAATGCAAACCCTCATACGCATATCTTGGGTCCTGAAAACCAGAAGCAGGAAGTCCTCCAGGCAAAGCACCCCTTCCATAAGACCCATTCATATTGAAAGATGAATTTTGGTAAGGAGCTCTTGCTGGTGCTGTACCATTGTTTCCCTTTGCACTTCCACTATTGGCAAGGCCATTAGATTTCGGCATGTCAGCACCAGCAGCAGTGGTAATCTCACCTTTTGCAGGAGCAGCTGGAGTGGGGAACTGACCACTTGTTGGTGTCATTGACTGGAAATAAGGAGTGGGGTATTGATAATGCTGTGCACCATATAGATGACCATCATGTCCCACAGTTGGGACAGGGGAAGCAGCAGGAGAGTATGGGCCATATGGAGCATAACCATAGCCATGATACATGAGTGATCCATTATCCGCATAAACTCCCTGAAATTCATAAAGGAAACAAAAGGAGGACCGCATTAGCATATGATGCATCTCAGGGATTGAACATAACTTCAATTACAAAGCTTGAAGATTATTGGGACATTCAGAGGAACTTACAGGAGTCAATTCAACTCCTTCTTGATTCATATATCTGGTATAGTCCTCCCAGTCATTATCACTACCATCATAGCCTGCAAAAATTAAACTAGTTATGACAAGTAGACAACCAGAAAAGAACCCAACCACCATAGAGCAGCATACAAGATAAAACATTTAACTTCAGGTATACTGGGGGAACATACAAATGAATTGATTTGTCAAAATTACAATAAAAATGGCATACCTCCATAGTAGTACCCAGCCGAAGGATAGCCACTGGGAAGGTAGCACATCGTTGGATCCATAAAATCAGGCAACAAAGGTGTCAATGATCGATCTGACTGAATCCCATTGGACACATTATTGGTATCAACTGAAGGCTGCATGATAAATCGCTAAATTAATTAGGGTAAAAAGAAAAAAGTGTTGAGGACCTAGAAATTGCAAACCACGTCACTGTCCACATTCCAAAATAGACATAGTCTCACCTTCTTTGTGGCCTCAGGTACTTCAATAGTCTTGGGCTGGGAGTCCAATGTTAACTTTTGCAACAACTCTGTAGCTTCTGTAGCAGTAAAAGTTAAGGAATACATGTTCACTGAAGAACTATTTCCAAATTCTCGAACATAAAGATAACAAGACAGAGCAAAATCCACAAACAATTTTCAAAAAAACCAAGGAGTTCTACGAATTAGCTGTTTAAAGTTGAAAAACAATTCAAAACATAAACTCCTCCAAGCGTAAACCAGTACTTTAGAAATAAGAAGAAACAAAACTAATTCTATCGGGAGGGCATTATATAAACCCCAAACCCCCAACCCACCCGCTTTTCTCTATTTAAATAAATTAACCAACAATAACAGAAGATAAAACGAAATCAACTTCTGTTATCACTAATAACACTCAAGTGGCACAAGCCAAACAATAAAATCATTCCAGCAAGAATAAGAAGAGCAGCCCAGTAGCGTTAAAAGCAAATTCAAACTTGAAGAGCACCCCCTCCAAGCTCGAACCACTGTCCCAGATGATTAAAACCTAAAATATACGCACACACACATGAATACAAGGAGCTTATATAGGTATATTAAACAAAAAACCGAAGTCTTTCTGTACAACAAATTAACTAGCAACAATAAAAGATATGACCACATGAATTTCACCCCCAGCAAACAAATCAGCAAAGTGGCAAATTTCACACACACAACAACAACAACAGCCGACTCTCGGCTCAGATCTACACAAGCATGGAAACATTAAATTGAAACAAAACGGAGCAATAAACAGAATTGAAAGCGGGAAAAAAGGATACGATCTGCCGGAGGAGCAACGGCGGCCATGACCTCGGGAGAGACTAATGGATCTCTTGATTCACGGAAAGGGGGGAGAAGAGAGGGAGGCGGAGAGATAGAGGCGGAGAAGTAACACAGCCGCCACAAAGAGCGAGCGAAGGAGAAATAAAAAGGGTTTGGGTTTTGGGGAAGAAAGAGGGGGGCTGCGTCGAGGGTTTTGATTCATCTTAAATTGGTGATTCAAATGCCACCACCTCTTCTTTCTTTTCAGTCCCTCGATTTCCTAATATTTGCAGATCTGTCCATGTGATACCCTCACCCGCCTGTGACGCACTTGTCGGTTCCTATTGGCTAGATCCGCCACGTGGCATTTCCTTATTTGTCCGGTTGTGTCATGTGTGACGCGTTTTAGTGCTGCTGTAGGCGGAGTCGAGAAGAATAGTAAAAGGACAAAAAAGTCCCTGTCGGGTATGATTTTTCCCATGAGAGGAATTGTGGACTTCTACGGTGTTCTTCTCTCTTAAGGAAATAAATTTCTCTTTAAAAAATAATAATAACATAAATATCTTACTTTCCAACACCAGCCAAAATATTTATTTAAGGAGTGTACTTTTTTTTTTTTTTAATAAATCTCAATATTTAATTTAAATATTCATTAATTCGAGGATCAATTCTATAGTTCATTTGTGAAAACTAATTTAAAATTAGAGTTTTATATTTTGTATGAGTTGACTCCTTAATAATTATTTATATCTTAGAGATGCGTATTATTTGAGATTTAAAAAAAAAAAATCAACTTAATTTGTTTTAAGTGTACTCGTATTGAATTTTTTTATTATTTTTTTGACGGGGTGTACTCGTATTGAATTTTATTTATCTTACTAAAATAGAAAATGAGAGTGATTGAAAAGATAAACTCTACATTTTTTTAAATTATTTTATCTTATTTTCTAAATTTTAGCAATTTAAAAAAGAATCTAGAGTTTATAATTTAAATATTTTTTTCCATACTTATATTTTGTCACTCTAATCTTTCCTCTCATTCTTTTTTGTATATTAGTACTATTTACTAAAAATAATTACGAAAGAATAATTTATCTCTTATTTCTCCTTTCATTCCTTTTCTATGGCATTAATACTTACTGAAAATAATTAGAAAATAATAATGTATCTTTTATTTCTCTTCTCGTTCTTTTCCTTGTAGATTAATAATCTATGACATAGTAGAAAGAAAAAAAATACGAGAGATGAATAATAAAAAATCTTAATTAAATTTTTGATAAAGATCTTTTGAAGAATAAATGTTGGTCTCTAAACGAGTATCGATGGTGAGAAAGTTTAGAGGGGTGAATAGACTTTCTAATTTTATAAACTTTTTGCGTATTGATCACATGAGACGATCATAAGACCTATATGCTCTATCGTCTGACCCAAATTGATTTGGGTGGAATTTACACCACTTTTAGTGTGATTTCATTGATTTATGGGTTGATTATCATTGTTTTGGTCGAAATAAGAGAAATGTAGTGTTTTATCGATTTTGTAGGTAAAAACGAAGGAATTTAGGAGCAAAACACATACCACAAGTCATTGGACCAAAAAGAGGAGTGCACCATTGGATCCGGCTCGAAAAACAGAGTGGAATAGCAAAAATAATTGAGTCGATCGGAGACCGGAAGCTCGAGAAACGGAGGAAGGAAGTTGGAGGACGAAAACGAAGGACGAAGGCCAAAGACGAAGCTTTGGCCCGGCCGGGCGGCCAAGGCCAGCACTTATGCCCATCTACGAAGTTAAGGCCAGACCGAGCGGCACCACTCGCCCGATCGGGCGGCCGAGCAAGCCAATCCACTCCTCCATTTACGAAACTTCCACCCGGTCGGGCGACATCACTCGCCCGGCCGGGCCACTTCCGTTCAGCCATTCCGTCCGGCCGAGCCACTTCATTTTCGGTGCCAAAAGTGTATTTTCTCCATTTTTTAGGGATCTACTTGCAATTTTCACATCCAAACCCTGCCCAACACTATAAATACCCCCATTATTGAATTCAAAACAACTTAACCCCTTCCTCAAGAACTCTTATACACATTTACACATACTTGGAGGTGATCATCATCAATTTCTTCAATTCTCCATCAAATCAAGAAAGTAAGGCACCAAGAGCTTTGGAATTCAATTACCCGTCATCCATTAGACTAAACTTCCTCTTTCTCTTTCTTTTTATTTGTTTATTTCATTAGTTTGTGTTAATTTTATTATGTTGATTGTTCGCTATAACACTTTTGGTTCTAGGGCTTTGTAAATATTTAGATTGAAGTTTATGAACTAATTTCTTATTTTAAATGGTGTTTGTCTCTTATTCGTGTTCTTAATTCTTATATGGAAGCACATTGTTATTGGTCATGATAATGTGTTTGATCTATTGTTAATTGAGGTAATATCGAGAGATTTATTTCATTAATCGTACATAAGCATGCAACCCAATATTATTATGAGCTCGAGAGAGGATTAATTATTGGGAGGGAATTGAATGATCATTTAGGCTAATTTAGATGATACAATATTTGTGAGGTAGAGATACGAACTTATATTGTATTCTCCTTTGGATTAGTTAGATCGAGAGATTGATTAATTTTTCTTGGGTAAATAACTAATAGAGTCACCTCACCCCATCTTTTCTCTAAGGGCATGTTTGTTTTGGGATGGGAAATCCGGATTTGGGATTTCGAAACTCCACCCCCGTTACAGTTTGGGATTTTGATTTAGGATTTCAAAATCCTACCCTATAATCCCTATAAAAGTCAACCCTATAAATATCTACAAACCCTATATAAATACCTATAAAACCTATAACCCTATTCTATAAAGTTAAATCCTACCCTACATAAATCTCAAAACAAACACAAAACATAAAAAGCATTAGGATTTTAAAATCCACTAGATTTTGAAATCCGGATTTCAAAATCCTCAAAATCCCAAAACAAACATGCCCTAATAGAACCAGCATAATTTTTTTAATCTAATAGAGTCAAAATTTGAATTTTTTGTCAATTATGCCCTTCCACCATATTTTGAAATTTTGAATTTATAAAATACACAATTATTAGTCAACTAAACATCCAATCAATTCTTAAATGAAATTTCTCGAATTCCCGAAAATCTATCACCTTCTAAAATTTAAAAACTTTCCTAAAAGGTAGGTCTCTCCATTTATTTCGTTTAATTTTGTTAAGTTAAGGGATTCTGGAAATCTGCATTTCAACCCACATATATGCAGTGTCGAATGCATATTCATATGAACTTGTAACCTTTTAACTATAGAACCACGTAAACTATCAACAACTAAGACATTGCATATCCGTATGACATGTATCATGTGCATACATAATAATATGCGTGAGTAGGTGCATATCATTTAAACACTTAAATATCGGTAGAATATGTTTGTGCACAGGAGTCGACATGTCTGTACATGTTTCAAATGCAGAAGTTAATGCACATGTAGGATATGTGTCAATGCAGTATTTAGTGCATGTGCATACTATCAATGATTGATTTGATGATATGAACAATAATCGAACGATAAAAAGCAATAGAAAAGTATTGGATACCTCCTATCATCTTTCACACACTCACTGCGTGAATATACACACACTCACATCCTTCAATGGCAGAAGTGACTGAATCCGTGACTGAGTTGCCGGTGAAGAGACAGCGGGAGGAGGAACAGAACGGCGCCACTTCGGTCGATATGGAACAGAATAACGGCACTACGACGGCACTACCCGACTCTATCTCCTCCGTTATTCATGGATGGTTTTCTGAGATTGAAAATTCAATTTGAGACATTTCAATGCATATACGAAACTCGGAAATCGATTTTGAAAATGGAAGTTGTGCAATTTTACAGAAACGATTTCAGGGAATAACAAAGAATTTGATAATTTAATTTTCGAATTTGGAAACTGAGTGACTTTCTGTTATCATAACCCAAATTATAGGAATTAACTAGTTGCCCATTTTATGGAATTTCAAAAATTCGATTTAGTTTTAAATCAAGCAATTAATTTAAATAATGAGATTAAGGGCATTATAGGTTTTTTGGCTTTAATCTGACTCTATTATATAATTATTAAAGTTGGTGTTTCTATTTGCTTAATGGATAGTAATAATGACTCTATTAGGAAATAATCTCATTTTTCTTTAGTGGTCAACCTTAGAAGAGGATAAACTTAATTTCCATTTGAATGAGTCATAAATCATAGATGAATGTCTAAACATTGCAAACGCCTTGGAACCTACTTTCTCCTACTTGAGTTTTATTCGTATTCTTTTCGTTTTCGTGATTTGCATGATATTTGATCGATTTTTGTATTACTCTTTTATTGTTTATTCGTGACACATGATAGGCAATTTTAGGGTAATCTACCGTTCAAACTTATCGATCACGTCTATTTAGAATTCAATCAACAAAATACGCTTTTACACTACACCTCTCCGTGGGATCGACCTTGTACTTATCACGCTACAATATACGTCGTACACTTGCGGTTGTGTATTTTAATGTTAGATAATACATGAATCACAAATATATGATCTGATCTAGAGTGTTAGTGTGTATAGCAGATTAAGATAATAAATCTACTTATTGCTTAAATTAGCTGGTCATTTGAAAAACTATCTTAACAACTATAAGTGCGGAAATGTGTAGGCCCTGAGACTCGTGAGTTGAATGAAATCCTTTGAATAAAGAATGACTTTAAATCAATGAATGACATCAGCTGATACAAGGTATCTGCTGATTGATAAAATTATACTTGTGAATTTTGACTCATTTGAAAACTTATGATTTTAACCAAAATATGAATAGCAATATAAACAATATAAAGTTGTAAATAAAACTATAACAACACAATATTTATAGTAGTTCGAACAACTTGTTCTACGTCCACTCTCACTAATCAGATAGTGAAGTTATATTCATTACTAACTTTATAGTCTCAATATAAGACTTTGATCGAGATACACAACTTTTTGTGTATACGGATCTACTTGTTGGTTAGAGAACAAGTACCCTTTACAAATTGGTTGTTCTAACTGTAAATGTAAAAGTATATGTATAACCAACTCAATGTGATGAGAATTACACTGGTATTTATAAGCACTAAAGATATGAATCTTAAAGTTAGCTTAGGATTGGAAACTTAGAGATAAGGATAGAAAATATTTTCTAACTCTAAAGAACTTAATAGAATGCTTTAAGAATGTTAAGTGTTCTTGAGGTCTGCTAATTTCTTGAGTTCTTGCTAATGGAGTTTTCGTACATTGTTCCAAAGAACAAGTCTTGTATTTTAGAGGATTTGAGCTCCAAACTAGTCGTTGGTGAGAAATTAGCTATTGCATGCAAACCTTCTATATTTGGATTGAGATCTTTCTGATTTGATGTATTCATTGTAATCTGATACGACATCACCTTAAATGGAAATGTGCATTCAATGTTAATTTAATGTTGTGTACGATCCTGCAAAAGATCTTTGCAACCTAGTTCAAGTCAACTCAAATGGTTGTGTTGGTATCTTCTCATTGGTCCACATCAACCAAATTGTTAGACTATCTGTCTTGTCTTCTAAAAAAGTAATTCACATGTTATCCGACATTCTCTTTGTCTTCTGTTATCATGAATGCCTCTGCTTCCAATGTATAACATTTTAACTCTTCTTCAAGGTGCTTTCATCTTAAATGCTATCTGTCATGTGAACAATCAGATGAACTAGACTTTAATGCTTTTAAGGCTTCTTCTAGACAAGATCAGATGAAGCTCATATATGTTGAATACGTCTTCTGATTTATTGAAGATTATCATATAGCTTCTATCAGCTGATAAGGTACATAAGAACCTTTCAATCTGATTTCACTAATGAGCTTCGAGGTCTTCTAGTCTTTAGGCTTTACTCTTAAAGTTTTGAGCATACGCGTGTTTAACCAGATGTAGTATCAGCTGATATACATACAATTGATCCACTGACTAAGACTTAGACTCTATTTCAATACTTTTAAACTTTATAAAACAATTTAGGTATTCTTATACTTGATTACATTTTATTGTACAAACACTTGCTCTACTAATCTGATTTTTTGCTATCAAAATTAAACATAAGGAATTACAATCAGATTAGGGACTCCCAACAATAAATTGTGAAGAAATGGTTGAAAATGATAGATATTTACTTTCAAATTAGAAGGCAAACAGGGTACCATTAATATGTGATTAATGCAATTTATTTAATTATTCTTCCCTGTTTTTCAACGTTTTGAATATTAGGATGAAAAGTGCACCTACTCCTAGACATGCGCAACCGCGAAAAACCGGCGGTTACGGTTAAAAACCGCCGGTTACGGTTTGTCAAAATTGGTAACCGAAACCGAACCGGCAAACCGCCGGTTACGGTTACGGTTTTCGAACCGCCGGTTCGGTTTTTAACCGACGGTTCGACGGTTTTCCTTTTTTTTTTTTTTTATATAAAATGTTGAAAATCTGTTAGCCATTACAGAAACTTTCGAGTGAAGAATGAGGAGGGAGAAGAAATTGAGCCATGGTGGTAGTGGTACGGATTCAATTTCCCACTTTGAAATTTAGATTTTCTTTTTTTTTGTTTTTTCGTATGCTTTGTGGCGATTTCTTTGCTGAAGAATAACAAGAAAATGAAACTTTTCCCTTTTGGAGTTGTTGGGGCGATTTCTTCGCTGAAGGATAAAGAAAATGAAGCTTTTGCCTTGTGGAAGAGTTGTGTTGAGATGAAGGCAAAATGGAAGAAAAAAGAAATGTGTGAATGAAAAAGTGAAAATCTTGGTTGGTCACATTGGAAAGATAAAAACGAAGAAAAAGAAAATATTGGGAAATGAAAAGTCTTGGTGGGTCACATGTTGGGGAATGGGAAATAGCCAAGGGGTCACCACTCACCGGTCACATCACTTTTGCTGCAGCAAGACTGCATTTTTTCAGGTAACATTGAAGAAGACGAAAAATATTAAAAAAAAAAGAAAAAAGTATAAAAATCGGCGGTTTGGTCGGTTAACCGGTCAAACCGGCGGTTAACCGGTCAAACCACCGGTTAACCGGTCAAACCGCCGGTTTAACCGAAATCGGCGGTTTTTATTTTGCCTAACCGAAACCGAACCGTGAAAATCCGGTTACGGTTCGGTTAAACCGTCAAATCGGCGGTTCGCCGGAACCGACGGTTCGGCCGGTTTGCCGGTTGCCGGTTTATAAACCGCCCATGTCTACCTACTCCTACTGATTTAAAGTCTAATTAATAAGATTAAGGAGAATAATAGATCTAATAGGATGTACAATGTCTTAATCTCATTAATTTTTTTTAGAAAATGAGAAAGAGATTTGTATAACTGTTAAATTGATGAGTGAATAATATTTGTATATATATTTGAGATTATAGCAGATTTAAATATTTGAAATATACATTATAAGAATCTTATCTACAAAATATATGATGAGATTTGAATATTTGTAACTAATCCATCTCTAATGCTCCCTCAAGCATTGTATGGGACGATGACATAGAAACTCGAAGGCAGGCTAAGGTAGACCTTCAGTGAAGATGTCACCTAACTGGATATGAGACAAATTAGGTGGCGAGTTTCGTGGCTGAAACCAGTTTACAGATAAAATAACAGTTAATATCAATGTGTTTTACTCGCTCGTGTAGGAGGGAGCATCGGTCAGTTCGTTGTTGCTGAAGTGGAAACAAGTAATGAGGTATTGGGGTTTGCCGAATTTGGGATTGGGATGAGATTTTGGGGGCGGACTGCTGAACTAGAGTTGTTTTTTTTTACCTGAACTCTTCAAGAATCAAGAAGCCGACTTTTAGTTTTATGTGATGTTTACTTTGAGCTTTGAATGGTTTTAAAAATCGATTTTTGAAATCCTAAATTTTTAAACCCTGTTGAATAGTAATATGTGTATTTGTTTTGAGTTTGGAATAGTAGAAGATTTTAACTTTATGTCGAATTAATATATAAAATTGAATGAAATTGTATTATTATATTATTGTTAGGTGATGTTATAATGATTAGTTGATTATTTAATGATTGAATGTATTATATTATTGTATTATTATAGTTTTGCTATATTATTTTTGAAAAATATTATAATGATTGAAGTGGATATAACTTTATGTCAAATCAGTATATTTATAAGGGTGGTTTTGAGTGGATTTTGAAACCGTCTTTTAAATCCATGATTTTTAAAATCAGAAGTAAACATCACCTTAGGGTATAAGGGTATTTATGTTTTAATATATATATATAATATTCGTTTTTTCGGGTTTTCCCGTAAAAACAACCAAATCGAACCGAAAACCGATTTTGGAAAGAATGAAAATCGTAACTGAACCGAAAACCGAATAATCGAAATTCAAAATTTGATTTGGTTGATTTTTTCTGTTTTTTTCGAGTTTTGCTCACCCCTACTCACGTGCCACTAAATTTTGACTTCAGAAGACAAAGCTTTTAGTTCACGAAGAAGATTCGTAACCCAAACAAGTTTGGCGACAACATTTGTTAAGGTCATGTACTTAGATTCACAACTAGATTGAGTGTCGGCCTCTGAGACCATTTGTTGTTTCCTTGCATTCGATTAAACATTGTTACTATCAAGGAAGGTATAGTAAACATAAGTAGAACGTTGGGTCTCAATGCAACAAGCCCAATCCACATTTGAGTAGCTGATAATAGACCTCTTTGGACGAGTAGTGAACATTATATAAATAATTTACAAAAAATATATATTGTATTTATACAAGTATTGAGAGGTTACGAGTGTGGTTTATATAGATACATAACAAGATAAATTTCTCTCTCTCTATATTAGATATGGAGAAAATATAAAATTAATAATATCTATAATATTATATAGGAGTATGTATTATAATACGTCCCTTCAAGACGGAGCACCATCGTTGAGACCAGTGACGGAACTAGGAATTTTGGGTAGGGGGCCCAATTAACATTACTATAAAGATAAAATAATACTAATTATTATACTTATAAAAAAAATCTCATAATAAAACTGTCAATACATTTCATTCCATTAAATTAAATTGATCGAGTTGACTTTCATTATGTTTTGTAATGAGTTTTGATAGTACGGGCTCAAAATGAAGTGAAAATTAATGTTTTATAAGAAGTACCAATATTTTATAATCCATACAATATAATATTTTTAAATATAAATGCACAAAATTATAAAAACACTAAATTAATTTTTTTATTTAATGTTTTGTAAGAAGTACCAATATTTTATAATCCATACAATATAATACTTTTAAATATAAATGCACAAAATTATAATCCATACAATTTAATTTTAAAGACATTTTTTGATTATTAGCAAAAATTTAGACAATAATTTCAAATATACTATCAAATCTATATTGTTGACTCTATTAAGAAAAAGAATTGGAGTATTAAGAAACAAAATTTATGCAATCATTTATTTTTAGTCCGTCTAAACTTAATATTTATGATTCAAAATGAAAACAATATTTTTATAATCATTCTCCAATAATCACTTATTTACCATTTATTTACTCATACATAAATATATATAATTATTTAAAAAAAAATATTATATATATATATATATATATATATATATATATAAAAGGTGGGGTCCACTGGGCCCAAGTTGGCTCCGTCATTGGGTGAGACCAATCTTGTCCATGAGAAGTTGTAACTTGTAAGCATGGTCAAGAAAATGGTTTTGTGTGTGCATCAACTAGTTGATCTGTAGACAACTAATGAAAGTCAATTGCAATGTGTATCATTTGAGAGTGAAAGACTGGATTTTATATTTCGAATTTGACCAGAAAAAATTGATAGTGTTATTGCTGATCAAATTTTGGAGTATTTTGGTGATTATGAGGATAAAAAAAATAAATAAACGAGATGTTAGCCTTATATGGCTCTAGTGGTGAAAGTATATCAGTTTTGATTTATATGAAAAATAGATATAAAATGGTTAATTTATCAAAAATAAAAAAATACACGTTCAAAAGTTGAATTAATTACACAAATTTATTATTCTTTCATTATTCATCCCAAACAACCCATGTACTAGTTCCAAAATAGAACATAACGGGCTATATTACATACAAATTCGATTCGAAAAGTGGAAAAACAAACATAGGCTTAGTCCATAGAAGTATCATAGTTAATTTGAACAACCAAAGGGCTTCTCACCTTATGAAACCCATCAGACCAAGTAATGGACCCAAAACCATACCTCCCTCGAGACATCTTCATAGGTTTTAAGGTCACATAATATGTCACTTGTTCTCTAAAAGGTGTAAAAAACAAGACTTTAGGCCAAACAACAACCTCAACTCCATTTGGACTCACAATGTTGGCAAAGTAGACAGCCGTCTTCATGCGTCCAACGTTGCGAAGAGTCCGTTTAACGGTGGTCGTGCACTTGAGGTCCGACACGGTGATGGAAGGATAGTTTATGTTCCAGTCGGGCTCGCGTTGCTCGGGACATCGAGCATCTCCACACACCATCATTGCTTCTACCTCTTCTTCCGAGTATCCTTTATTGCATAGGAATACAACATAGTCTCGAGTTTTCATGTCGTAGATTAGGCCTGGATCGAACGCCTGTACTGGATTCACGTGTCCGGATCCCATGTCGAACGGGTCACTAGACTTTTGTGATGCTTCTACTAGTATCCCATCACCATTCATGTCTATGTTGTAAGCTATATATGTATATGAACAAAATTAGTTTGTTACACATTAGTGTACTTGCACGGTGCAACTGATGCTATTTTGACTGAATTTTGACCAATACTTGACTAATCACAAAAACAAATAAATATAAAATTAAAAGTATTACTTCATACAAAACAATTAATTTATGATACTTTTTATCACGTGAACTAATACTTTTTGATTTGTGGAAAAGAAATTGAGTAAAATTGTAGATTTGAGTATGTTTACCAGTAGTCATGAGGGCAGATCTGATGGCAGCAGGGGACCAATGTGGATGTGCAGATTTGAGGAGGGCGACGAGGCCGGAGACGTGAGGGCAAGACATAGACGTGCCGGAGATTAAATTCCATTCGACGGACCTATAATCGTCTGAAAACACGGATGGAGGGGCGTTCGGTGACCATGCTGCTAGTATGTTTACTCCTGGTGCACTTATATCCGGCTGCAAAAATGTCTGACATTGAAATCCGTGCAAACAGTAAATGTTCAATTAATAATGAGACGGAGAGAGTAATAGTTACTTTAAGAAAATTAGGGGAAATAGAGCTGGGGCCTCTTGAAGAAAAATCTGAGACCATGGGTGCAGCTGATGATTTCTTCAAGGCTGTTTGACTTGGGAAGATTTGTACCTTGGTGCAGCTGATTTTATCATATCAAAATTAATTAATGTAGACATAGGTATATAAATAGAGAAATGAAATGAAGTAAATAAATGTACTTAGGTAGATGAAGCAATTTAGTTCCTTGAATGCTGTCGAGATGAATAAGAGGGACGACGGTAACTGCAGCAACGGGCCTAGTTAAAGGCTGGACGAAGATGAGTGCTGCTGCGTTTGCTCTACGTGCTGCGTACTCTGCGTCCTCACTCCTTCCATCGCTCGAGAAGCATATTAGTACCATACCCGAAAGCGAAACGTTTTTCCAATTATTGCTGTCGCAAATCCTGCACGAATTTACATAATTAAAAAATCTGGTGCAAACAGTTGTGGGACGGATGGACTAAAAAGCTGTCAGGAATCACCGACCCCCCTGAAAAGTAATATTTAGCCTTTGCCAGATTTCCAATTATATGATTGGTTATTAGGCCTTCACCCTGCACATATACATCAAACCAAAATCAAATTAGCTAGAGAAACTGTAATGACATGCAGACAGACGTATTACCACAAAGAGGGTCGTTTGATCGACGAGGATGTTCGTAGGAAAGGTGCGATCCATATGAGAAGCTGCAACACAAATGCTCCAAGGATTCACATTTCCAACAGTAGACAAATCAGGTCCATCATTACCACCTGAAAACACCACACTCACTCCCAATTGCATGGCATGAAAAGATCCAATATCCGAACTAGATGCAAAAAAGTCCCTCAACGGGGGCGCCTTCCCAAACGAAGCTGATATAACGTCGACTCCATCGCGCAAGGCCTCGTCAAAAGCTGCCAGCACGTCTTCTTCCGTGCAAACTCCATCCAAATCCTTACTCCAGCACACTTTGTACACTGCCAGCCTCGCCCTGGGGGCCCCGCCTCGAGCAACGCCCCCAGCAAAACCAAACAGGTTTGCATGATCAGCACGTGACCCCACGGCTGTGGAAGCCGTGTGGCTTCCATGGCCAAGAAAGTCACGTGCTGATCTGTACTCACTGTCCCCTTTTACCTTGCCATAACGCCTCTCGAAGCCTTTGAGGTAAAATCGAGCTCCTATCACCTTCTTGTTGCAAGCTTTAGCTTTGAACTCTTCTTCACCAGGATCACATTTTCCTTTCCAATTGTTTGGAATGGGCGGCATGCTCGCCTCCTCAGCGAAACTAGGCGAATCGGGCCATATGCCTGAGTCGAACATGCCAACAACTATGTCATCACCATGACTTAACTGCAATGGTGTTAATCCATGTGTGTAGTCCAAAGTGAGGCCCATGAAGTCCCAGCTTCTTGTAGTGTGCAAGTGGAGTAGCTTGCTCTCAAACACGGAGATCACGCCTCTCGTATCTGCATTTGCATTTCGTTAAATTGTGGATTTGGATCCTGTGCAGTTAAAAGTAGTAATTCAAGAGTTGCTACTTTTTAATAGAGAGGCTTGTGTTGCATTAAGAGTGGCGGCGAAACCGGAGAATGTATGCTTGTAGCTATACAGCATGGCTTGGTTTGCTTCTTGTTTGCTAAACAAAACAAAACATTAACATGTTGAAATTAAAATATACAATTGGAAAGGAAATCTGATCACCTCTGAAATACATTGGTAAGAAGGTGAAGATGGAAGTGAGAAGTAAGAAAAGGATCATGGCTGAGATTCTTGTGTATGTGTCCTAGATACACAATGTAAACCTGTATCATGAATTGAAGAAACACATTATTACTATTGTATATATGTATGAGATAAAATAATAAATTAGATGAGGAAATTAACCAAATTAGCAGTGGAGATTGATTGAATGAAGTAAAGTGAAAGTGAGAGTGAGAGGGAGAGTCCCCCAAAACAGAGAAAAGAGTTAGGCATTGCCTCAATGACAAAAAATGCATGCAAGTTTGCAGTATAAATATAGGGAGCGATTCGTATAAAATCTCGTATTCTAGCACGAATTAAGCTAGACCAGGACAGGAACAACCTCTGTGAAGCTTAATTTGTATGTAGAAGAAGAGTTCATGTGACATTCATCATTTCATCCAAATGGTAGACAACTTTTTAGCTGATTATTTAAGTATTGGCCTGCAACTGCATGAATGAATATATCTAGTCTAGTCTTATTGCCTAATTGCATATATAGATTATGATGAAGAGTCTCAATCTAGCTCGAGTTCTTTTACGCTACGTTTATCTTCACCTTCCAAGATGAAATTTGACAGTAGTAAGGTTCCTCATGGATGTATGATTGCAGTCTAATATATACATCATCATGTAATCGAGATTATGCTACGAGCCTATGCGTTGTGTGACCAATTATTTTTACTGCAACCTTAAGCTTTGTATTTTCCATCTTTACTGCTATGTATATCTTGCTGCTACTCACAGTCTCTTTGATCATTAGGCAATACTTAACCACTAGGCCTAATAAAAAAAACTTTAAGTTATTGACAGTACATATATGTACAGTATAATCAAGGCCTTTGATGTATCTTGTCCATGCAACACTTGGCTAAATAAGTAGGGTCGACGAGTCGAGTTCAAATTTATTCGATCGAGCTATTAGTTTGTGGAACTTATGTAGAATGCACATGTTACATAAATACTGATGTAAAGAGAAATAAATATATATTATATAAAAATGAAAAGGGGGTGTAGATAATGGAAAGAATAGCATGCGCACAATTGAAAAGGATTGATTGGTGGGTGATCAAAATGCAAAGCGCACTAAAACTCTTCTTACCTACTATCAACACAACACAACACACACACACACACACACACCACTATTATGTAATAACACAAAAACAATTCTATCTTCTCTTCTCTTGTACAATTTTGAAAAAAACCCAATTCTCTACGTTTCAAAGAATCATATATATCACTTTTCTGCAAATTCATGTTATTATAGCTCTAGGGGTATAATGGGGAACTGCTGGTGTGGGAAACCCTCAACATACAGAGTCTCATCCAATGCAAAATCTGGTTAGTTTTCTTTCTTTTCTTGTTCATATCATTGCTTTTCATTTCTGCAAATTTCATGTAATACTTTGTGTTTTTTAATTCTCTAAAGTAAGTTTACACCCTTTTTGTCTTTCTTTATTCAAGCTTTCACCTTTTTAGCTATTGCTAAATCCTGAAGCAATCCATACAACTAGCTAGCTAGTTAGCTCATAATTTTTAACTTAGACTTATTAGTATGAGATTCATGAATTTTGGATGTAGAATGTCAAAAGGAAAAGGAAAAGGAAAGGGAAGAGGAGAAACTACCATCAAATCCTGAAGAAGTCGAAGACCTGCGTCGTTGCACCTCGTCCAAGCCACTTACTGTCTTCACATTCGACGAGCTACGCAAAATCACATCAAATTTCAGACAAGATTACATGTTGGGAGGAGGAGGATTCGGGAACGTCTACAAAGGCTATATTTCTCCTCAAAACGGACTTGAACCCCAACTCGAACCCATCACAGTTGCTGTCAAGGTTCATGATGGAGATAACAGCTCTCAAGGCCATAGGGAATGGCTGGTAATCATCAAATTTACTCCCTTTGTTTATATTCAATCCTTCATTAGGCTGATGATGTTCTGTTTGTCTGATTAGGCTGAGGTACTGTTTTTGGGGCAGCTTTCTCATCCTAATCTAGTGAAGTTGATTGGGTACTGCTGTGAAAACCAACATCGGGTTCTGATATACGAGTACATGCCTCGTGGCAGCGTCGAAAACAATCTGTTCTCCAGTAATTGCTCCTATATCTCTCTTGTAAACAACTCAAATGTTTTTACACTATACTTATATAATGTGTTGTGGTGAAATTGGAAGCAGGGGTGCTGCTTCCTCTTCCTTGGTCTACTAGAATGAAGATCGCGCTGGGCGCTGCCAAGGGCCTCACCTTTCTGCACGAGGCCGAGAAACCTGTCATCTATCGCGATTTCAAGACATCCAACATCTTATTAGACCAGGTACGAAAATTGATTTTTAGTGACATAAATCCTGTCATTATAGCTTTATCTAGTTAACAGTCTTTAGTGTCACTAAAGACTTTTAGCTACAGAAGCAATAATGAGAGGATGTTATCACTAAAAACCAGTTTTCTTGTAGTTTGTTGGGTTGATGAGTGTATCTGAAGTCTGAGCTGAACTTCACAGGAATACAACGCGAAGCTGTCTGATTTCGGGCTAGCGAAAGACGGGCCAGAAGGCGACAAATCACACGTGTCTACTCGTATAATGGGAACGTATGGGTACGCAGCACCAGAATACATAATGACAGGGCATTTAAGTCCTAAGAGCGACGTGTACAGCTTTGGAGTGGTGCTTCTGGAGCTGGTGACGGGGAGGAAGTCGTTGGACAGATCAAGAGCAGCACGAGAGCAGAATCTGACGGAGTGGGCAGTGCCGTTGCTGAGAGAAAAGAAGAAGGTGCTGAGCATAGTCGACCCGAGGCTGGGAGGCGACTATCCGGAAAAGGGTGCACACAAAGCAGCCATGCTGGCTTATCATTGCTTGAACCGCAACCCGAAAGCCAGGCCTCTTATGAGAGACATTGTAGACACGTTGGACCCTCTTCAACAATATCAAACTTCAACTAACAACAACCTCACTCTCACTCTTTATACTACGACTACTGGTTGAGGTGCTGCACGTGACCATCAGATAAAATTGACACGCATAAATCGAGAAACAGTCATCATGTTACATCTCCTACATACAAGCTATAATCCCATCTATTTTTTTCCCTACACTTGTAAACTTCCTTTGTTTTAAATCTACTCCATTATTTTACTCTAGTTTGTTAGAGTGTATTTATGAAAGGGAAATTAGGCATGCTATTCCTAGAATGAATAGTGTAAAAGTATAACCAACAAATATTAATTTTAAAATTTAAGAGGAGATACTTAACAAAACTTAATTTGATTTTTTAACCTTTTCCATAGCAAAGTACAGTAGTTGAATAAATTGGGCATTCTGGTGTTCATAGCGACTATTTTAGTAAAAAAAATAAAAAATTAGTGAAAGGTAACAAATTCACTCCAGAAAATAACAAATTATAGCACACTACGACCGTATCATAACCTCCCAAATCACTTAATCACGGCCTAAGGACAACCAATTTCAATTAAATCCAACTAGAAGCACAACAAATCCCATCAGAGGAAAGAAATCCATATTCGGGGGAAAACACATAGCAAGGGAACAAGACCCATCATAATCGGGGTCGGAGAGATAGACCCATACTAGGGAAAAGAAATAACAACAAGATCTTAAAAAAAAGAACAAGCTAAAACACCAAACAACAAAAGCAAAAAATAAAATTAAAACGGGTCAACGGATAACTCACTCGATTGACTACGGTGGTCTACCCGTTGATTCCAAGTTCCAACTAAACCCTTAAAAAAAAACTCATAAAACCCGTAGATTTGAAGAAAAAAACCGAAAATACTTTGGAGATGAATTATACTCCGTAGTAATCTTTATTTACTTAAAATAATATTATATGTAAGCTTTTTTTTTTAGAGACTATAATTTCAATTAAATGAATAAAATTTCGAATTTGTAGCCTAACATTTCATTTAACTTAGGACATTGCTCCAGAAATTTATGTGTGATTATTTATTATTTATATATATATATATATATTGTGCCGAAGTTCTAGATCATTCCAAATAGCGACAAAGAAAGGCCAATCCAACGGCTGATATGAAGTGGAAGCTTCAAGAACCAATCTGATCCGTTGATTTGAATACAGTGTCCCTCCTACTTAAAACCTAATCAACAACCACTATGCGTTCTAGATAAACCCTCTCCTCATCCGCTTCATCTGCAACGTCGACCCAATCTTCATTCGTTTTCCGGTGAGCTGCTTCTGCCGATTTTCCTTGTTAATTTTCATTTATGTAGTGATTGTATGGATTATGTTTCGCGAAATGTTTTTCTGCTATTGTTGATGTTAAGTTCTACGCATTCTGGTGTTTATGCTGGTATTTTTGCTCCACTGCGTTTCTAGATGAGCGTCATATGCTTTCCTTACTGCAATCTAGCTGTGTTTTAAGTCAATCTCTATTTTTTGCGAAAATTTTCATTTCTGTAGATTTTGGTCTTTGTTTGGTTAATACTTGCAGCAGAGGTAGTGTTCGGTGTGTGTATTTAAAAATGGGAAGCGTTTTTCAAAATCTCGAGATTAGGATATTTGGTGATGGCTGAAAAGTGAATAATCTCGTTTACATTGTGAATGTCGAATACAGTTATCTTAATTTGCAGTTCATATGATATTTGGTGATGGCTGAAAAGTGAATAATCTCGTTTACATTGTGAATGTCGAATACAGTTATCTTAATTTGCAGTTCATATGATATTTCTGAGATGATAAGTTATTAATTGCAACAAATTGGTGCTGCTCGCAGGTATAAAGAGTAGATGGCTTCAACATATGCTGGCATGTCCTCAGCTGCTTCCTTAGCTGCCCCTGGAAGCAGGGTGTTGGATGATAAATTTGCAGCTTCATCTAATAAGTTGTCTTCTTCTGCTTCAATATCTTCTAGTTCGCTTGGGAGGAGAAAGAATATTGTTCTCCGAAACTCTCGTCCCACTCAGATTAAAGCAGCTGCAAAGGAATTGTACTTCAACAAGGATGGTTCAGCTATCAAGAGACTTCAGGTTTCTAACTGAGACTTTTGATTTCTTGCTAGTCAACGATACTTTTCTCTAGGGAGATTATTGATGAATGATTTTCTTGTTGTCAGAATGGTGTTAACAAACTTGCAGATCTAGTTGGTGTCACCCTTGGGCCCAAAGGAAGAAATGTGGTTCTTGAAAGCAAGTATGGTGCCCCCAAGATTGTCAACGATGGAGTTACTGTGGCCAGAGAGGTATGCTGAATCTAATAGTTTGAATTGTATTGTGTATGTGCTTATTGGATAGGTAACTACTTGATTTCATGAGAATAAAGTTTCTCTGGCCAATATTATTGAAGACGTGTTTATTGTCCTGTATTGTTGAGGCAATTCGACACCTGCAATTTTTTATTTTAAGTTCCATTGGCGATATAATCAATTTTATTTATTTTCACTTAGGTTGAGTTGGAGGATCCTGTTGAGAATATTGGAGCTAAATTGGTGAGACAAGCAGCTGCAAAGACCAATGACTTGGCTGGAGATGGAACAACAACATCTGTTGTTCTTGCCCAAGGCCTTATTGCTGAAGGTGTCAAGGTATGTGGCGTCTGTATGCTACTAAATATAATGTGAAATATTACAAACGCTGATACCTGTCAAATGCAATTACCTTGTTTCAGGTGGTCGCAGCTGGAGCAAATCCAGTCCTTATCACTAGAGGAATTGAAAAGACTACCAAAGCATTGGTGGCTGAACTGAAAGCAATCTCAAAAGATGTATGTTTATTAAGCTGCACAGTACATGATCTCCTGTAATGATTATTATGCAATGTTATGGTGGAATAAACTGTGTTAACTTTCAGGTTGAAGATAGTGAACTAGCGGATGTTGCTGCTGTAAGTGCAGGGAACAACTATGAAGTGGGTAATATGATTGCAGAGGCTTTGAGCAAAGTTGGTAGGAAAGGTGTGGTTACTCTTGAAGAGGGAAGAAGTGCAGACAACAGTCTTTATGTTGTTGAAGGAATGCAATTTGATCGTGGATATAGCTCTCCGTATTTCGTAACTGATAGTGAGAAAATGACTGTTGAATATGAGAACTGCAAGGTAATCATATATTTTTCTCCTCTCCAAGGAAGGCTTTAGATATGTAATAGATGCATGAGAACCTTTGTTCTTTTTTCTAACAAGCAGATTTTTCATGTAGTTACTACTGGTTGACAAGAAAATTACCAATGCAAGAGATCTTATTAATGTCTTGGAGGATGCTATTAGAGGTAGTTATCCTGTTCTAATAATTGCTGAAGATATAGAGCAAGAAGCCCTTGGAACTCTTGTTGTGAACAAGCTGAGGGGGGCACTGAAGGTGGCTGCTCTCAAAGCTCCTGGATTTGGTGAAAGAAAGAGTCAGTATCTTGATGACATTGCAATCTTAACCGGAGGTAAATTGTTGGTTATCCTTCTTTTACTTGTTAATCCCCACTTGAATTCGGTTGGCTTTCTTTCATTTCTGTCATATGTTTGGTGATCATCCTTTTTCTTACTTTTCATGTTTGTATGTTATTAAGTTAAAGTCTTTCTTTGTGTGCAGGAACGGTGATCAGGGAGGAAGTCGGGCTAACCCTGGACAAGGCTGACAAGTCAGTCTTGGGCCATGCTGCCAAGGTGGTATTGACTAAGGACACCACAACAATTGTTGGAGATGGAAGCACCCAGGATGCTGTTTCTAAACGTGTTGCACAAATAAAAAATCTTATTGAGGTGTGTATTTTTCTCCTCGTACTTATATTAGTAATAGTGTAGAGGTGGTGGCAAAATTTGGAGTTTTTTGAAGGAAATGAATGACGGCATCACTTTTGTGCAGGCGGCTGACCAAGATTATGAAAAGGAAAAGCTAAGCGAAAGAATTGCAAAGCTATCTGGAGGTGTTGCTGTGATTCAGGTAATTTAATGCTTATGTAGTTCATTAAAAATGTACTACTACTATTATTTAGTAAACTATTGGTGTCAAAGCATTAACGATGTTATGAAATGTAAAGGTTGGTGCGCAAACTGAAACAGAGCTGAAGGAAAAGAAGCTTAGAGTAGAAGATGCTCTGAATGCCACTAAGGTATGTTACAAAGTTGGAAGTTCTGTTGAATCATCTTGTTTGAGTTGGTGATGGATGGAAACAGTTTTTCTGATATGAAATTCTTACTGATTACAGGCAGCTGTTGAGGAAGGAATTGTTGTTGGAGGTGGATGTACATTATTAAGGCTTGCAGCCAAAGTTGATGCGATCAAGGAAACTCTTGATAATGATGAGGAAAAGGTATACACTTGTCTAAAATCTATTATTTTAAATCGGGATGTCTCTTTGTTACTCCAATTCTGATTTGTGTCACATGCAGGTTGGAGCTGATATTGTGAAAAGAGCTTTGAGTTACCCCCTGAAATTGATAGCCAAGAATGCTGGTGTTAACGGAAGCGTTGTTAGTGAGAAGGTGAGTGCATATTTGAATCACGTGTAGTTACTGCCTATTTGATGTGATATAGTATTAACGTTAAAATTTCCGTGCAGGTGCTATCGAGTGATAATCCAAAATATGGATACAATGCTGCTACTGGAAAGTATGAAGATCTTATGGCTGCAGGAATTATCGACCCAACTAAGGTGACAAGAAAATTCCACTTATCTCCATCCATGTCTATAATCAATCCTAAGCAGCAAACAGACTGATATTATTACGTGTTTTGTTGATAATGTAGGTGGTAAGGTGTTGCTTAGAGCATGCATCTTCGGTGGCGAAGACGTTCTTGATGTCAGACTGTGTAGTTGTTGAGATTAAAGAAGCCGAACCAGCACCACTTGCGAACCCCATGGACAACTCGGGTTACGGATACTAATGAGAAAAATTGAAGAGGAATTTTTGGAATTTAGTTAAGTAAGTTTGTAGGGAGGGGTGAGAGTAAAAAAATCCAGCAAGTAAAGTGTATTTATCTTGGTTGGATACGCATGCGGCCAGGCCAAAACGACCTTCAATCAATTTGACATTTCTTTGTTATAATAAAAACATTCATGTCATGATGAACCAATGCTCTTGAAGAAAGAAGAAATTAAGAGGAGCTGTGTTTTCCCCAAATCCCTCCACTTTTGTTCTTTTATATTTTTGTTATATATATTCGTAAAAATATAACTACGAAATGCCTCCCCTCAATCTTTCACAACAATCGATTACCAAATTTTTCACGACGAATATGCTGTAATTTCCCTTTCCAATTAGGGATGGCCCACCTGGCCGCCTGCTCTGTATCATTCTACTCCCATTGTCATTCCTATTTTCAATGCATTGTTACTAGACTTGATATTTAAGAATTTTCTTCGTAATTTTATTAGACTTATTTGCGAGTCCGACTCTATTTTTTTTTTTTTTTAAGATAGAATTACAGATAGGAATATTTGAATACATTTCTGGCTCACCTATCTAAACAGAGGAAATTCTATCAGAAGAGTCATTCTCCAAACTCAATCGTGAGAGAGTGGAAAGAAACATAGGCATACCAGCATCCATCGAGACTGATCTAAGAAAGAAGAGTCATTCTCCAAACTCAATCGTGATAGAGTGGAAAGAAACATAGGCATACCAGCATCCATCGAGACTGATCTAAGAAAATAGCAAATCTGCTCCATAAGGAACAAATCGTCGCCCACTACGACACGCGCTACAACCTCCCAAACCATAAGAGCACTGCCCCGAGGACAACCAGTTCCTATCCAGTGCAATAGCGACCCATCATGGGGAAAATTACCCGTAACCGGGGAGAAAAACCCAAATACAAGGGGAAGGGAAAAAAAACAACAGATCCCAGAAAGGGAGTAAACAAAAGTAACATGCAAGCAATAACAACAGAAATAAAGGCAGAAACTAGAATCAACATAAGAAAAGCATAAAACTAAAGAAACAGTAACTAAAAATAAACGGGATCGACGAATACTCCTCCAACGGTCACCTTGGCTCCGTCACGAAGATGTACCCGTAGATCCCAACTAAATTTCTGAAAAAACTCCTACATCCGTATGAACATCTGCGGAGAGGGGCGGCGAAGTGCAGTTCCGGCGGCGGCGACGCGGTGGTCCGGCGACTGTTGGGCAGTGGATCTACCTTATTTCTAGAGGAGGAATACAACCGATCTACAAGTTTTTCAACCTAAATACAAGTTTAGCAAGGGCAAAAGGATGGGGGAGGAAGGGTGATGGGCCGGCGGTGCTAGGCGGAGGTGTTGGGCGGCGGTGGCCTCAAGGGCCCCGATCTCGTCGGTTTGAGGGTGATCTACATTATGGAGGAAAGGGTATAGCAGGTGGAGAGGGGAGGAGTTTTCCGGCAACCGAAGGGTAGGTGAGTTTTTTCTAGTGAAGGAAAGTAATGAAAAACTAGTATTTTTTTTTAAACTTCACCTACAATCATTATTAAGTCACTTCAAGCCCGAATAATTTTGTAGAATTTTATTTATTTTATGCGAATAGTTTTTATGGAAGTAAAGTGAGAAGAAACTAGAAAACTAAAAAAAGAGTGAAGCACATTGTATTATCTTATTAAATATTGGTATGAATGTCCTTCAATCAATCCCACCATAAGGTGCCACGTGGCTCCACAAAATTGAATTGATCTCAACGGCCTACTTCAGCCACTAATCCCCTTTCTCCATTTTTACACTACATTTTTTTTTTTTTTTAGCTTAATTCAACAAAGTTGAGTGCAGAGCAGAGCTCCATGGCAATGGCGTCAAGCAGCTACACATCTCTCTGTTCATCCCCTTGTCTGCCGACCAGAGTATCATCATCATCATCACCTCCCAACCAAATTCCTATTCTCTGCAAGCTCAATCACACCAAGAACAACGCATTCCTAACCACTTTCTGCAACCCCCATTTGTCTAAACCTTCCATTTTGATAGTAAAAGCATCCGAAACCGAGGCTCAGGCATCTCAAGACCAAGAAGAGGAGAAGTACGAGGAGTACGAGGTAGAATTAGTGCAGCCGTATGGGATCAAATTCGCAAAGGGTAGAGATGGAGGAACTTATATCGACGCCATTGCACCCGGAGGATCAGCTGATAAATCTGGAAAGTTCACTGTTGGGGATAGAGTCCTTGCCACCAGGTATTCGATGAATTGCCTCATATAAAGTTTCTTGTTAGTAGGGGCTAATTTCATCTTTATATGCAATTTTATGATTAGTTTTCATGGTTTTAGGCTTTACTTATTTTGTTGGAGGGAGATTTTTGGCCTGTGATTTGATTAAAGCAAAAACTATTGCAGTGCTGTATTTGGGGAGGAAATATGGCCTGCTGCTGAATATGGAAGAACAATGTACACCATTAGACAGCGAATCGGGCCACTGCTCATGAAAATGCAGAAGAGATTTGGTGACTTGTTTATATAAATCTGTTTTTAACTTGCTCACACAACATCAATGAACAATGTGAAAGAGTAGATTATTATTTAATCAGGAAAGGTAGATTACACGGGGGAGCTGACCGAAAAGGAAATTATCAGATTTGAGAGGAACTCTGGTGTTGTTAGCAACAGAGTTAGGGAAATTCAAGTGAGTGCCAAATTTTTGATTTGATTACTTATCAGATAGAAGTGAAACTAGTAATGATTGATGGTTGTGATGTGATGTAGATGCAAAACTACTTGAGAAAAAAAGAACAGAAGGAACAGAGAGAGAAAGACCTCCGAGAAGGCTTGAAGCTTTACAAGTAAGTCCCTCCCTTCCTGCAGTTAGTTAGTTCGTCGTTTCTATTATAAGATGGCTGACCACTCGTGTTTCGTTTTCTTTTCTTGTAACAAGGAGTGGCAAGTACGATGATGCTTTGGAAAAGTTTGAGTCAGTATTAGGATCAAAACCAGAACCAAATGAATCTGCGGTTGCAAGCTACAATGTAGCTTGCTGCTACTCAAAGCTTGATCAGGTAATTTAATTGCCTCGAATCCAGACTCCCCTCGTCTAGTATTTACCTCGTTTTCAAACTTGTTGCAGATACAAGCTGGACTTTCTGCTCTTGACGACGCTATGGCAGCAGGATTCGAGGACTACAAGGTAGGTTACTTTTTGTATATCTATCAAGATCCAATATCAATATGTACCACATTCTGACTTTATTTTCTGTGCTGCCAGAGAATTCGTACAGATCCGGACCTTGAGAATATCAGAAAATCAGAGGAATTCGAGCCTCTTATGAAGAAATTTGATGAATCATTTATCAATGAAAGTGCTATCAACGCTCTCAAATCTATATTTGGATTCGGGAAGAAATGAAAGCCAGATGAAACGAGATTACAACACATTACTGCATATAGGCCGACCTAGCTCAAATTACTTATTTTTGATCCAATCTGGTTGTTTCTTTGAAGTCGTGGCATAGAGTTTTACCATATTCTGTTTAGTGGTAGCCATAATGTAATAGTACTAAAAATCATTTATGGTTAACAAAGAATCAAGGATCGATGATTACATGTCGTTTGCAGAAAAAATATGTTCAGATTCTTGGTATAGAATCGAATGAGGTGGAAACGAAACCAAAAAAATCACCTAACTGAATACAACAACCTTACTTGATCCCCTGTTTTTCTTTTGAATCACAATCTCTTTGGGCTGGAGCTGAAACAGCAGCTTCAAAGAATAACACACAGACAACGGTTGCTTTCTTCTTCGTTATCAGTGTCCCCTGTTTCACTGAGACAAGATTTTTGACATTAAGAAATCACTTCTCATGATCATGCCCAAATATCAAGACTATAATAAGAAAATACAACTTTCCATTGTAAAATACACTAAAAGAAACTCAATTTTCATAAAAAAAACTGAATAAATTCAAGTATTCACCTGGATTCAAACACCTTGATCTCAGCAAGTTGTTTCCCAAACTCATCCATCCATTGTACTCTCTTCTTCTTCTTCTTGTCAACCTCTTTACTTGAATTAGGCCGATAATGAAGCTTTCTCATACAGCTTTTAGGTTCAGTGTTCGTCTCACCCACACACTCCACTTTCACCTCAGAAGATGAGTTATTACACACAGCATAAGCTACTGTACTAGGAACGACAACCTGTGGAGTATTTTCCAATTTCAACGGCCCCGAAGTGTAAAGATGAGCAGCAGAAGGCTTACAGAAGCACATGAATGGACAGTGAATCTTGCAAAACAATACCCTCATGAAAATCGTCTCCTTCATCACCAACTCATTTTCATTATTACCTATGCAAACTCCATATCTGGTTCTTTCATCAACTTTACTAATTCAGACAAAAGCTTTCAAGAAATTAACACAAGTCTTTCCTCAAGTTCACAACCATTCAGTTTCATCTAAAATAAAAGCAAGACCAGAATCCTTATATCCCCTCAAGAGAAAAAGTCCAATCTTTACTACTGTAATAAAAGATCAGAGGAGAGCAATCTTGTTATTATTTACTATTGAAACACAAAATGCAGAAATATAAATTCAAGTTTCAAGACAGATCTATACATTCATCTGCAAGAGGATAAAGAGACCCCATAACTAGAAAAGGCTGAAAATAATGGAAAGTATAAGAAGAGCCAAGAAAGAACAACATTTTATACCTACTATCTTAGTATTCTAACTCTTAACTCATATTATTACCAACCTTTATAGAAATAAGGCTTCCTTTCTTTGCCCACAGGTACACCACATTCTTCTCTACAACAAAATAACATCTTAATTTAATGATCTGGTTAGAATAGATGCTAATTAATATTAATAAACAAGTTTATAAATATTAATCCTTAATTATACGGCAAGGGACCCTAATATCCTTTTTTATACTTAGTGATAAGGTATCAAATGCTTCTAAGTTGTCTAAAATTTGTGCTTATTCTGATCACCCTGCTTTAACTTGTTATATTACTTACCTAAGATGCCAAAGCAAACGATCCATTTCTTTTTATACCTTTATGTAAAGTGAAACACAAAAAGTAGATTTTTTTGCTGATTTGTACTGTGCTACCCCACACTTTTACCCCTTGGTGTGAAAAGCCCCCTTTTTAAAACATATTTGCTCCTTACAAGGCAAATCAAGAAACACAAGATTTGGATCTACATATAAGTTTGTCATTACAAGATTTGCAAATTGCATCAATTATGGATAGGAGGGTTGCACTTGGACATGCCTGTAAGGGAATGGAAAAATGGTGGGGCAGCTACTGATGAGGAGCATGAAATGTGGTTGGAGCCACATTATTATTAAAAGCCAAAAGGTGGTGCTTTAAGAAAATCCCATCTAAAAAAAATCCAAAAAATGAAAAAAGAAAACTGTTTGAAATCATGGAGTTTGACAATCTTTATAACTATCTAATATTGGGGGGCAAAGATTGTTTCCTGTTGCCCCTCTTGTCTTTCCAATATTAGCAATCCAGGCATGTGGGGAATCATTGCATTAACCAAATCAAACCTTATTCAAATCAACTGCCAAAATTCATAGTTTTCAGGCGGCATTATTACAATCCGATAGATAACATCTAGTAACAATATTACATTCCGTCCACATGCATTTCTTGCTCCCGAGGAGCAGATGAAGACACTCCTGCCTGGTCGTCAGGACCAAATAATTGTGCTGCCATTTCAGCAATATCTTGGTCCTGAGGTGGCGCTGCCGTCCCTTGGTCTGGAGGAGCAAATGAAGATGCTCCCATCCCCATGGACGAAAACCGTGACATCACCGCAGATGCAGTGTTCTGTCCTGATTCAATAGCATCAACTCGTTCCAAAGAATCCATCTTGTACTACACACAACATGAAATATAATGAAAATGATGTGGATGAAAGATGACTTAAATACTTTACAGCCTTCCTAAGAAAGATAAGACTTCAATCCCAAGATAGGTCACTTGGGAGTTTAATTTATGAACAAATTTATGGGGTATGGAAATTATATTTTGAACATGTAACATAATCTCCTGAATCTATTTTAGTGATTCGAATACATCTTCTCAAAACTGGAGAGTGGATAAAAGAAAGGTCAATTAGCTACAGAGTTAAGTATATCTAAGCATAGATGCATTTGTTCAGATCCTCCACAAGAGGATGGACAAAAAAAACAGGGTAATGATCAGGAAAGAACCTGCAAATATCCAAGAATATCAGTAACGGTAATCATTCTTCCTTCTTGCAACTTTCCTAGCATCCACTCATGTATCTCCATCTGGGAAAAAAAAAATCATATCAGTATGCTGTCAACATTTATCCGAATTAAGGTGCTCTGACAAGCGTAAGATAACAGTTAATCTCAACTCTGTCAAGATAATCTATAACGTAGATGGAATGTGTACATCGTGCAATTGTAAAAAAAAAAAAAAAAGAGGTTATTGTTATGTTGGCGTACTTTTTAATAAAGGAAATAAATCCATTTGTTCGTAAGATTCACTAGTATCTACTCGGAAATGTAATAATCACGAAAAAAAAACTCAATTGCAGCATTTTAATTGGACGCGATTATCTGAATTCTTTTCTTGATAATGAGGACAAAATAAAATCCGCCAGATACTAAAGGCGCACAACTACCTATGAATCCGTACATTTGACTTAAAGATCAAGCCATTAAATCCGCACTGTTAAAGCCATTATTAATTGGATTGTGCCACCCATCCAGATTATCTGGACAATTAACTATTAACAATTAAAAAATATTGTAAATAAAGGACACACTAGCATTTAACGGTCAACCCAACGAACATCACTTTATATAAACATTACTGCCTCCTGATTATCAACCCACACCTCCATACAGTAATGCTACTGCTGAAACAGGGGCAAAATAAGAAACCAAATGCATAGAGGCAACATAGTAAAGAAAATGAAAATACAATGAAAACTTTCAAAGAGGGTGCATGCATCATGCATGAAGTGAAAACAAATCTAATGATTCAATTCTTAAGGAGAAAGCAAGAATCATATCTAGTTAACAACACAACATGCTTAATTCAACCGGACAACTGAAGATAAAGAGAAGAGAAAACCACTTTCAGAAGGGGGTCTGATTTCTTTTGACTTAACATGCACTTTTTAATTGAAAAACAAGGATCATTCTCAGAGGAAGATTCATCAATGAGAAGATCAGTCCTTAATTCTTAATTGAGAAGATTCATCAATGATAGAGTTGAGAATTTGTTCCAGCAAAAGCTTGTTCAACATGCAAGTTCCCTAATAAATGTTGAACAAGATGCAGATGTTTTTAAGCAAATGTCAATGAAGACAAGCAAGTACTCATAATAAGATAGCATGCACAATGCAAGGAGATTAGAGTTATTAACTTGAAAATTAAGAAATTTTGTCGCAAAAGAAAATCAATTTCTATGAAAATTCTCATATGATTCTACGTTACAATATCCACGAGGCACGTTCTTTCCATAACTCAAAAGGCAAAGAGTCTTCCAAGATTATCACCTGAATAAATTAATTCAAGTGGCTGATAGTAGAATTAAGGAGCAAACGTATTACTAGAGAGGCAACATGATAGATAGAGTTGTATATTTCACAATTGATGAATGACATTGACTTTATAGTTATTAATACTAGAAATAAATGATTCATTCACATCATTGACAAGTGTAATAATCACGACAAAAATTTAACCACGGTACTCAATTGGACTTGGTCCCTTGATTTTTTTTCTTGATAATGCTAAAATGATAAAGGCTGCAGGAAAAGACAATGGTTTGTATGTTGACATATGATTAAGCCATTAAGTAGAACACTTCCAAAACTGCGATAGTTACACAACCTTTTCCGGATTATTCTGAGCCTTAACTTTTAATGGTTTGAATTTTATTGTCGGGAAAGGACACGTAAGCAAATCAATTAACTATCAACCAAATCAATACATCGTGCGTTATATCTACATGCAAATGGAAAGTTGTCTTTCATAAATACTGCATCATGATTACAACTTCCATACATTATAACAAGAATAGATTTCTTTCCTTCATCAGCTATGTAACTGCTTATACAGATAAAGCAGGATAAGCACATATAGTGAAGAATATGAGAAGCCTGCTACTAAGAGAAACGTTTTATTTCATATTTCATTTTTGTGTTTCACGTTTTAGCAGTTAGTTGCTGAGTTCTTTTGGCTTAAATACCATCTGTAAAACATTCTATTCAGTTTTTCATAAAACAGAAATATGAATTGAGAGAGTTCACTTTGCACCCTAACTAAATGTCGCACCCTGATTTTCAATATATAGAAGTAATATCCAATACTCAAAATCAAGAAAAACACTGCCGAAGCTAATCACAGACAGGATACAAGAAAACACCATCAAAGGGAAAGCAAGATTATTCATTAAATTTGCACATTTTCAAGAAATATGTAAACCAACATGACAGAAAACATAAGCGAAAGGAAAACCAAACTAGATGGGAATCTACAGATTTCTATACATTATACATAGAGGCTTCAAAATTAAGCAAATGCAGCACAATCATCCATTAGAAAACTTCACCAAAAAATAAATAAATCAAACTTCACATAAATTTGAGTCCAATTCTAACTGGGCAAACTGAATTGATTAAAAGAAGATGAGGGGGAAATTGGGGGTAAAGGTAGGGTTCTTACAATGGCATAAGTGTGTCCAGCTTTAAAAGCCAAATTCTGAGCAGTGATAGACTGAGAGTAGAAATGGGAGAGAAGATTAGCCGTTTGGCGAAACACGGCATAGAGAGTTCTCTCACTCTCATCAACAGCCTCCTCCGCCACTCTCCCTGTCCTACTCATTTCTTGTTTTCTCCGAAAAACTTTCTTTGCCCAATTTTGAGAAACCCTCGAGGGGGTGGGATGGGGTTTTAAAGAGCATGATTTTGCAACTTTTGTTACACCTGTATGATGCAGATAACCAGGCAACAACCGCAATTAATTGCAGATGAATTCTTTCCAAATCTCTCTCTCTCCGCGAGAGAGAGAGAGCGAGAGAGATTTCGAAACGGACAAGAGGAGTTTCTGAAGTAGTTGAGGAGGGAAGCCATTAAAACAGAATCAAATTGCTGTAAAATAAGTTTATTCTACTCTGCCCCCTGAATTTCACTATTTATCACTTTGCCCCTTACTTAAACTTTCTTGATTTATTTCACCCCAACAATATTTTCAAGAGAAAATTGCAAAACTTGCCATGTACAAATACTTGTATGGAATGTTATGGGGTAGAAATTTATGCCCTCACTCACATTTTTATTTTGCAATTTATTTTCAATATCGCCGAAAAACAAAAAAAATAGTCATCTTTCGCCGTTGTATGAATTTGAATTTGAGTGACAATTCGCAATCGCTTTCTTTTTAATCAATTTTTTTTCTCAATTATCCAATAAATCGAAGATTAAACTATATATCAAATTGTTCTAACCCGTCATTTTAATATATGCAAGGAAAACAGTCAAAAACAGATTGAAATTGATTTCGTAAAATAGGATTATTGATATTTAATAGCAGTGGGAATTACTTTAATTTCCTAAAACTTATTTTTATTCCATAAATTATGATATTAAATCAATATTAATCAAGTTATTAATTCCCTCACACGAAGATCGTCTAATTTATTTATCTTTTTCTCATTCTTTAGGTGTGACAAGAAAACTTCTTTCAAAATCACTTATTTTCAAAATTAACCCTCACAGTTTTTGAAAAAAAAGTGATTCTAAAAGTACCCGTCAAGTTGATTCTTAAAATACACTTTTACCCCCACATTTGGTTGATAACCCCAAGCTTTCAGATAGCTACAACCAACTTTGATCTACCTTCTTCTCACATTCAATATTCAGACAAGATGCATAAATACTAGTTAGAAAAGCACTAGACTTCAATAATTTCCGACATTGTAACATGTTTTCAATTGATCACGTCTTCTTTTATTCATGTCGCCGCAATACGGTAGCAGTGATTATTTTGGAATTCAGAAACATAAAATACACAATCCCAGTTCAAAAACACACGACTCGATAACGTTATTACATTTGCAATTCTGACTGCTCCTCACACGCTGCCATTTTCAGCACTGTTTTGGTCCTGAGGACGCTGTGGCGCTGCCGTCCCTTGGTCTGGAGGCGCTGCCGTCCCTTGGTCTGGAGGAGCAACCACAGATGCGCTGCTGTTCTGTCCTAGTGCATTAGCCACTTGTCCTGGCTGAATATCAGCCCGCGCCAGCGAATCCATCTTCACCTACAAACACAACATGAAATAATGAATGAAAGATGACTTCAATCCCAAGATATGAACAAATTTTTATTTTGGACATGTAGTGACTCCAATACATCTATCTTTGGTTATACAAGGAAGTTTTCACAAAGCTGGAATGGATTTTGATATTGTCCTATACAACTCGGTTATCTACTGTACAAGGCAAGTTAACATCATTGTCGACAAAATATAACTTAGCAGCTACGTGCAATTATAAGTTCCATTTCAAAATATAAGCAAGAGTGGATAAAAGAAAGGTCAATAAGCTATAGAATTAAGTATATCCATGTATGAATGCATCTGTTCAGATTATCGACAAAATAAGACAGGGCAACAATCATGAAAGAACCTGCAAATAACCAAGAATATCAGAGACAGTAATCATTCTTCCTTCTTGCAACTTTGCAAGCATCCACTCCTGCATCTCCATCTGAAAAAAGAAAAAAAAAAAAACATAAGTACTTTGATATCTACGATAATGTCATATCCATAGAAGGCACGCTTTTTGCATAGCACAAACAGCAAAGAGTCTTACAAAGTTATCACTTAAGAAATTACCCACGTGGCTTCTTGTAACAACTAAAAAGGAAACAAGAGGGATGCTGAACATAGATGGAACGTGTACATTGCGTAATTGTAAAAGAAACATTGAGGTGATTGTTATGTCGGTATACTTTTCAATAAAGGAAATAGGTTCATGTGTTCGTAAGATTCACTAGTATCTACTTGGAAATGTTATAATCACGACAAAAAAAATCAATTGCAGCATTTTAATTGAACATGATTATCTGAATTCTTTTCTTGATAATAGGACAAAATAAAAGCCGTCAAATACTAAAGGTGCACAATTACGTATGTGTCCGTACATTGACTTAAGACTTTTAAAGCCATTATTTAATGGCTTGTGCCACATTTCCAGATTACTTAGAAAATTAACTATTATCCAAAAAAAAAATGTAAATAAAGGACATGATAGCATTTAACTGTCAACCCAACGAACATCACCTTATATTAACACTACTGCCTCATGATTATCAAGTTCCCTATTAAATGTTGAATAAGATGCGCATCTTTTTAATCAAATGTTTATGAAGACAAGCAAGCATTCATAATAAGAAAGCGTACATGATGCAATGAGAATATGAGATTAAAGTTATTATCTTGAAAATTAAGAAATTTTGTCACAAAAAGGAATTCAATTTCTATGAGTAATGTAATATTATAATATGCCACAATATCCATGAGGCATGTTCGTTCCATAACACAAAAAGGAAAGAGTCATTCAAGATTATCACCTGAAGAAATTAACTCAAGTTGCTGATTGTAAGAATTAAGAAGGAACAAACGGATTACTAGCGAGGAAACAAGATAGATGGAGTTGTACATTTTACAATTGATGAAAGACATTGGCTTTATAGTTACTTCCTTAGAAATATTAATGCTCAAATTAATTTTCAATAAGGTATAGATTAATATGTTTATAAAAGATTCATTCACATCATTGACAAGTGTAATAATAACGACAAAAATTTAACCACGGCACTCAATTGGACTCAGTCCTTGAATTTTTTTCTTGATAAAGCTAAAATGATAAAGGCTTCAGGAAAAGACAATGGTCTGTATGTTGACATAAGATTAAGCCATTAAGTTTAACACTTCCAAAACTTCGATAGTTACACAGCCGTTTCCGGATTATTCGGAGCCTTAACTGTTATTGTCGGGAAAGAACACGTAAGCAAATCAATTAACTGTCAACCAAATCACTACATTGTACGTTATATCTACATGCAAATGGAAAGTTGCCTTTCATAAATACTGCATCAGGATTACAACTTCAATACATTATAACAAGAACAGATTTCGTTTTTCCATCAGCTGTGCTTTTAAACAGATGGAGTGGGATAAGCATATAAAGAAGCAAATCAAGAAAAAACTACACACTGCCAACGCAAATCACAGACAAGATACGAGATACAACATGCAAAATTAGAAAATAAAGCTTATAAATCAATCATCAAAGGAAAAGCAAACCAGATGGGAATCTTCAGATTAATATACATTTCTTAAATTCAAGCAATCAAACAATTAAAGAACACAAAAATTGTTGCCAGGCAAGTTGTTCCATGCATATATAATGATATACATATACATAGAGGCTTCAAGATTAAGCAAATGCAACATAATCAATCATCCATCAGAAAACTTAACAACAACAAATTTAGTCCAATTCTAACCAAAGCGACATAAACTAAAATAAAAAGGTTAAAAGGGCAGAAATTAGGGTTCTTACAATGACATAAGTCTGTCCAGCTTCAAAAGCCAAATTCTGGCAATAGATAGACTGAGAGTGGTATTGGGGCAGAAGATTAGCTGTTCTCCTAAAGACGGCAAAGAGATCTCTCTCACTTTCACTCTCACTGCCATTAACATTCTCCGTCCCTCGACTGCTCATTGTTTTCTCCGCAAAAACTTTCACCCCCTTTTTGCGAATTTTGAGAAACCCTCGAGACGAAGGGGTGGTTTATAAGATGCATGGGCAGAAAAAGACAGAGGCAGATGACGCATAATCGGGCACCAACCGCTTCAATTAATTGCAGATGAGTGAGAATGATCCACCAATTTCACTTTTAGGGCGGAGGTTTCAATTTTGAATTCTTTCCAGCTTTCCCACACTCACTTTCCCGAAATTCCATACAAATCTCTATCTCTCTCTCTCCTTCGGGATAATGCAGAGGGGTGATTGCTGCTGGTAAAGAACTTGGAAACGGACAAGATGAGATGAGTATGAACTGAAGAAGAAGTTGTTGAGGAGGGATGGGGAAGCCTTATAAAACAAAATTCAAATTCTTTGTAAAATATATTTATTACATTCTGCCCCCCGAATTTCACAATTTTCTCACTTTGCTCCCTAGAGACCAGAGCATCCACATAGATGGTAAGATGTACTTCCTCCGTTCCATACTTAATAACACAAAATTATTGGGCACGAGTTTTAACAAATGAATTGTTTATTAGTAATTTAATATTATGAAAGATAAAGTGAGAGTAGTAAAAAAAATTTCAACTTTTTTAAATAGTAATAAAATTATTTTTTAGTTTAATAAAGTAGTGGCATTTGTTTGTTGTGATATTATTTATAGAGTAGTAATTTAGTATTATGAAAAATAAAGTGAGGGTGTTAAGACTTTTCAACTTTATAAATAGTAATAAAGTTTACTTTTTAGTGTAATAAAGTAGTGACATTTGTTGTAATATTATGATGTTTTAAAGGGATAGTTTAAAAGTATTTTTACTATTTTAGGTAATGGGTCAAATGGTTTGATTTGTTACTTTTTTGTATTTTTTTATTTTTTATTCTTAAATTTCACTCTATATTTAAAGTTTTTCTCTATCTCTCTTTCTAAATCATATCATATCATATTTAAAGTTTCTCCCTACATCTATTTTTCAATCATATCATTTATACTATATTTATTATTTAATTTTTTTTTCTCTCTATCTCTCTTTCTCAATCATATACAGACGGATAGAGTACTTAAGGGGTGTTTGCAAACTTTATAAACAGCTTAAAAACAAACTAAAAACTTATAGACAGACGGATAGAGTACTTAGGGGGTGTTTGTAAATTCTATAAACAATTTAAAAGTACTTCTGAAAAGTAAAAGCTGTGAGAGGACAGCTTTAAAAAAAGTGATTCTAGAAACTGTTTGTAGTGTTTGAAAACACCCCCTTAATACTGCAGGTTTCAAATTCTATTACTTAAAACTACAAAATGGAGCTTAGAGTTACCAATTTGCCCTTTATTTTAACAGTTGTAGAGTTACAATTCTTAAATGGTTGAATTTAAGAAGAAAAAATAGCATTAGTTATTCCATGTTCAACACTACTCACTACTCACTACATAAAAGCATTTTAACTTTGAATTGATTTTTAATCTAAACAATACTACTAATATATTATTATGATGTAATAAAAGAGAGCCCCTAGTCCCAAAATCTTTTATACATATCTTATAATTTTGAAGACAAAAATAGACATACATGATAATAATTCTCTTATATAAATAGTACTACTGGAAGCATGTTGTTCAACTGTGCAGGCCGTTCACTAAAACAGACGTTCGGCCACGTTCAGGGCCGTCTACCTGCGCGTGAATAGAAATGAAATGGTCTCACTCGGAGTGGATGAAGCTGGCTCAGTGTTGAGAAGTAGTCTTGAGGACCGGGAATGCAATAACATCGCGAATACTGGCTGAGTTCGTCAACAGCATTACAAGCCTGTCGATTCCAATGCCCTGAAAGAAAACCCAAAGGAAAACAAAACTTACTACTTTTGAGTTCAAAAAAAACTGTATCCATTTGTAGTATGTATATACACATACCATTCCAGAAGCAGGGGGCATCCCGTATTCCAGAGCTGTTAAAAAATCTTCGTCAAGTTTCACATCATAAGCATCATCATCGTCATCAACTTTCTTGCTTTTATCTGCTGCTGCTGCATTCTTCTTCTTGTTGTGCTGCCTCACTTGCTCTTCCAACCGTTCTCTCTATACCCACATTAAACCATTAGAACGAATGCGTATAAAACTTAACGACATGCATCTCATTTCAAAGCTTCGCAAATTTACCTGGTCCAAAGGGTCTGTCAATTCAGAGAAAGCATTTGCCATCTCTCGCCCACATACGAAGAGCTCAAATCTCTCCGTCAAACCTGCATCTCTGAACATAAATAAATCTTCTAAATTATACAGCAATTAAGCACAACCAATATATATTCATACAATCCAAGTGGCACAACAAATAAGCCTTATCAAAGCGCTTCAGCACCTTCTGTGTGGTTTAGCGAGCGGGGATACTTCAACAGGATAGTCCAAGACGAAAGTGGGTTGTAACAACTGTGGTTCTACCACTAATTCAAATACCTGGGGGGATATTATCAAACGTTAATACATCGTTTACAGAATCTACCACGTAAACTAATTAGTTTGGGTGATCAACCTCGTTAAGCACGTGTCCGACAGATGGGCACGATTCTATTGAACTTTTGTTTTGATTATCACCGCCATCTTTAAGCGTTTGCCAAGCAACTTCTTTTGCACTAGTAACATCGTTTCCAAACTTGTTGAAATCGATGCCTGTTGCTTCTTTCACAAGATTGTGCATCGTCTCCCTCCTCCATGGTCTTTCTAAGCATATCTCGACACCCTAAAAATAGAGATTGAACAAAGACTTGCTTACAACGAAACCCCAAATGAGACTTCTCCAAGAAATCAGGATACGAGGATTAAATTAAAATATTTTTCGTTTTTCAGATGGAACGATAATATGAAAACAGAAGCAAAAGAAAGGGATTCGTAAACAGACCTGATAATCAAGGGTAAGTTCCCCATTAACTGCAAGTGCACAGCGGGTTATAATATCTTCTGCCATGTTCATCATGCTTTCGTAGTCCGTATACGCTTCATACATCTAATCATCATGTATAAACTATAATCACACATTGATCATCTCAATGGAATTGGAAATTTAGTACAAGGGGAACATAGCATAGACTGTCGTTCAAATGACTCGTCATTTCCTCCAGAAAATACTGAAGTAAAAAATTTCAATCTCTTTACCTCAATGGTGGTGAATTCGGGATTATGACGAGTTGAAAGGCCTTCATTACGGAATATCCTCCCTATCTCATATACTTTTTCAAATCCACCAACCTGTCAATTTTCAATCAATGTTTACTGCAACGTCACAAAGTGGCAATGACGTATTGAAAAAGGATATAACAACACAAGGAATTCCTCCATTCAGTGGAGAGAGTATATTTCCAATGATTATATCAGTAAGAAAAGATAGCAAGAGAAGATGGAGAAAGATATCTTGAAAGAGAAGCAGAAAAAGACAACGTGTGCTTCTAATCTGCTAAGTAATCGACTCGTCTTCATGTGTTCAATTGTTTTTCTTTAATCTTAAGTAACAGGAGTGGAAGCAAGTTTCTAATATAAAAGACAATCTACCAAACATACAAGAATAAAGTAATATAAACTCCTCCAAAAAGAATGCAACAAGAACATGATCATCATTGTATGACTAACGAAGCACAACTTAAACATAAAAAACAGAAATTAACCAGCATTCTCTTCAAATGGAGCTCAGTTGCAATTCGCAGATAAAGATCTTGCCCAAGTGAGTTATGGTATGTAATGAATGGCCTAGCTTCAGCTCCACCAGCCGCACCCTAATAGACAAAATATCGACTTTTTAGAAAGTAAATCTCATACATGTATACCTATTTTTTAATTTTTCTCTAAGCTCTCTAGAAACGGAAAGCTATAAATTATAAATCAGGGAGAGAGAGAGTGGAGAAAGAAATAGGCACTGAATATCCAAATCCAGTGTTTCTGTGCGTGTGTCTACAATCTACATATATAAACCACACACGCTATACAGTGGCTCAACGTTACTGGCATAAACTCTTAAATACCTGAAGAACTGGAGTTTCAACTTCCACGAAACCAACAGACTCTACTGTCTTCCGTATTTCTGATATAATCTACTGAAAACTGGCAAAAGTTAGCACTTAATCCAGTCCAATTAATACAACATGCAAGAAAAGAAAATAGAGAGCATAAAGAAAAAAAAATTAACCTTGGCTCTTTTCCTAAATATGTCAGCTACCTCGGGATTTGCAATCATATCCACATACCTACATCAAAGATAGTGGGGGAGATTCTTAAGCAAATGAGCAACAGAAGATATATGACCACTAGGGCTAGACATAAGCAGCTCAGAGTAACTCAACCCTTGGAGTACAATATTCAGAAGTAATGTGTATACTATAAGAGGTTGGTCTTTTTGGTTGATTCTATAATCATTTCTTTCCACACCACACAATACAACTTTGTTCGATTATATAGGCAAGAAATACAGTGGAAAACATTTAGTACAATTGTGTGGAAAGAAATTATTATAATAACACAAACGTAACTAGCATGACGAGAGTCTCACCAAAGATCGTGGATATTATTAGCAAACACACAATCTACAAGTATTTGCATGTATATAATCACAAGGGGCCAGCACTAGAGCGTCATACCTTTGGCGATAGCGTTTGTCTATGTCTGTCAGGCCATGATATTTATCAGGCAGAGGAAGCAAGGATTTTGTAAGGATTGAGAATGAAGATACAAAAACAGACAATTCCCCTGCCAAAAAAAAAGGAAAGAAAATGATATATAATAGGATGTGATCACTTCAATAGAGCAAGAGAATCAAAGAAAGAAGCAAAAACAATGGCTTAAAAGTGAAAATCATTTGCTAAAAAACTCGTATCATATTACTATACAAAGCTAAACATAGAGAACAAGATAGGAAGAAACAAAATGTTACCATTCCATGGCATAGTTAAATCATTTTTCTGATTCCACATTTCTCTTTTCCTAAGTTGTGCCTAACCAGATGACTTCCCATTGTTAAATTAAGCTAAACCTGGTAATTCCAATATAACAAAAATAACGTTTCAGTAGTCTGGCATCATTAGATTTTACTCTTCTGCAATAGCATGAAGTCTAATATTTATAAATTAAGCTAAACCTGTTAAGTCCAATGCAAATTTTATGAACAGAATTGTGTTGAACAAGAAACTAAAAATAGTAAAGTCTTTTGCTCTCTTCTCCTTTTTCTGAATGCCACAAGTGACAGTGATCTGAAGATGCCCGAATTAAACAGATGTAGTGGGACACATTTAATTGATTTGCAAAAACAAGACAAGATAGAAAAGAGGGTCTAAGAAGAGCACACCTTTGTCCGTGCGCTTAATTGAGCCTCTTGCCCCCAAAATATCACCTATATCAACTAGTGTCTTCAAGTTTTCGAATTGTTCACTTAGCAGCCTTTCCTTCTCACAGTAAAGCTAAAAGCCAAAAGAAATATATTTACTAAAACTGCAATCCAAAAATTTCACAAACAAACCACAGACTTTATGTGAAGCAACTTACAGAAGATGAAACCTGACATAAGCTAACAATTGCAGTAAATAGTTCCAGAGCATTACTAAATTTTCAAACTTAAAACTCCAGTGAAAAATTCTGATAATTAAGGTTTCAGACTTTCAGTAAGCTTGTCTAGCCAACAATTCTTAACAATACGACCAAACAACTATGGTTTGGCCAGACTGCCAGAGTATGACAATGTAGGAAGAACCCATACACAAATCACAGAGGATTTAATTTAAACTTGTATTTTTATCATCAACATGCAGAACTATTCTTTTGCAGTTATTAACACAACCAGTACTACGTTTATTTCTTATGCATATCTTCTTTAAATTTGCAATAGATCTTCCTCTATAGATTCATAAAAATATCATGAATTCAACCCATAAATCCTGATACAATTTCACCTCAAGCTTCATATATAGTTTAATTTCCTTTTAACACTGCCGATAGAAGTTTGGATTTTATGACATCAAATATACCTATAAACACATGGACAAGGCAGAGCAACGAGGGAATGCAAACCTGGATTGTGCCCGAGTCATCCCTCAAAGTTAAAAATGCAAGCTTTCCGAAAGCCCTACGAGCCACTACTCTTCCAGCAATAGATACATTATCACTTTCACCAGTTGACTCTTCACCATTTCCCAGATTTGCGTAAATTTCTTGAAGCTGATTTGCCGTATGAGTACGCTCCCATTGATAAGCATAAGCATCCAAGCCCTTGCTCCTCAGCTCTTGCACCTATAGCCACCAAAGTTACACAGTGATCAAAATGAACAGAGTAAATTTGGCAGCTTTGGAGCATATACTATCATAATATAAATGGATGAACAGTACTAATCTCAATTAGGGCTAGGGTGCCCCTTCATTAAGTTCTTGAACAACACATTTTTTACTAGTTCAATGTACAAAATCAACAATAAAAGACCCATAATTCCAAAAAGAAAATAGGGTTCGTTTCTCCCAGTTACAAGTACATAAACACAAAATTTCCAAATTTCAACCTCATTGAATTAACTACATTACTGCACATTAATTATACCTTTTTAATCCGTATGGCCCGAACGGCTTCTCTATCGGACGTGGATGTTGGAGACGAGGAGGGCCTGCGGTTGCGACCACCGGAAACAACGGCGGGGGCGGCGGAAGAAGAAGAGCAGCAGACGACGGAAGAGGGTCGGCGCTTTCCAGGTGTAAGGAGGGTTTTATTGAATTTTGAAATAGCGGCAGGATAGAGTAGCTGCTTCAGTGTCATAGGGTGGATGGCCACCTCCATTTTCGACTCTTCTGCTCTGCTTCCTCCCTCTTTTCGGTTTTGTTATCTAAAACTCCTCCTCTATCTGTTATCTAAAATAAAATACTATTGACTTCTATAATTCTATTATGATAAGTGCACTGAGAAAAAATAATCCTAATGCAAATAAAATCTAACATAAATAATTTTATGTAATTAAATTTTAAATGATTTGAATAATATTATATATAGAGAAGGTATTACTTTACAAGTTTACATTTGTTCATAGATGCAAAAAAAAAAAAAAAAAAAAAAAGCTAAATACACTAAGACACCCTCTAAATTTCAAATTAATTAAAGAGGAGGAGGATATGAAATCTCTAAAGTTACGCATGTGATTTTCTATGACTTGAACTTGCCATTTTCTCAAAATAGATTTTTTCATGTCTCCTCTGATGTGTCAGAGAAGAGGTGATTGATTTGTGAATTTGTACAATATCATATTTTATGATTAGTTAGAAGAGACCACACAAACACAAAGTGTCAGAAATATCATATACGGAACTTGCAAACTGCATGAGTAAACCCTATGGGAGAAAGAAAAGTCATTCACTCATTCATACCTCAAAAAACAAAGGTATAAAAACCCTCCCTCGTTCATTCTAATAAGGTAATATACATTCTTTCTCGATACATCTATTTTTTGTTTCCCACTTTTGATACTGATCTCTCTCCTAATTAATCAATTGGCTTCTGACCTGATTATTTGTGCAGATCATCCAATCTAAATATTATCGCGTCCAATGTTTGTCTCTCAACCGTAAACTGAATTTGGTCACATCCGAATATATATTTAGTTGTGTAATTGAATCTAAATTATGATCAAATAGTCAATCGTTGAAAAGTCAAAGTGTCTATACTTGTTATACTTAATTGAACAATCAACCAATGAACGAAAAAGTCAACAAAATTTTTTTACGTATCCACGAAAAAATATGATAAATGATGTCAGCGAACACAAGATGTACCTCCCCTAGTCCACATTACGAACATTTCACTCTAATCATTTGCAACTCTATTTAAAAAAAAAAAAAAAAAATTTAGAAAAGTCCAACAAGTATATATTGAATTAAAGTTGGGAGGGTTTATAAAAGAAAGCAACTACTTCTCCCCCACGTCTCTCTCTCTCATTATCGATATGATATGATTACATTACGTGCTTCCCTCTTCAATCTTCCACCAATGATTTTGTTTTAAACAAATAAACAAAGATGCCCCCCTTCAACGGTGTTTTATTGGCGTCAACGGCCAACAAATCGGCGGAGCTATGGCAGCAGGCCGCCTGTTTGCCGGAGCGGATTAGCAGCGGCGACATGTTGGATTTGGTTCTCTGTTTCCCTCTCCACCTGCTCGGCCGGTGGGCCCTCTTCCTCTGCTACTCCCCCTACCCTCACCACCACCGCTATTCCGACGACGGCGCCGCCTCCGATTATAGCTATGATTCTGATTCTGATTAGACTCTTTTTTTTTTTTTTTTTTTTATTTGGATTATAGTCTTAGCTTGAAATCTTGAATCGTTGAGAAAATTATTCAACCAATCTCAAATTCATATCTGAAATGCTATTGAGTTTCAAAATTCGTATCTAAACTTATTCGAGTTTTTACATTTCTTTCTACTTTTCAAGTTCGAATCAAAATGAACTACTAATTTTGTCAAATGATATCTCGTATCGTATGAGAAATGAAAGGGTACGACTATTTTCACCTCCGTCTTTGTTAACCGCACCCCCTTCAATTTATTTATTTATTTAATAATGATGTAAAAAATTTAAAATACTCTTTTAAATAAAATCCCACTACTACTCTTTCAAAACGAGCTTAAATCACAGAGGACATTTGAGAAATCAAATCATTGGGTTGATAAGCCCAAATCCCTTATGATGGATGGGCCAATCATCATCAATTCGGGCCTAACCCAATCACATGGACATGAAATGGGCCCATTAAATAATATTTATGTCCAATATTTGCAGCATTTCAGTTGCTCTAAAATAATAGTACTCATGATTCAGGTAGGTAGGGGTTGGATTATAAGTTTACAAACCATTTGATATATATATATATATATATATGTGATTGAAATCCGTTTTATGTATGAGATTAAATTAAGGTAAAGTCTAGTATGCACTCGAGTGCATGTTGTGCACCCTAGTTCATGTTACTGACTTACACTTTTTAGTAAATGGTGTTGCACTTTTCAATTATTACTAAAAATATTATTATAGTTTAATAATTGAAAAATGCAACACTATTTACCAAAAAGTGTAAGTCAGTAAACTGAAAAATGCAACATGGACTAGGGTGCACAACATGCACTCAAGTCCATAGCAGACCAACCCTTAAATTAAATGTTAAATTTCTTATAAAACACGTTTCTCAAATAATGTATGCGGTAATTTGACTATATAAAAATAAATATTGAGTTTCATATCAAAATTATATACATCATTTACATCTATATTTTATGCATTTATACTTTTGTAATTAGTCATTTCTTTTCTAAAGAAGAAAAATAATAATACTTTATTAAGACCTCTTCAAAAATAACTTTCCTGATTAATTGAGATGATGTTTTGTATGTCCCCGGCAAAATTTTATGTTAATCTAATTTCATGTGATTTTTTTTATAAAGTATATATAATTATTTAATATATGAAATGCCACTATTTAATGAAGTTTAATAATTTTAAAATAAACATTTGACAATAATAAAAATTAAAAAATATCGAATTCGCATTAGACCTGACCCACTTATTAACATACTTTTGATCGGACCACAATCATAGGGAAAAGGTAGAAATTAAAGGGGAAAATTTTCATGTTGTACGGCACTAATCATGGACAAGAAAAATCAAGAAAAACGGTTGCAAAGTATTACTTATGACTTATGAGATCTTTTGGAGAAAGTTTAAAAAAAAATTGTGTATGTTTGGTTCAAAACGGATCATATCATACCAATACCATCAAAAAAGTTAGTTTAGTGGCATAGATTTGAGATTTAAGAGTGTGATTCTCTCTAAGTCTCTGAAACTCTTAAAGTGCAAACAATTTTTAAGAGGTCGGTTTATAAAGAGCTTTAATTAAACTGCCCCTCGTCGGTGGGTGGTGAGATTGATCCCCTGAATTAGTCGCTCTTTAAATCGGATTCCGAAACTTAAAAAAAATACCATACCAATGTTGATGGCTGATAGAACCGAAGCCATGATTTAAAACTGGACAATGTGGAGTAGTCTTTAGTATCAAACGATCAAAAGACAGTGAACAACTAACCCTCGATGAAATGACGAAATCTATGTAGACTAGACGTGATAAACCTAGATAGAGTGGTCGTTTGACCTTTGAAGGAAGACAAAAAAACAAGTTCGCGACTCATCCAAAGTTTAAAAACGGACAATATTATACTAATATCGATACTAGTTCCTCTAGGCTCTAGGCACCTAACAGAAACAAACCATCCTACAAAGTTAATTATTACATCAAGCTTAGGACATAATATTAATGCTTAAATTAATAATTTCCAGTCACCATTATTATTATTATTGCTTCTATATCTTGGGTTTTGGCTATTGAACTTGTCGATACTACTACATGCATATAATTTGTAAAAGAAACATTAACAAGTTTCTAGGTAAAATGTCTTATACTTCACTGACAATTTCTTACAAACACCCATGTCTTGTGCCCATAAACAGACAACAATTTGCTTACCACAAGATTGTTTTATTACATAGTTTCAATATTTATAATTAGAGCAAAGATACTCTCTCCGAAAAAGTGTGTTCAATACTATTTTTTTTTTTTACCAAAAAATATGTTCATTCTATTAAAGTAGTTAACTTTCAATTATTTTTTACTTTATTAACAAAATTGTTAATTTACTAATAGTGTCAATTACTCGTTACAGTTCGATTTCCCTATTCTACTTTTCGTGTTTCACTATTGTTCCATCCTGCTGAATTTTTAACATGTGTCGCCCTCAATGTCGTATGACGTTGGTTATTTTTTAATATGACACATGTCAATCATCCATATAGTGAAATAAGAGGTGAAACACCAAATTTGAAACATGTGATCTCATTCGTACTTCTTACGTACCCCACATATCTACTTTATAATTAAAATATGTTTAAAAAAAAATGAACACTTTTGATTGACGAAAAAAGTAGCTATTATATAGATTATAATTAAATTTCAACATTTTTTTAATTATTTAAACAATAATCTTATATTTAGGTCATGATGAATAAATAAATAAAATAAAACATGGAACTAGAATCGTGTGTATAGGAAAATATAGGTAATTAAATAATGTAGCATGAGTATCAAGAACATACACGTAGGTAAAAAAGAGCATGCACTAGTTATTTTTAAAGTCACGTAGGGGGAAAATGTCCACTTAGGTATAATGTAGAAAATTATATCCACACTTTAAAAAAAGTTAACTTCACTATCTACATATGAAACATACATACATACCCTAAAAATGAACAGTGAATCCCACACAATTAAATGAAACATGGGTTATATAGGTAAAAATATAGTAGTAATATTAATTTTATTCTCTATCAATATTTAAAAAACTAACCAATAAATGAGTAACGTTAGAAGAATATGCCGATGGTCGAGATGAAGTGCATACAAGAATAGTCTCAAGTCTTTTGGGGGCATGAGTCGTATGAGAATTGTGAAATTGAAGAAACTAAATAATGTTGGAAAGAAGAATTTTTTACCCAAATAAATTAATGGAAAATATCAAGATAAATATATGTTCTTGACTAGGAGAAAAAAATCTGATTACACCAAACTCTTCAGTATCGGCATGGTGCAGTGATCCATCGTTATGCATATAGTAGTAAAGTCTAGCTAAACTCCCGATTCTCTTTTCATTAACTATTCACTCATATGTCTCGTATAATTTGTATGGATTGAATACTTCATATACTCAATTATAATTAGAGCTGTAATTCGAGCCGAGCGGAGTACTTGAGGTTTGAGCCGAGCTCGGCTCGATAACATTGACGATCTAAGAAACGAGTTTGGCTCGACTCATTAACGAGCCTAATGAAACTAAAAGAAGAAAATTAGATATCGAGCCTAATGAGTTGAGCTCGAGCCGACTCTTTAATAAATTGAGTATCTAACGTGCTCGAACTTAACTCATTAAACAAACGAGTCGAGCTCACGAACAGTTCGGTTCCTTCAATTGTTTTTTTTTTTTTTTTTTTTTGAGATTTCAATTGTTGTTCACTATTAAAAAAAATAAAGTGATAAGAAATTCAATGGGTTTTGGAATGGGTGATAATTGATTTTGACCATGTATATAATTTAGCATAGGATTCCCTGCAGTATGGCAGTATGCAGTGAGGTGGGGTCCAGTACACACGTGGCAGTAACAGAATCGTCGGACTCGGGTACGGGCTCACGGGCGCCGGGCTCATAACCTCCTCTGCAGGTGTACCCATTTTTACCCCTCCATCATCTTAAACCCAATTTGCCCTTCATCATTATATACCATCATTTTTAAAATAAAAAATCACACTCTCAACATAAAGTATATATATATATATATATATATATATATTTTTAAAAATAAAAAAAATACCCACCACACTAATTTTATATTATCTTTACTTTTTTTTTTTCATTTTATCTCAAACAAATGCTCTCTCCGTTTTGGGACTTATACGATTGATTGACACATTTTTTAAGAAAATGTGATTTAGTGGTTGATGATGTAAGATAAGAAGGGATAATTTTAGATGATTTAGTGAGATTTAAAATTAAATATAGGTAAAAAATGAGTGACAAATTTTGAGTGATATTTTGATATTTCCATATTGAAAGTGTGCAAGTATTCTTGAAACGTACCAATAAAAAAATATGTGTAAATAATCACGAAACGAATATAGTAGTAAGTATTTATTAAAATTGATACACGTGTTATGCAACACTAAATAAACAACCGCAAGTGTACGGCGTCTATCGTAGCGTGATAAGCACGAGGTCGATCCCACAAGGAGGTTAAGCGTAAAAGTAGTAGTTTGCTAGTCGAATTCTAAATAGACGTGATCGATAATTTGAGTGGTGTGAATTACTCTAATATTACCTAACAAGTGTCACAAATAAGTAATAAAGAGCAAAGACGAAATCGATCAAATACCAAGCAACAAGTAAAATGAACGTAAAACGAATGTAACTCAAAGAGAAAAGGTGGGTTCCAAGGCAATTGTAGTTCTTAGATGTCCGTTTATGAATGTTGTCTCGTTTAAAGGGCCATTAAGGTTATCCCGTATAAGGTGATCACACAAAAAGAACTAATCGATCTCCCGATACAAATTAATCCAAAGACGCAATGTAATATAAGCTCGTATGTCTACATCACAAACATTACACCATCTAAAATAGCTCCTAAGATCATTCGATTCCCTCTCCGATAATTAATCCTCTCCCGAGATCATAATAATACCGGGTTGCATATTCACATACGATTAAATGGAATAAATCTCCCGATACTACCCCAATTAACAATAAATCAAGCAAATCATTATGGCCACTAACAACATGCTTTACAATGAATAATTGAATATGCAAATACGAGATAAACACCAATTAAAGAAAGAAATTACTCATAAACATCAATCCAAGTCTTACAATGCCTTAGAACCACAAAGTTGTTTAGCTAACTACTAACATAATCAAATTACAAATCCCAAATGAAATAACTAAATAAAAAGGAAAAGAAATAGAAAGCTTAGTCTAGAATGTGGTGTGGAATGGAATTTGGGAGCTATTGCATCCTTTCTTCCTTGATTTGGTGGAGAAATGATGAAAATATGGTCAAACACCTCCAAGTATGTGTAACTATGTGTGGATTGGGGGAGAATGTCTTGGGTTTCAAGAATGAGGCCTTATATAGTGTTGGGGTAGGGTTTAAGGATGAAAATTGCACTTAAGTCCTTGGAAATTGGACAAAATATGCAAAAGGCACCGAGAGCAGGGGTGACTCGGCCGAGTGGGACAGCTCGGCCGAGTTGGGGTGTTAAAATCGTGGCCAAAATCTTCAGGGCTCGGCCGAGTGCACTTCGTTCCAGCGTCCAAACTTTGTTCAGCAGCTCGGCCGGATCAGCTAGCTCGGCCGGATGGAAATTGGTTCCAGATTCTGCATCCTTCAGTAGCTCGGCCGAGTGGTCCAACTCGGCCGAGTTGTTTCTCCAAGCTTTTCCTCGCACTCGGCCGGATCAGCTAGCTCGGCCGGATGGAAATTGATTCCAGAATCTGCCTTGATCAAGGGCTCGGCCGAGTTGCTCGGCACTCCAAACTTGTTTCGTGCATATCTTTCGCCTCGGTTGTCCGATTGACTCGATTCTTTAGGCTATTCCACTCCGATTTTCGAGACGAACCCAACGGTGCACTCCTCTTCCTGATCCAGTAAAGTGTGGTTGGTGTTTTGCTCCAAATTCCATCGTATTTCCTACAAAATCGACAAAACACAACCTTTCCCTCATTTTGGCTCAAATCATCATAATCCATGCATAAATCAATGAAATCCACATCAAAACACGCTTCACATGTGCCTCTAAAACGTGTAAATTCCACCCGAATCAAAAATATGTCTGAATATAAATAAGCACACTTCATTTGGATAGAATGAGTATAATACATTGCCATTTTTATATTTGGAATATGTATTGACAAAAATCTTTATGAAATGTGTTTTTCTTTAAAGACATACTCCTACTACATTAAATTGTTATATAGTTTATGGGTCTACATTAAATTCACAATCCAAATTTATTTCACTTTTTTGGATTAAAAACTAAATGAATGAATTTTAAATATTGTTCTTAGATTTGAACTCATAATTTTTTAAGTTAAAATTGAAATAATTTTTAATTCTTACTAAAATAATGTAATTTAAAATTAATATAGTTTTAAATCTTTTCAATTAAAATGCCTCCTCAATGTATTTAAAAATGCATGTATTTCAAATGACATAGTTTTAAAGAAAATTTTAAATTCTCACAATTTTAACTAAAAATTCAAATATATGTATTTGAAATTCATTCATTTACATTATTTCCGACTTTACTAAACAACAAATTCGGAGAAGGAAGCTGCACTGCATGGTAAAGAGCATGGCCAATTTTTTAAGCTCCGTCTAATAAGGTTCTAACTCTGTTTTCTTGTCGTGTTATATTAATTTAATCCTCCTATCTTATTTTGGAAATTGTAACCTTGACCATATCAGTAGTATTAAACAACCAATTTCGATCTGCATTTCAACATTAAGTTAATACATATTTAATTTATATAATCAGTGAATAACAAACTAGAGTAATTAAATTAATTTAATTCTAATATTGTGTGAACATAAAAGGGGTAGCTAGAATCTTTGTCCAGAATGAATATTAAGAAGTTAGAAACTCCATGAACCATATGTTACTGTGATTCTCTGACAGATTATCTTTCTTTTTTTTTAATCCAAAACCCCCCATATTTTTCTAAATTTGATAATTTCAAAATCAATGAAGATTGTTTGATTGCATGAATTTGAAAATATTACTCCACTTTCATTTTGAATTTTTTTTTTTGTGAAATAAAAAGACTACACGTGACGTGAGTATTAATTAAATCTTTAAATTTACTTATATAGTCTGAAATGTTAAAAAATATATATATATGTGAAAAAATAGAGGTCATTTGTCACTTACATCATATATGAGAAAAAGGCAGGAACCCTCACGTGAATATGGATCACACACATCTTATTGCACATTGATAAGGGAATCTAATAATGATGATGGGTCAAAATCATAAAAACATTGCTTTTTTTGTTTTAACAGGTAAAAAAATAAATAAAAAGTACAGTAATTGACCTAGAATGGAAATCATAGCAATTTAATCAGCAGTTTTTACGGTTGATTCCCTCATTAATTACTTCTTTTTGTACATAAACAAAAAAAAAAGAAAAAAAAAGAAAAAAAAAAGGTGTTTAAACTTTTGGACACAATTTGAAAGAAAAAAAAAATAGATGAAGTGAATAAAGTAATGACATTGTGGAGTTGTTGCAAAGTATTCCGTTTTTCTATAAATTTTTTTTTTTACTTTTGAGTACATATATTAAAAAATATAATTTATGTAATTGAGAGAAAGAGAAAAAAAATTAAGATATAAATGGAGTATAAGAATAAAAATTAAAAGATATTTGCCAAGAAAGTATGAGAAACTTATAAGTAGACATGCAAAAATATCAAAATGAAAAATATATTGGTGAACGGAGGGAGTAAGTAAAGTGATTGTTTTCATAAAAAAAAAAAATACATGGATAGAGAAATAAAAAAAGTGAATACACTTTTAATGAAGATAAGGATATTCATACTTGCCTTAATTACAAATGTGATAATTGTATATAATTATGGAACTATAGCATTTTATTTAAATACATATAGCATTTCAGGATAAGAAAAAATTATGTTGAAATTATTAGAGGCTAATCATTAACAACAAGTGTTAATACGGTTCTTATTGGTTTAAATATGTAAGAATTTAATAAAATTAAAATATGTGATTGCATTTTTTAATCATTCTTAATACAATAAAAATCAGTAGAAACATTGACATCTCAAAATTCAATATAATGTTAATTAACCTAGTACATAACCCTAAAGTCTCGATTATCATGATTTTGTTATTGCATTATGGTAGGCTAATTTGAACTTAATATAAAAGCAATAATGATTGTTAATTAAAGAGGCTATTGGCCTAATTGGCATATCTTAGTCTATAGCATTATGATATTGTAATTTGACCAAAAGATTCATTTTACATCATTACTCCTATGAAAATTGGTTTAATTTGACTTCATACTAATAATGCAAATTCAATCTAACATATATTGCTACCTAATTTATAGGTCAAATTAAGTTTGCCTACATTAAATTTAAAATTAGGTTGTAAGTAATTGATTTTGTGCTTTTCAATATTAATTCATTATATTTATTTTTAATTAGCATTAGAGCCATTAAATTTTTTTTTTCAAAAGATAAAAGTGTTATGTGCAATTAATAGATACACTTGAATTTTAATATTTAATTTAATCTTTAATTTTGTGAGTGTTATACGCATGAAGTCCTCAAATATATATAACTCAGTTCATACCTATTTTGATGAATAATGTGATAAATTTGTCCATAAAAATAGTAACAGTGCCCATAAACGTAATACCTAAAGTTCGAGCTCAACTTCATTACACATTGACAAGAAAAAAAAACTCAACTCGACTCTAATGAGTGTAATAAAATTAATAGATTTTTTTTAGATATCGAACTTAATGAGTAGAATTTACATCGACTTATTAGTAAATTGTGTATTTAATGAGCTACTTTCGTTTAACAATACTAGATGCATCTATATTATAAAGAGTTGAATTTAGTCAACAAGAATCTTCAACCTGGCATAATTCATCCACTATAATTATTTTTTTTATTTTTTTGAGTTATTGGTGTAGGGTAGAGGACGGTAAATAACAAGAAAAGAAGGGGCAATTACACATCAGGGATGTTTCAATTTCAAAAGTTGAAGGACAAAACCGAGAATTCACAGAGGGTGTGAGTGGAGGTCAGATTCTCCACTTTCCCTGACTTTTCACCATTCTCCCCTTTTTGCCCCTCGTGTTCTTAAAACCCAAAAACCATAAACAAATCCAACACTCATGAATTAAAATCTTGAATAAAATCACACACATCCCTGCACACTCCAATTGGATTTTTTCGAAAATTATCCAGAGAGAGAGAGAGAGAGAGAGAGAGGGGTCGCTCTCAGCAGCGAAACCGTACAAGCTCAAGGGGGGTGCGCAGGATAAGCAGAAGCTGAGGTACTCAGTCATGGAGTGTTAATGTCATTCCTGTTGCTGCTGCTCTAACTTGCAAAAAGGTCGAAGCATTTTGAGTTATTATTACTGTAATGGCCGGCGAGGTGGTTTATAGCAATGGCCGGCGGAGGAGGAGAGTGGAAATGGCGTTCTTCTTCGTATGCTTATGGAGCCTGATCTCGCTATCGTGCGCCGGGAGGCTTTCTGCTTCAAAACAGAAGCTCGAAGTTCAGAACCACTTGAAAAGGCTCAATAAACCTCCCGTTAAGACTATTCAGGTTTCTCCACAATTTATACTAGCTAATTTCGTGTATGCATTCACATTGTTAGTCTGCAGATCAGAAAATGCATCCACGAAAATGCTTTTACCTTTTCCCCCTAATTCTGTCTGCAGATCAGAAAACGAGTAGAAAAAGTTAGGGTTGAATTGGATTTGCATTTTACTTTTTCCCCAGAATTTATCGATCTTCCTGTGTTTTTCCCTTAGCAATTTTGCTCCATTTATGAGTTTTGTTATTGAAGCTATAGTGATTTTACTGATGATTGTACTTTCCAGTTTTTCTCTATGGGGAAAAAATTTACTAGTTAAAAATTGAGTAATTTTTTTAAAAACTGTTTGTTTACTGGCGTTTGTTCTTCATGTGCTTATTGAACAGAGTCCAGATGGGGATATCATTGACTGTGTCCACATCTCTCATCAACCAGCTTTTGATCACCCTTTTCTCAAAGACCACAAAATCCAGGTTAATTTCTTTAATTTTCATAAAGTGTAGCATAATTTTTTGCCTTAGTATTCTGACTGTGGATATGGTTACTTCTTCTTGGATTAGATGAGGCCAAATTACCACCCGGAAGGGATGATTTTCGATGAAAACAAGATGTCGAAAGATGGAACGAATTCAATCACTCAGCTATGGCATATGAATGGCAAGTGCCCTGTGGATACCATTCCGGTTAGAAGGACCAAGAAAGAAGATGTGTTGAGGGCAAGCTCTGTGAAGCGGTATGGAAAGAAGAAGCACAGAAGCATTCCGAAGCCTAGGTCTGCTGATCCTGACCTCATTAATCAAAGTGGTCATCAGGTAATACGCTGCTTATCAAGGACATTATTTGCTTTACTTGCTTGTGTTTATGGATTGATTCTCATGTTTGTTTTGGTCAAAACCAGCATGCCATCGCATATGTCGAAGGCGAGAAGTATTACGGTGCGAAGGCGACTATTAATGTTTGGGAACCTAAGATACAACAGCCTAATGAGTTCAGCTTGTCCCAGATTTGGGTCTTAGGTGGCTCTTTTGGTGAAGATCTCAACAGCATTGAAGCTGGTTGGCAGGTATCTTATTAAGTAAAAACCCGAAAAAGATAGCCTTGAGTAGCTTCTTCTTTTACACATAATTGATGAATATTGTTGTTTCAGGTGAGCCCTGATCTTTATGGAGACAACAACACTAGGCTCTTCACTTATTGGACTGTAAGCTTGCAACTTTTGCTGTATTAAATAGATAAATGACTCATGAAATTTTTGCTAATCTTGACTACAATCATTGCAGAGTGATGCATATCAAGCTACTGGCTGCTACAACCTTCTCTGCTCAGGCTTCATTCAAGTCAACAGTGAAATAGCAATGGGCGCGAGCATCTCTCCAGTTTCTGCATTTCGAAGTTCCCAGTATGATATTAGCATTCTTGTGTGGAAGGTAAAATCCACGTTCTAATGTGTTGATAATTAATTGTTTGTATATCGTTTTCTTGATTCTTCTCCATTGTAGGATCCAAAAGAAGGGAACTGGTGGATGCAGTTTGGCAATGGCTACGTATTGGGTTACTGGCCATCATTCTTGTTTTCCAACTTAGGCGAGAGTGCCTCGATGATCGAGTGGGGCGGAGAGGTCGTGAACTCGGAGCCCGACGGGCAACACACGTCGACACAAATGGGGAGTGGGCATTTCCCTGAAGAAGGGTTTGGGAAATCAAGCTATTTTAGGAACATTCAAGTTGTTGATAGCTCAAACAACCTTAAAGCTCCCAAAGGACTTGGCACTTTCACTGAGCAATCCAACTGCTATGATGTTCAAACAGGCAACAATGAAGATTGGGGGCATTACTTCTACTATGGAGGCCCAGGTAGAAACCCTAATTGCTCATGAAATTGAAAAAGAATGTAAAGAAATTGAATGAAATTTTAGCCATGATCTTCCAATCCTACCCCTGTCATCATGTTCTTCTAGATTTGTTAGGTTTATTGAGTAAATGTGTAGGTGGAAATTTTTTGACCCTTTGTTTTGGTTGAAAAGTTGTGTAGGTAAGTGGGGCAAGTAAGTTTCTTGAAAAAACAGGAGACAGACATGCCCTTTGTCATTTTCTATGTATTTTTCTATGTATTTGCCAGAAGAAAAAGAAGCAATTTTATTCAGACACCTTACAATAATGAATCATAAACTAAAGTAAATAATGGAAAAGGTGTCCTATTTCACCAAACTTGTCAATTTTAGAGTGGATGGGGACTCTGAATGTGATATGTTTTAAAAAGTTATCTTACACGGAGTTTTGCATGTGAGAATATACTTTTTTTTTTATAAATTAGTCTTTGGATTCTTGGTGCATTGCCTTTCTGTAAAGTGACCACCATTTCTAAACTTTGGCATATATTCTAGAGGCTTTTATTATTTTATTTTATATGTAAGCTCCTCCATCATGTCATTATGATGGGGTTATATAAAGTCCTTTTAGGATTGGCCTTTGGGTTACCCCACTCACCTTTTTTGTTAAAACAAAACCCTTTTCATACTCACATGAGTTATGCTCCATTTGTGCTTCTCCTAAGACCTTAACTTGTGCCACAAAAACTTAAAATGTACATCTTGATGATATTCAGTGGCGGATTCTGGATAAATAATTTGGGGTTACGAAAGATATTAAGTTTGAGAATGGGGGTATAGTTTTAATTGTCGAGATTTTTTCCCAAAACTGTTAATAGATACGCCTTTGTGGGCATCGACCAAGAAAAGAGGGAGTCTTATGTGAGATGGTGTTCCACTTTAAAATTTACAATTCACTTTATTTAAAATGTGATTTGTATTGTGTCATACTAATTTTGTCACTTTTTAAGGTTTACACTTTTTTATAAGTTTGTTCGTGTACATTTTTTTATCTGACAAAACCTACTATCTCAACTTTTTCTATTTCCTTTCCCCTCTACCTTTTTTTGTCTTTGTATCTATCTCTATTTCTCAACTATCCACTGTACATTTAATATTATGTTTCTTAATTTTTGTGCTATTTATGTGGGACAAATTTTTTACATGAGATAGAGGTATAGAATCCTGTCTCATACAATTTTTGCTTCAAAGAAAAATACTTCTCATGTTCTCCATAAGTTATCCATTTATTGTTTACAAAGTTTAAGAAATATAGGTCTGTCAAAAAAAAAGTTTAAGGAATATAGGGTGTAGTGTGGTATTGATGTTGAAAGAGAAGAAAGAAAAGAAGGTAAGAAAAAAAAAAGTAAAAAGTGATAGAAAATAAAAAAGGGAGTTGACAAAAATTGAAATGGGTAATTTAATGGACACCAAAAATGTAATTTAACATATCTATCAGTTTTCTTGATTAACAGTCAAACCCTCCACTAAAAATATGTGTATATTGAATTTGGGCCTAGGGAGGCCCATCGAATTTGTTCAGGCCCAATAACAAGAAAGCACATTTCTTCGTTAAAAGGACTTGGGTTGTGAATAAAGTCGAAGAAAAATCCCAACTATTAGATTGGGTGTGAATGCAGTATTGAAGTATGATTCTTGGACTGCCAAATCGATAGGCGTGGGTTATACCCCTCCCGCTTTGTTAAATATACTCTCCCAATACACGTACCTCTTAAAGGGACATATATTATATGTACTTAAAGTGACATATATTAGATGTACTCTCCACGAAATATCTAATATGGTGTATGTCCTTTTACACATTTGATTCAAATTATAGATACACTTCTTCATTCAAACATAAAACTATAATCCTATTTCTCCCCTCCTCTCTCATTTATCCCTTCTACACTAAAACCCTAGCCCCCATTTTCCGTTCCCCATGCCACCCGCTCCCACCCACCAGTCGGTCGTCACCACCTCCCCTCCCATACATTATCGCGACTGCGACTGCCTTTCCCTCCATTTTCACGGCCGCGTCCGCCTACCCCTCTCCGTCTATTCTCGCAGCCTATCGGCCACCTCCAACCCACAAGTTGGTCGTTGTCGCCTTCCCCACCCTATCCATTCTCGCAGCCGCCCGCCCCTACCCCACTAGCTGGACGTCGCCATCTCCTCCTCCTCCCCTCCACAGAAGAAAATTGAGCGGGTAGGTTTTTTACTTTTAATTTCGACAATAGTGCGTACTGTCAATTTGTCGACAATAGACAATAATGCATATTGTCGATACTTGTTTATTGATTTTTTTTTTTGAAGTTTATGTGATTTTTTCGTTATGATTAACACTGTTTAGGTGGTAGTGCTGGCCGCTGGATGTGGTGGCAGTGATGGCTGCAATTAGGGTCATATTTTGAAAGTGGAGGGGGAGTGTATTTATTAGTATCATTTTATGAAAAGGACCGTTTGAATATTCAAAAATGGGAGAGGGAGGGTATATTTAACAAAGCAGGAGGCGTATATAAATATAACCCACGCCAATGGATACTAGAGTGGTTAATGAATTGGACCGTTTTTATCATGGCCCAATAACAACAAAGCCCAATGGAAGGTCTAGGTACTAAAGAAAAACAATCTGGTCATCTATATTTTAAATTTTAAATTAATAAATATTTTCAAACTTATTTCAATTTGTAATATCAATATATCACTACACTTATAAAGTAATACTAACGTTTCATTACAAAATTTCAAAAGGCATGCATTTTCTTTAACTATACTTATTCTGAAATAAAATAAAATTGGCAGTTTATTAGATGATTATTACAAGTAGCCTTGTAATAATACTACCATTTATAGCAAATTTGAAGCTCCTATTTTGTAAACCCTAATTCTCCCTATTCAACAATAAAAACATGCCATTTTCAAATGCAAATAGAAAAAAAAAATCAACCAAGAAATCTGCAGCTAAATTAGAAATTTTTTATAAGAAAAAGGCATTGTTTGGTGGTCGTACAACAACAGATACAACCCTACAATTGGAAGTATGCATCACAGATTTCTCCTTTGTCTGCATATTCGAAAAAATGAATACGAAAATTCTCGCTGCAACGAACAACGACCTCATCACTCGGAATCGCTCTCCATGCTTCCCATAGCTTTCAATCCTCGAGGTTTCTATAACAAACCAAATCCAACTCTATTACATTCTTCATCATCATTTTGATCTAAAAACAATGAGATAAAGGCAATGTGTTATGTGATTACCTTCTTAGCAGACTTCTTCTCTCTCACTTCGTACCTCTCTTGACACAAGTCCGTTAACCAAGCACCGGGGCTCACCAACTACAAAACAGACACAAACGCGCTTCTACATTAACTCAACGCGTAACTTAAGACAAACTAAATCAAGAAAAAACGAGTCCCTTTTGTTGTTCAAAACCATAGGCTCACCAACTACAAAACAGAGACGAACGTGCTTCTACATTAACTCAACGCATAACTTAAGACAAACTAAATCAACAAAAAACGAGTCCCTTTTGTTGTTCGGCTCACCAACTACAAAACAGGGACGGACGTGCTTCTATATTAACTCAACGCATAACTTAAGACAAACTAAATCAAGAAAAAACGAGTCCCTTTTGTTGTTCAAAACCATAGGCTCACCAACTACAAAACAGAGACGAACGTGCTTCTACATTAACTCAACGCATAACTTAAGACAAACTAAATCAAGAAAAAACGAGTCCCTTTTGTTGTGCGAACCCATAGACTTACCAATATGGTTCTTTGGACCAATTTAGGCCTTTTCTTGGGCCTTTGAGGAGGTTTACAACCTTTCATTGCCATGAAATCTTCCTCCTTTTCTTTACTCGATAACGCAATTAGCAACTTTGGCCACACGGTTTTCCTATTCTCCTCCTTCGGATTCGAGAACAACGCCTTGCTACTATCATCAATTCCACCCGACCCCCTTGTCGTGTAGTATCTATCTTCCTTCTCGGGCGATAAAGACGTCGACGCCTTCCGACTATCGTTTGCAATCGATCTACTCACACCCAATTCCCTGAAAAACCAATGTTACTTCACCCTCAATTCTTAATTCTATAACAAATATTCAAATGTAAATTCAGCTGAAATATACTTCATTCTCAATCAACAAACCTAATTCATGAATTCATCTGATTCCAATTTCCAACTACTCATTCTGAATAAATGTATGGATCTAATCTAAACAACACCCCAACAAACTCAAACTCCACAAAATTCACAAATAATCCAATCTCTCTAAACAAACTAAAACAATCAAGCAACAAAGAACCCAATTAAACAACACATGAAAACACCAAGAAATTCAAATTCAAAATAACCCCTAATTCCATTTCAAAAATCTAGTTACCTGTGAGGACGAAGTGGAGAAAGAGCATGCCCATTATTAGTGTTGTTAATACAATCAACATCCACCACTCTGGAAGTAGTTTTCTTCTTCACAACGCCGCTAGCGCCGCCGTCTGATTTTCCGTTGAGGGATGAATCTCTCTCTTTCTCTTTCACTTTCACACACCTCAGCCTCTTTCTATTCCCCCACTGCAGCTTATCCATGTCTCAATTTCAAAAATCTGCAACAACAAAACAAACCCATTTGAGATCTGGCCTCATAAACACAAGAAATGCAGATTAACACACTGCAAATTGATAGAAAAGTCAAACCCACCTCAAGATCTGTGTTTTGACAAGTCCCCTGAATTCAGAAATACAATATATGAATTGCAATCAGCTGAAATTCATGCAGGAATGAAAACTATCAGAAATATTTGTGAGAGAGAGAGAGAAACAAGAATGAAGAGCACCTCAGCTCTTAAAGGACCTATCTAAGTTTAAAACTTGCACCCAAAATTAATAAATGGAAAAAAAAAAGATAATTATGTTGAAAAAGTACATGCCTCATTTTTACAGATTTTCTTTTCCTATTTTAAGGTGTGGGAAATTGGTCCGTTGGTTTTTTTTTTCTTTTTTAATTATTACTCACTCATAACTTTTGGACACTAATTTTAATATATGAATTGTTTAATAGCTACATACAGTATTCCTTTTTACTTTAGTATTGAATAATTTATTGTCAATTTTACCCCTAATTAATAAGAGTAATTAAGACTTACTCCCTCCGATCCAAAAAGTTTGTTGCATTTGGATTTTAAATTTGTTTCAAAAAGTTTGTCGCTTTTCCTAATTTTACCAATGATCTCCCTAAATTGCCCCTATTCTTTTGAAAATATATTAATTACACTTTTTTTTGAAAAGGTCAAAGAAATGGTGGAAAAGGAAGGTGGAAAAATAAAAGGAAAAAGAGAAGAGAAGGGGAGAAAATAGTGAGGGGTAAATTTGTCAAGAAAATATGTTCCTTAATTCTATACAAAATGAGAAATGCGACAAACTTTATGAAACGGAGGGAGTAGTAGATTTTGGAGTGTGTGATTTCAAGGGTAAAATTGACACATTAGCTAAATTTAACTACATTTATTGATTTTTCTTAATCTGTGTGTAAAGTCAAATGGAGCTATCTTTGTGGGACGGAGGGAGTAACTTTATTAGTACAGTAAATATGTTTTTTTAGTGTGAATAAAGTGATGACATTTAATGTAATATTGAGATGTTTTGATTTTTGAAAAGATAGTTAAAATGTTCTTTTACTATTTTAAGTATGAGTCATTAAGTAAGAGACACAAAAAATGATAAAAAAATTAATCATTTTTTAAAATATTCTAACCGTTGCGCTTTCATTAGCCTGCTGTCATGTCAGTAGTTTAAATGTTATTTTTTTATTGTATAAAGTGGATGCGCCCGTTTTGTAAAGTTTACGTTGTACCTTAAACACAAGCGACAAATTTTATACTTAATTTATGTTTTTCACTTTTGAATTTCACAATATAATTTAAAACTTCACCCAAAAATAATAAATAGAAAAAAAAAAGAGATAAAAATGTGAAAAGGTACATGCCTCAATTTTACAGATTTTCTATTCCTATTTTATCTTTTAATTATTACTCCATCTGTTCCATAAATATTTGCACCATTTTAAATTTTTATAGCACATTAATTACAAAAATGTGTAATAAATTAAGTATTGTTTATTAATAAAGTAAAGTGAATGATTGAATTTAAGGTAAAAATAATAACATTTTGTATAAATATATGAATATTGTGAGGGTGGTGTATATGAAAAAAAAAATTAGGATATGCAAACAATTGTAAAACGGACAAATAAGAAAAGAGTGCAAACAATTGTAGAATAGAAAGAATACATTTTTTAATATTCGATATGTTGCGCTTTCATTAGCCTGTTGTCATAGTCAGTAGATTAAATGCGTTCTTTTATTATATAAAGTAGATGCATCCCGTTTTGTTAAGTTTATGTTGCACCTTAAACACAAGCGACAAGTTTTATATTAAATTTATATTTTTCATTTTGAATTTCAGAATATAATTTAAAACTTCACCCAAAAATAATAAATGAAAAAAAAGAAGATAATAATGTGAAAAGGAACATGCCTCAGTTTTATTACTTTTTGTATTTTTTAATGTATGAATGGTTTATTAATAGTATTGTGAAAGATAAAGGTGAGGGTAGTAAAAACTTTTCTACTTTATAAGTAGTAAAAATATTTTTTTGTGTGAATAAAGTGATGACATTTGATATAACATTGAGATGTTTTGAGGATATAGTTAAAATGTTCTTTTACTATTTTAAATATGAGTCATTAAGTAAGAAACACAAAAAATAATAAAATGAATCATTAAATAAAGAAAAAAAGAATACATTTTTTTAAAAATATTTAAACCGTTACGCTTTCATTAGCATGCTGTCATGGTCAGTAATTTAAATACTTTCTTTTATTATATAAAATGGATGCGCCCCATTTTGTTAAGTTTACGTTGCATCTTAAACACAAGCGACAAATTTTATATTAAATTTATATTTTCCACTTTTTAATTTCACAATATAATTTAAACTTCACCCAAAAATAATAAATGAAAAAAAAAAGATAATAATGTGAAAAGATGCATACCTCAATTTTACAGATTTCTATTCCTATTTTATCTTTTAATTATCACTTCCTCCTTTCCATAAATATTTGCACCATTTTAACAGCACATTAATTAAGAAAAATGGGTAATAAATTGAATAATAGGGGGTAATTTTATTAACTTTTATGAATAAAGTAAAGTAAATGGTTGAATTTAAGGTAAAAATAATGACATTTTGTATAAATATATGAACATTATGAAGATGGTGTATATGAAAAATATATATTTTTTTTTTTGGGATATGCAAAAAATTATGAAACGAACGAATAAGAAAATAGTGCAAACAATTGTAAAATAGAGGGAGTACATTTTTTTAATATTCGATATGTTGCGCTTTCATTAGCCTGCTGTCATGGTCAGTAGTTTAAATGCGTTCTTTTATTATATAAAGTGGACACACCACATTTTGTTAAGTTTACGTTGCACCTTAAACACAAGCGACAAATTTTATACTAAATTTATATTTTTCACTTTTGAATTTCACAATATAATTTAAAACTTCACCCAAAAATAATAAATGAAAAAAAAAAAGATAATAATGTGAAAAGGTACATGCCTCAATTTTACAGATTATCTATTCCTATTTTATCTTTTAATTTTATTTTTTTTTTGAAAGGGATAATGGGAACAGGAGAACAGCAGAAAACAAAGATCAAAACAACTCCTATATCCATCAACTTCTCCACTTTAGTCGAGTGAAGTGGTAGAGTGAACCGCCTGATACGCTATATTATGGGCATAGGCGTTCAGGGTCCGAGGAAGGTACTTGAGTTTGCACACTACAAACTCCTTCAGCAACTCAGCGACCTTTTGGGCGATGAGCCCTTCCGGTCCAACTCTGTGCTTACCTCTAGAGATGTCTATCGGGCTGGCCCTAGCCCTATAGGGCCAGCCCTACAGGGTTACGGGCTAAACGGGTTAGGGCCTTAACCGGTTCATATTTAACGGGCCTACAATTGTTGGGACCTAACCCTAACCCTAGCGGGCCACGGGCTAAACGGGCCACTAACGGGCTACAATAATTTTTTTTCTTTTAAAATTAAAGGTCTTAATTGACACGTCCAACAAGCAAATAAAATAGAAAAATACATAATTAGTTAATGATCGTAAATGAGAAAAAAAAAGTATAATTTAAACACAATTTTAGAACTCATTGGTCCTTAATATGATCAAATAAAGCTAAACAAATATCATAATCTAATAAAAATAGTAATAATGACTAATGGATGGTAATGAGTTTCTTAATGCTTATAGTTATAGCTATTGGTCAAATGATCCAAAATTTGTTCTTAGGTTATTTATTAAAAAAAAGAAAAAAAAAGTAACAACTCGGGCTAGCGGGCTGGCCCGGTTTAGCCCACGGGCTAACCGGTCCGGGTCAAAAAAGCCCAGTTTTAAACGGGCCTATAATTCATGAACCCTAACCCTGTATTTTTCAGGGTTAAACGGGCCAGCCCGGTTAGCCCGGCCCGGATAAACATCTCTACTTACCTCCCTCCACCAATTTTATCGCTTGTTGAGAATCTGTACGCACCACTATTTTATCATATCCCAAGTTTTTTGCCTTTCTCAATCCAGCTTCGATAGCCTTTAACTCCACGCCTAAATGGCTTCTTTGAGGTGGAATGCAAGATGAAAACTGATAAATGGTCTCCCCTCCGCCCTCTCGCATGATTCCTCCGATTCCATATCTTCGCTCCTCCGCGTTAAATGCCCCATCAACCTCCAACATGACTGTTCCAGTTGGGAAGTGTCTGTCATCACTTGGGTCCATATTCCCCTCCTCTCTTGTTTGTCTATTCTCATCAATACTAGTCCTTTGGAATTCCTCCAAATAACTAATCACTCTCCTCCCCGTTTTTACACTAATGTTTTTTGCACCCGTTTTTCCATCATGTACAACTTTACATCTTTCACGCCAAACACCCCAGGCCATCATTATTATATCATCAAGTTGCCATTCCTTTACCCGATCATTGAGAAACATTAAGAACGAGAGGGTGTTTAAGTGCATACCTTTCTTGATCCATTTCCAAAGATCCCTTTCTTTCCAGGTCCTACGAACTCTTGGGCAAGTAAACAGCGTATGTATCGTAGTTGGCAAATGCGTCCCATAGATTGCACACTTGGGATCGACAGGGATGTGTCTTCATGCTAAGTTTCCTTCGGTTGCCACATAATCCATGCACATTTTCCACCCGAAAATTTTAACTTTAGGAGGGACTTTCATATTCCAGAGGCGGTTCCACCAAGAAACCATCAGACCATTGTTAGATGAGGAGGCTCCCTGACCTTGAATTTTGATGTTCCTCATGATTTCCATATACCCTGATTTAATCGAATACCGACCGTCTTGTTCATGAATCCAAAACCTTTTATCCTCCTCTTGTTCCTCCGCAACTGTCGTTCTCAAAATGGCTTCCGCCTCATAAGGTAGGAAAGCTAGTCGTACCATGTCCTCATTCCAGTGCCTGTCCTCCTTCAAAAAAACTGAAATGTTCGAACCATCAGCTATTTGGGATTTAATAATTCCTGGGTTCAGACCATGTACCCATGCATGCTTGCGTAAACTAATGGTATTTCCATTACCCAGCAACCAGTGTGTGCCTCGTTGTAAAACCTCTCTACTGGACAACAATGATCTCCATGTGAATGAGGGGTTGCTCCCCAATTCTGCCTCCAACAGGTCAGAATGTTTGAAGTATCTGGATTTGAGAGTTCTGCTAATAAGAGAGTTCGGATTGTCGATCAGCCGCCACATTTGTTTGGCCAATAATGCTTGGTTAAATTGACACATGCTTCAGAATCCCATACCCCCCTGCTCTTTAGGCTTACAAAGCTCCTCCCATTTCTTCCAATGAATTTTGTTTCTGCCTTCTTTCTGACCCCACCAAAAATCAGCCATAAGGGATTCTAATTGATGACAAATTTGAGTTGGGAGTCTAAAACAAGACATGGCGTAAGTGGGAATAGCCTGTAGCACCGATTTTATAAGTACTTCCTTTCCCCCTTCTGAGAATTCCTTGTTTTTCCAGTCATCTATTTTTCTCTTCATCCTATCAAAAAGATAGGAGAACTGCACTCTCTTCGATCTTAAGGAAAAGGTTGGGAGTCCTAAGTAAAGATGATGTCCTTGAGTGCATCGTACCTCCAATCTTCCTTGCATATCATGCCGATTTTGAGCGTCAACATTTGGGCTAAATAGAATTGTGGACTTTTCGTAGTTCACCTTCTGTCCCGAGGCCTGTTCATACTCAAACAAAGTACTTTTAATCTCATGTGCGTTTTCCGAATTTGCTTTGCAAAATAGAATACTATCGTCCGCAAACAATAGATGAGTAATCATAGGAGCTCCTCTAGCCACTCGGATGCCCTCAATTGCCCCTCCCTCTGCTTTCTCATTTATGCACGACGAGAGCCCCTGAGCGCAGATCATGAACAAGAAGGGCGACAAAGGATCGCCTTGTCTGAGGCCCCTAGAGGGCGTTACACTCCCAAGTATTGTGTTATTGACTCGAAATGTATAAGAGACCGTCGACACACACTTAAGAATCAGCGAATTAAATTTCTCCGAGAATCCCAGTTTATCCATTTGAGCTCGAAGGAATGTCCACTCAATTCAATCATACGCCTTACTCATGTCGAGTTTCAGGGCAGCATAACCACCCCTGCTCTTATTCTGCCTAAGCCAGTGCATACATTCGTAGCTCAACAATACATTATCAAGAATCTGTCTATCCTGAATGAAAGCACTCTGGTGACCGTCCACCACTTTTGGTAGAACTTTCTTGAGATGGTTTGCGATCACCTTTGCAACAATCTGGTAGCAGACATTACTCAAACTAATTGGACGAAAATCCGATAAGGTTACCGGTTTTTTAATCTTCGGGATCAAGGTGATAATTGTCTGGTTCCAGCTTTGAATTTCTCCATCCTCATTAAGAATTTTAAGCACTTCTTGAGTTATCTTTGGTCCCACAATATCCCACATTTCTTGAAAAAATAAAACGTTGAAACCATCTGGTCCCGGAGCTTTATTCGGATGCATATCAAATGCTGCTTTCTTCACCTCACTAGCCGAAAAATTCATGTCCATAAAGCTTCTCATCTGGTCATTCACCATAGACGGGGTTCGCTTGGTGACTTTATCGATTTGATCGTCTGAAGGGTTTGATGAAGTAAACAGTTCTCCATAAAAACCTTCTATTAGGCTGCATATTCCATCCTTAGAACTAACCCAATTTCCAAATTCATCCTTAATATTAGCAATGTTATTCCTATTCCGACGCTCGGTAGATCTCCTATGAAAATAGGTCGTATTTCGATCTCCGCTTTTCATCCAATTCGTTCTTGAGCGCTGGTGCCAGATAGTCTCTTGCTGGGATAGCAGTCTTTCCAGCTCAGCCTCAAATCGGTCAAATTCAGAGTCTTCTCCATCTTCCGTCATTATTTTCAGGGTGTTTGTGATCCTAGTGATTTTCTTCTCAATATTACCCACTCTGCTCTTAGCCCAACGAGTGAAAAGATCACCATAATTTGATAACAAGATTGGTAGGCTATTTTGAAAAGAAGGAGAGTTCCATCCCTCAATCACTTGGTCTTTGAAGCTAGACTCCTAAAGCCATGCATTTTCGAATTGAAAAGCCCGGACCCCCTGTTTAGACCAATCTCGAACTGTTAGGCTGATTTGGAGTGATATAGCTCGATGGTCGGACCCATACCAATGAAGATTCTCGACAGTAGCTTTGCCACATAAATTCATCCAACTGGTTGTAGCCAAAAATCTATCTAGACGTTCTTTGATGAGATGGGGGTGCCTCCTTTTGTTAGTCCATGTGTATGTAGGGCCCTTGAAGCCAAGATCAAATAATTGGAGAGACTGCATTGTTGATCTAATTTTTTCCATATTCTGTCTTGTCCTCCCATGCATATTACCCCCCATTTTTCCAGACTCGTTCAGAATCTCATTGAAATCGCCACCCACAAGGCATGGTTTTTGGTTTGGATGATGTGCCCGAATTCGATGGAGTAGTTCCATAGACAGATGTCTAAGTGTTGCATTTGGATTTCCTTGGAAACCGGTGAATTGCCAATCAAAGTTGTTGTAAGATAACGAAACATCAATATGGCCCCGAGAGTAAGAACACAAAGTAGCTTTCACTTCATCATTAGCAAAAAGAACCAGCCCACCACTATTGCCAATAGCATCAACAACAAAACAAAAGGAGTAATTCAGCATATGTTTCCATGAGTGGGCTATTCTAGAAGACACCTTAGATTCTAAAAGAAACAGTACATAAGGTTTATTTAAAGCAACAATATGCCTAAGTCTATGGAATGCTTGGGGTCCCTTCAAACCCCTAGCATTCCAGCAGATAATCTTCACTTTCCATGGCGGAGCTGGTTGTCCCCAGTCTCCGCCTTGCTTGAGCTATCCATATCCTCCTCACTCTTATGCCTCTTGTTGCCACTCGAACGCGAAGCTGTGAAAGATGTTTCAGCTTCCCCTGCCTTGATTCTCAGCTGGGCATTCGACGGTCTTCCTCTCTTCTTGGTGCCTTTTCCTTTTTTCTTGGTAACAATCTCCTTCGGAATACGAATCTCATATCCCACCAGTTCCGGAGCATCAGATGTTTGCACGACCTCCTTCATTTTAGCTTGGAAAATGGGTCCCTTACCAGCCCTAAGCCCTTCCCCCATTGATGGTTGTCGCATAGGACCATAAAGGCTGGTTTCTGTGAAATGTCGTATCGGCACCTCAAGCTCAATCTCGAGCCCAACTTCAGCCGTATTATAGGTAAGATATCTATCACCAAAGACTTGTTGTTCTGCATCTACAAAAACTGAGTCTGCAAAATAGTTGGCTTGTAATTCCTGGATCCGCAGATCTTCATTTTCGAGGGCTAGCTGTAGATTTCCCACATCAGTATTCGGTATGTTGATTGGAGCATGTTGATCCACCTGAGTATCACCTTGAACATTTTGGTTCCGTGAGGTCTCTTCCCGATGATTTATTGCCTTCAGAAAATCGTATTGCTTCTTGTCCAGCCCTTTCTACATATCGGATTTGAGCCACAGAGGGTAGTTTTTCTCGCCAGATGTTATATGCCCCCCTTCAGTATATTTTTTGGGGCAGTCGTTTTCACTGTGATTTAAGAGACCACAGATTTGACAGAAAATACCCAGTTTTTCGTACCTTAGGGGCAACAGGATCCTTTTCATCTTAATTGTGATATGTGTGTTCCGTTGAAGTGGTTTGCTCATGTCAAGGAGCACCCTCACACGCAGACATCGCCCCCACGCTGCTTCTCCTTCCGTGCAATCTAGCTCAATAACATCCCCTAGCTTCTCCCCCAATTTCAGGCCAATCTGTTTGTTCATCGCATAAATTGGGAGACCGTGGATTTGAATCCACATAGGGATAATATTGATGAATAGGTCGCTTGGCTGCTCGTCGCCCCTAACTTTGGACAGGACAAGCATCGGACCATTGACTATCCACGGCTGTCTGTAGAATACTTTGCTCCAATCTAAGTCAGCCTCAAACTCGAACAAGTAGTATCCTTCCCCCATTTGTGCAACTTTGACGTTCCCCTCAACTTTCCAGATTTTCTTCAGAGTATTCAGTTGTTCCTTGATTGAGACCGAGGGACGAATAGTGAACTTCCCCAACAGAGCATTTTTGGGGATGATTAGCTCGCCTTCCTCCACCTGAAGAGAGGGTTCTTCTGCCTCTGTGATGAGCACTTTTCGAAGTGGCTCCTGAAGATCCTCCGCCATAATTGATACTTTGAAGGGGTGAACTCGAGTGAGAGTGAAATAAAAATCCAGAAAGAACCACACAAAGAAGTGCATACTCTGTGTACACAACCTCCGGTGAAATATAGGCCTCACCACCGCCTCAATATCCAATACAGATAAACCAGGTGTCATAGTGTCGTAAATAATCCTTGCACTCAAGCAAACTTCTCCAAGAAATCGGAAGAGTCATCTTGATAAACTCAAAAGCGTCAGGAACTCACCTTCGATAGGTCACGCTAATATCTCGGGAGAATGAGAGCATAATCAATACTCATTCCGACCAATTAATTCCAAGAACAATTATCCTGAGGAGTGGATAACTGCAATAGGACAATGATTTACCCCTATAAACCCTAGGGGAGGAGGTTTATTTAGCATAATTGAAAATCTTCGCAATGATGGAATCGCCCCTACTAGGCGCTCTCACATCAGATTTTTTGGTTAAAATTATTTTATCTTTTAATTATTACTCAATCCATTCCATAAATATTTGCACCATTTTAATAGCTCGTTAATTAAGAAAAATGTGTAATAAATTGAGTATTTAGGGGTAAATTTATTAACTTTTATGAATAAAGTAAAGTGAATAATTGAATTTAAGGTAAAACTAATGACATTTTGTATAAATATATGAATATTGTGAGGGTGGTGTATATGAAAAAAATTCTTTTTGGAATATGCAAACACTTGTGAAACGGACGAATAAGAAAAAAGTGCAAATAATTGTAGAAGACGAAGGGAGTACATTTTTTTAATATTAGATTTATTGCGCTTTCATTAGCCTGCTGTCATAGTCAGTAGATTAAATGCGTTCTTTTATTATATAAAGTGTATGTGCCCCATTTTGTTAAGTTTACGTTGCACCTTAAACACAAGCTACAAGTTTTATACTAAATTTATATTTTTCACTTTTTAATTTTACAATATAATTTAAAACTTCACCCAAAAGTAATAAATGAAAAAAAAAATGGATAATAATGTGAAAATGTACATGCTATTCCTATTTTAAGGCGTGTAAAATTGGTCTGTTAGTTGTTTTTCTCATTTAATTATTACTCGTACTTATAATGTATGAATTGTTTATTATCAGTATAATGAAAGATAAAAGTGAGGAGAATAAAGATTTTTCAACTTTTTGAGTAGTAAATTTTTTTTTTTGTGTGAATAAAATTATGATATTTAATGTAATATTGAGATATTTTAAAAAAGATAGTTAAAATATTTTATTATTATTTTAAGTATGAGTCATTAAACAAGGGAAACAAAAAATGATAAAATGGATTATTAAATAAGAAACGAAGGTAGTATATTTTAAAAAATATTCGAACTGTTGCGCTTTCATTAGCCTGTTGTCATGACCAATAGTTTAAACGCGTTCTTTTATTATATATGGTGGATGTGCCCCGTTTGGTTAAATTTACGTTGCACCTTAAACACAAGGGACAAATTTTATACTTAATTATTGCGCTTTCATTAGCATGCTGTCATATTCAGTAGTTTAAACGCGTTCTTTTATTATATAAAGTGGATGTGCCCCGTTTTATTAAGTTTACGGTGCACCTTAAACACTAGGGACAAAATTTTTATACTTAATTTATATTTTTCACCTTTTGAATTTCACAATACAAATTAAACTCACTAAAATACTCAAATTTATTGTAATTATCTAATTCAATACACGTATGCTCAAATTTAATTTCTTTTTGTTTTTCTTCTTTTTCTCTTTTAATTATTAATTTTTTTAAATATTCGAACCGTTGCGCTTTAATTAGCCTGCTGTTCTGGTCAATAATTTAAACGCGTCCTATTATTATATAAAGTGGATACGCCCTGTTTTGTTAAGTTTACGTTGCACCTTAAACATAAACGACAAATTTTGTACTTAATTTATAATTCTCACTTTTGAATTTCACAATACAAATCAAACACACTAAAATACTCAAATTTATTGTAATTGTCTAATTCAACACATGTATGTTAAAATTAAATTAATTATCTTTGTTTTTCTTCTTTTCCTTTTTTTTTTAATATTCGAACTGTTGCGCTTTCATTAGCCTGTTGTCACGGTCAATAGTTTAAACACGTTCTTTTATTATATAAAGTGGATGTATTACGTTTTGTTAAGTTTACACTTTACGTTGCACTTTAAACACAAGCGAGACATTTATACTTAATTTACATTTTTCACTTTAAAATTTCACAATACAAATTAAATTCACTAAAACACTCAAAATTATTGTAATTATCTAATTCAACACATATATACTCAAATTCAATTAATCTTTTTTTTTCTCTTTTAGTTATTACATTTTTTAAATATTCGAACCGTTGTGCTTTCATTAGCCGGCTGTCATGATCAGTAGTTTAAATGCGTTATTTTATTATATGAAGTGGATGCGCCCTGTTTTGTTAATTTTACGTTGCACCTTACACAAGCAACAAATTTTATACTAAATTTATATTTTTCACTTTTGAATTTCACAATATGAATTAAACTCACAAAAATACTTAAATTTATTGTAATTATCTAATTCAACACATATATGCTCAAATTCAATTAATCTTTTTTTTTTTTCTCTTTCTCTTTTAATTATTATATTTTTTAATATTCAGACCATTGCGCTTTCCTTAGCTAGCTGTCATAGTCAATAGTTTAAACGCGTTGTTTTATTATATAAGGTGGATGCGCTCCGTTTTGTTAAATTTACGTTGCACCTTAAACCAACCTACAAATTTTAAACTTAAGTTACATTTTTCACTTTTAAATTTCACTATGTAAATCAAACTCACCAAAAATACTCAAATGTATTGTAATTTTGGTCAAATTTAATTAAAAAACATTTCAAACAACCAAAAGCCCGTCACATTTTAGGTTTGCAAATTCATATTTAACTATTATAAATCATAGAAGTAATTAATTTTGTTATATTATGTGTTACTGGAAATCATTTTTTTTCTTACAAATTTCCAAAATTGAAAATTGCGTATTTAGGAAAAATACTTTATTTCCTTATTTAAATGAAATATATTACCTTTTCAAAAAAAAAAAAAGTACTATATATTACCGTTGGACCCTGCAAGCCCATTAATTTATAATCCAGCCCAAAAAGCAATTAATGGGCTCGCACTGGGCCCATGGATTTAACACAGCCCAAACAGATTGCAGTCCGCCGCACGTGATCACGTGACCAGGTTTGTTACTGTTCTGGAATTTATAAACAAAATAAATAACTGAAAAATAATATTAAAAAAAAAACAAAAACAAAAATTGATTCACACCCACCTCTAACCTGCGGTACGTTCTTTGATCTTTAAATAAATCTTGTTAGTTTGATAGAATCTGTATCTTGATTTTAGCTTTTTCTTCAATAATGATTCAGAGATTTTTAGGAATTTATTGAGATATTACTCGCGGGCAATGATGCGATATCTTCTAGAAATGGAAACTGCTGTATGATTTTGTGTAAAGGGAAGAGAAATTTAGCAGTTTTTTTTTATTAGCAAACTATCAAACTTTAAATGCATATATTAGGATACGAGTGAAAGCGATGGGATTTTCTTGGAACAGATTCAGTGGAAATGGCAATCTTAATTAATCATTTGATAATATAAGTGCCTTTGTATGCATTAGTTGCTTTTTCATCATTCTCTTGGGAATTTCTATAATTGGCAGCTAATTAGTTAGCAACAATCTATAATCAACTACCAAGAAATGTAGTTTGAGGCCATTTGTTGTTGGCGCCATAAGTGGCTTTCAGTTGGTAGGCTTGGAGTTTTGTACAGTATATATTATGATCTTATAACCTTTAGATGAGATGATATGTCCTTAACGTTTTGGGGTTAATTAGTGTGGAAAATATAAAAAATAAGTTTAAAATATATATAAGAAAATGAGAATTATAATTAGTGGATTGGTTCTGTTGGTCAAGATTATAAGATTCAAATAATTGTTATGATTTGCTTTCTCATATTCTTTTTAGTCTTCATAGATTGGAAGTGATGGATTCTGGGCATTCATGTGTTTCTCACCATCAGTCCCATTAATCTAAATTCTATTGTTTCTTTTATGTAAATGTATTAAGCATATTATTCATGGTAAAAAAAAAACCTAAATTCGTGCACAAGTAAAGTATCTAGGTAAGTAGGTGGCTTTACATATAAGATACATTTGTGTTGAAAGAAAAGAAGTTTATTTCTTAATTTCTTTCTCATTTTCTCCCTTTTCTATATTAACTGCCTAGCCTGACCAAATAACTATAGAGAACATTTCTCATCAGAGGATACTGTTTGAATTTATGTATTTTTTAATTAGTGAGAAGTCAAAGTTTTGGTAATGTATTAATCTTATACTATATGGGCAGGTTACAGTTACACCATCGGTTATGTATCTTTGAATTTTGATATCCTGGTTTTAATTTTTATCATTGCATTTTGTAAAAAATTATAACTGAGCTTTGTTTTTTGTTAACCAAACTTCAAAATAAAAGGCAATGGTGCATTTTGTAACAAATCAGTATTCCACCTTGAATTACTAAAATGATAAAAATTAAAGTTCAAATGCCAATTTGTTACAAAATGAAAGGTTGGTAACATAAACAAATAATATCAAAAGTTGGATACCAGTTTGTTTCAAAATGCAAAGACAGTTAATAAATGGTGTAATTTACCCTGAATTATATCTATTTACAACCAGTGGTGATTATGGTGAATGAGTACCATGCTTTGTCTAGACTTGTTTTGTTTATAAGCTAGTTTACAATTTTGATCTTTGGATGTAGAACATTTTAGTTAGTTAATTTCAACTTTTGAGTCTCTTTCAGCGGAAGAGAATTAGCTTCACTTGTTACCATTTGATTAAAGTACAAAGAACTCTCTTTTTCAGGAACTAAAGTGAACAAACCAGAAGTTCTGAAATGAGTTCTGACAGTATTCAAAATAGACCTGCTTCCATTAAAAATGTCAGTTCTGGTGAAGTGGAGGCTGAATCAAAAAATATTGATCCACTTGAAGGCGCTTCAGCAGACACTATGCATGAGCTAGAAAGCATAACATATACTTTGATTAGGCTTGAACTTGATATAGCATGTTCCTATGATAAGTTAACCAACTTAGAGACACTTATTATGCATGTGGCTTCAAGGGAAAATGATTTCGAGGCTTTTGCTTCGGAAGAAGAGCATACACCGGGAGGTTCTGTTGAAGAGAAAGCATTTGAATATGACCTTCTATATGGGTTTTTGGACTCTGAAGTCAGAGAAATGGATAGTTTTTTATCTGCTATTCAGATGGATATTGTTAGTTCCCGGGAAGTTATATCTACATTCATGCACCTAGGTGATATATTTATGGATTTGGAAGACAGGTTGCTAGATAGTGAGGATGCTTTAAAGCAGTCATTTGAACAGATCTCAGGAATAAAGATGCAATCTGACAATTTCAGGAGGATCTTATTAGCTTCTTCTGGTGATGAAAAATGTATGTTATTCAGATTTCATCTTCCTTTATTGAATGGCCATGAAAATTCAGAATTATATTTTTGATTGACAGGCCATTGCTATGTCAAAAGATATAAAACGCGAGTGTTCTATTCTGAAGGATTTGACGTCCTTCTGAATATCCACAATATTGCGTATTCTAATATAGCAACTTTACTTTGGAATTTCAGTCCCAAACTTCCAGTATATTCTTATTTATGTTTTTTTTTTTTTGTATCCTCAACTTCATTACTTCCATCCTCACCTTTTGAAATTACCAGTTTTCAAGAATAAGTTTTTCTTACCTAACAATAACTTCAAACATTGACAGGTAAAGATGGCAAGGAGCTTGATGCTTCAGAAAATAGTAGCCTTTCAGATTTAAATGCAAAGATTAAAATGCAGACTGCACAACAGCAAAATAACGTCTTGAGAATGCTGGAGAAGTCTTTGGCTCGAGAAATGGATCTTGAGAAGAGACTGACTGAGTCAAGAGAAGCTGAAGAAGATTTAAAACTTCAGCTGCAGCAGGAAGAGTTTTGCATGGAACAAGAAGCTGAAGATATGTTGGAAAGACTTTTCGAGGCAGAAAATAATGCAGAAATTTTCTTGGGGATTTCGAAAGAACTATGTGGGCAAATCCAGATGGCACAAAAGAGCAATGAATTGAAGGAAAAGGCTCCTGAAGCTGAAAAGAGACTCAAGATTTCTGAAGCTGAGTGTAAATTGCTTAGAGAGTCTAACATGGAGCTTAATACTAATTTGAGCTGCTTAAAGAGTAGCATCACTAATGCATATAATAAGGTGGAACAGTTGGAGAAGCAATTGAACGAATCTGATATTAAGCGACTGCATGCAGTGGCATCTGCTGAGGCTAGTCAAGAGAAGCAAGGCATGCTAGATTCTACAATCAAGGATATGGAGAACTTAATAAAAGATTTGAAATCAAATGTTTCAAGGGCTGAACGTCAGACTGAGAGTGCTGAAGATAAGTGTATCATTTTGTCCGAGACCAATGCAGAACTCATTGAAGAAGTAAATTATCTAAGGCATAGAATGAAATGCTTCGAGACATCATTGCATCAGGCTGATGAAGCAAAGAAGCGAACTGCAAAAGATATAAGGCTGCGGACTAAATTGATCACAGATTTAGTGTTGCAGTTGACTCTTGAAAGAGAACGCCTTCATAAACAGGTTAGCTTTACTTCTTTTCACACTTCATACTTCACACTCTCGAAGTTGGTTTGTAGTAAATGAGTCATTTTTGTCCTGCTGTCAGTTTGTATTGTTCGTTCTGTTTCATTTTCCTTCCCCTTTTACTTAAACCAGTGTTTAAAAAGTCAATTGTGGGATGCACCTGCAGCTCCCTAAGGAAGGCGCTCATTAAATGTCTTGAAGCAGTGTTGGGGGTGCTTTCCCTTTGGAGCATATGCAATGGACTTTAGGCCACATCCTTGGGCATCTAGCATGTATTTTACACCTAAGTTACTGAGATGCGTGCATTTTGCCCCCAAGTTTCTTTAACCTTATCCCAGAAAAGGAAAGTGCCAACTACAGAAGAACATAATTATTCAAGTGTGGCGATAACCATCTATTTTAAATTACTAAAGTAATAAAAACCAAATGAGAAAATGAAAAAGATTAGGTAATTTATTGCTTTTTGTTCTTAATATTTTACTCTTTCTCATTACCATTTATTAGCATCTTATTGATTTTTTATGTTTTGTACTATTCTGGGCTAGTTATCTCTATGGTCCTAGTGTATGTTTCATCATTTTCTTTCCTTGCATTGCTAGGTTGTAGTTGCGTTCAAATCTAGAAAGTGGTTTTTTTTTTGGTTACATTTCTCTCTCTTAATGTTAAGAGAATTGGTTTTCTCATATTTTTCTATTATTTCAAGATTTATCAATTTAGTTTATGCATATCTTGATTTATGCCTTTTACCTTCAATTTTTATTTCAAAATATTTTAATATTTTTTAGTAACGGAATAGATAGAAATATGAAATGACAGGGCGAAATCCTCACACCTGTTGTGTATGCCTTACCCTTTCTGAAACACTGCTCCAAGCCTCCAAACAAGAGTTTGTAGAGAGGGGGTCTAGTTGGAAGTCATTTCTGAGAATGGAGGTCTGAAGTCGATTTTTTTTGGATTTAAATCTGCATCGATGTCATGATTTCATGGACAAAGATTTAGAGACCTATATTCGAGTTCACAGGTTATTTGACCTCAGTGAGAGCACTCCCTTATGAATTTGAAATCATGAAGTTAATTGATGTTTGGTGAAGGATGGGATATGGTGGTGCCTTTTGCCTAAAAAAAGTAATTTGTAATCTATTTTAGCTTCATTGTTGTAGAAAAAAAGTGTATGGATTATGTGTTATCAGCCACTCAATATACACTTAGATTTGTTTCATTGATGGGGAGAAAAATGGAGGGAAAAAAGGCTTCTAAAAATGAGTTGCATGTTGTAGTGGTTTTCATTTAGAATTTGAAAAAAGTGTGGTTTTCCTCCTCTCAACAGTTTTCTTTGTGTTTTCCCTCCCCTCTTAAGATATCATCATTGGCGAAGGAGAAGAACATCGCTGTGAAATACTTGCGGCGAATAAAAGACCCTTCAGTTACTGTGATGGAAAACGAAGTTACGCAGAATGATAGCAAGAATGGAAAAGACAGTAATGAGGAGGAGGGTGAGGATATAATGGTCTCTTCACCTACTAGTTCTGAGGTTGGTGCTCTGTTAGTTTTTTTCCTTACTTGTATATGTGTAATTCCAAAAGCCATTGACATGCAATCACAATACAGATGGGCACTAGACGTGGAGACTCGTCAACAATGGCGGGGCATGCTGACATTGTTAGAAATATAGATGCAAGGCAGCTCAAATTCAAGTATGTTGTCATAATAATTCTTGTACTGGTGATTCCAGCATTTCTGTTTTCCAGTGTGAGGCGAGATGGACGAAGATTGGTTGAATCTTGAATTCGATACAAGAGAAGATTCAGCTTCTCGATTGGACCAAGTTTTGCTAGCTCGTTGTATACACAATTACACGGTCGAGCAGGATCTCTTTTTTGTTGTACCAGGGTGAACATTTTACCCTACGAAATTCCCAAATAAATATGGCAAAAACTTGTATGAAACGATCTCATTTACTATATTACATATACACTTTCATATTAGCAAAATTTCAGGGGTTTCTTTCACTATTCATTCAGATATTCCAATCCAATAAAGTTTAATTTGTCCAAACTCATTAAGTACGTTTCAAACATACATAGAATACTCTTATTAGACTATAATACTCTTATCAAATCCAATTAGAAAGAAAAAAACCTATAATTCAAATACAAATTTTTAGGGATTAAAGATTTTTTAAATTTTAAATTTGTCACATACATATTATACATTTTGAAAAAGTGTATGGTACGCCACCTTTCTTTAATTTTTATAAATTATCATAGTACAAAAGCTAAATTACAAAATAGTTGTTAGAAAACAGCTTTAAGCTTTCTGGTTTTAGCTTTAAATACAGCTGTGTCTTCATTTACAGCTCTTCCAACACTCTGTCAATTATGCTTTCTGAAAATAATATTTTTAAATTCCATAATTTCTATTTACTTTTAAATTAAGGACCTCAATATCATATAATCTGTGACCTTATAATTTTACCCGACCCTAAACAATCGTCTTACACAAGATTCTTTCATATTTTAATATCACCTCCAAATAATTAGGTAAAGTCTAGTATGTACTCGAGTGCATGTTGTGCATCCTAATCTATGGTGCACTTTTCAATTTTACTGACTTACACTTTTTGGTAAATGATGTTGCATTTTTCAATTTTTAGTAATAATTGAAAAGTGCAACATCATTTACCAAAAAGTGTAAGTCAGTAAAATCGAAAAGTGCAACATGGACTAGGTTGCACAACATGCACTCGAGTCCATAACAGAACAATCCAAATAATTAATGTATTTATATGTACGTGGTGAAACACCTCACAAAATGGTGGGTCTCATGTATTCTCTCAATAATTATTAAAAAAAGAAAAAAAGTTGACAAAATTGGAGTAATTTAAATTAAAGAAGCAACGGTAATGCATTGGTGTTGGGCCCACATACAAAAATTGTTGTGTATAAAAACCCTACATTTCCACCATTTCAAACACACCCAAAATCTTAACACACACAAACACTTCCTTGTGCGTGTATACATACACACTAAGTCTGTATCTATATCTTCAATTCATCAAAAATGGAGTCCAAGAAGATGTTGGTTGCTGCATTCATGATGGTCATGATGATGGCACTCTCCGCCGTCAACGGCGTCGCCGCCGCCGATGCTCCGGCTCCCGCCCCCACCTCCGACGCCTCCGTATTTGTCCCCACTTTCTTGGCGTCTTCTGTCGCCATGGCTTTTGCTCTTCTTTTCTGATTTGATTTTTTTTTTAATTTAATTTAATTTCCATTTGTATTGAATTGAATTGATGTGGTGGGATTTAATTATTTTTTTTAAATTTTTGATGCAGTATTTTGTTGAATAATTAATCTTTTCTTCTTGATCCTCAATTCTTGAATTCTTCTCCAAAGAATCTTATTTTATTTAATGTTCTTATAATAAAGTACTAAAAAATAATATGATAAGGTAACTACGGATTAACCATGATTGGATAAAATTAAATCAACAAAAAAATGAAGTAGAATGGCATAAATGAGAATAAAAATTGGATAATTATATTTTTTTGGAATAAAATTATCTAATTTCACCCTTCTCTTCAAAATAAAGGTATTGAATGATAATGAAATTGAGATGATTTTGAGGAAATTAATGTTACAATAGTTTTTCTTATGACTCGATATTCGGTTCAAACACCCATGAATACGGGAACCGATTAATGTTGCAAAAGTACCATAAAATCAATGAATACATTGGGAGGGATTAATGATTAATCATCTAGTCCAATTTTCAAGCAAATATGACATCTCAACTTACACAACTCAACTTGTAAAAGAATATTGAGAATAATTTTCAACTTTTTTTAAAGAAGCACATTTTCACTTATCTAGAGAATATAAAAAAATGATTCACGATAAGAAAAGAAAAAAAAAAAAACTCTTTTATAGTATATGTAGAGCCTGTTTTCAATCATAATTTAAACAATGAAATTAATTTATTTTTTTTTTTTAAAAAGTGGGCAAGACACATCTTTAGAAAAAGTAGAATTAAAAAAAAAAAACTACTGTAATCATGATGTTATAACGAGTAAAAAAGATGGGAATTTGGAGAACTTGTATGTTTTTTTGTCTAAATCAAGAAATATTACTCCATTAGCTTTAAGATGATGTTTGTAATGGTTGAAGAAAGTTGAGAATAAAGTAAAGCAAGAAAGACAGCCCACCTGCAATTGTTTCATTAACATAATTTAAACTCAACCACCACATGTGCTATCAAGTTGGTGAGCTCATTGGTGACACTTTTTTTGGCTGTTGGACAAATTTTTACAAAAATATTTTGGAGATTTGTTATGAGGTTTTAAATCCTATTGGCTTTCTCCCAAAAGTGTCTGTCAATTAGTATAATTTCTTGCAATTTGTAATACCAAATCTTCTATCAAGTAATTCCACTAACATATTTTCACACAAGAGACTGAAGTAAATTGCACGATACAACTGATACGAGTGTGACTCGAAGTTTAAATATGCAGTTAACTATTATGGTTAGCACATGGGCATAAATAATGGGGTGGAAGGGGATGAATGAGACTATCATTATCAACAATTGGGTTTTAACTAAGCGTCCCCATGTTACTCTGTTATTCATGAATGTGCATCTGCTAAACACATCCATATAGTATTACTAAACAAACCAAGCTAATCATGAGCTCAACTCACATTGATGAACGAATCAAGCTTGTTGGATACTCGATCGATTAACGTTCAAGCTCAAGCTCGACACATTAAGCTCAATATCCATACAAATTATTTTAATTTCACTCAGCTTAACTAGATAGGCCATTTTACAAGTACTCAACTCGGCTCAAATAACAGCTCTACATCCATGGATGCACACAAGCCATATGATCAACTGAAAAAATGGCTCTTAAGACATGGATGTCTTGCAATTAGCTTCTTGAAAACGAAATTCAGAGTAGGAAATAACAAATGACTGGGATAGAAATTTCACTCAATCATTAAAAACATGAATCCTCATAACTAAATAATAAGTTTCACCGCATTTTCATGGTGCCAATAGTACATAAAACTCTATAAATAACGTTACAGAAAGGTCAAAGAGTAAAGCAAAACAGACAGAGAGACAATCCCTTGTATACGAAAAACTCGCTCAGTCAAAGCCTCGGGGTTGCTCCAGAGGCCCATCATGCTGGAAATTGCTCTACGGAATCAGATCAGGAGCTTCTCAATAGCATCCTTCAGCTGCTGTATCTGAGATTTCAACTGACTTCCCTCGTTGCTAGTCACGGAACAAGCAATAACTGGCCTTGTGACACCACATGCACGGCCAAGAGCTTGCTTCGATGGAACAAAGACGTAGGGTACATTCTGGAATCACAAATACAGGTCAGTTCATTTCCTTATTAACCGAGAGTGACTCACTCTACTAAATCAAGAAAACATCATATTTAAAGAACACAACACTTAAGATAATTTTCCCTTTTCAAAAGCCTTCTTCCACATTCAAATATTATTATGTGCAATTATATCATACTGCTCATTAAAAACAGGCATACACATGCAACCACAATCTCTTGTTTTTAAGAGGACACAAACAACAGAAACCATTTAAAATAAATGGTTACTTGAAGGTACATCTTTTCAATTCACTTGGTACTTAATTCTACTGTTTCAACCACTGAGCTCCAAAAGCAACACCAGAATAAAGTAACACAACCACACAAATAGATTGAGAATTAAAAAATATATAAAGTATATATTGGAAGTTTAGGAATCCAGATGCAAGGATATTATACTGAAAATTTTAACAAAATTCAGCCTTATGCGCACAACAAGTTCACACATAATACAGAAATACAGCATCTTAGTAAAAAAATATCATAAGCTGATAGAATTACCTTATCTTCAGCAAGGAGCGGAAGATGAAGTAGAATTTCAAGGGGCTCCGTGTCAGCTGCCATCACTACGAACTCAGAAATCCCTCTGTTAAGCGTCTTAGTTGCTGCAACAAATTAATCAAACTTCAGCACCAAAACATCAACTCAAACACAAAATTAGGCTACAATAATAGTAAAACCTCACTGAAAGTAAAAAAAAAAATCACAACAAACCTTCATTAGCACCCTTTTTGAGCTGTTTGTAGTTAGCAGCTTGCTGCACCAGGTCAAGAATGGTTATGGTAAGCTGCGCATCAGCCAGAGGGTATGCTTTTGGGTTCACAGCTTCTGCAGTCTATACACACGCACATATTAATACAAAAATTAGCGAAAAATTAAACAATTTACAAAAACTCAGAAATCAGAATGGAATTCAAACCAGAAGGAGGAGAATTACCATGATTGATTATAACTTTAGCAGAGATTGTGAGCGCCGAAGCTTCAAGAGAAATGATAATAGGGTTTTTAAAGTTGAGAGGGATTCTGAATTATATTAGGGTTTAGGCACGCTAGGGTATAAGAAGATATTTGGATGAACAGATTCTAGGCCCAATTTGAAAAGGCCCGTGTTCTCAGGCCCATATTCAAAGACATAGGCCCAAACCCGTCAATACAAACTTCAAACCTTCTAGAAGGGACTGACGATTTACACCTCCATTTGCGTTGAGAACACACCCCCGATTGATGCACCCCAAAAATTTGTTAGAATAGATGCACCCTCTCAAATTGTCCTAAATACAATTTTCTCTATAAAATACATATTTACTAAACACACCCTCCCCAAACCCTAATTCATCTTTCTCTCATTTTCCACCCTCCACTTTGTCGTCGCCGCGACACCCTCCCGCAAAATAAAGTTTTTTTTTTTAAAGCGAGCAGTGGCAACGCCCTCCCTCTCCCTCGATTTACCGGTGCTACGCCCTCCCACTTCACCGGCCGCGACGACCTCCCCCACCCTCTCCGATTTTTTACATTTTCTAATTTCTGAATTTTTTTTGTTGGTGTTGGTAGTGGCGGCGACTGTTGCAGATTTGTAGTATAAATTAGGTTTAAGGTTTTAAGGTTGAACAAGGGGTGTAATTAGTAGTGGGGTGCATTTAATAGTGTAATATTACTCAGAGGTGATGTTTACTTTGGGCTTTAAGTAGTTTTGAAAACCGATTTTTGAAATTCTGGATTTTTTAAATCCTGATGAATAGTAATAGGTGTGTTTCTTTTGAGTTTTGGAATAGTAGAAGATTTTAACTTTATGTCAAATCAATGTGTTAGATTGAATGAAATTGCATTACTCCTTCCGTTCAATTTTATAATTCTCACTTTCCTTTTTTTGGCTGTCCAATTTTATTATTCGCATTCCTTATTTGAAAAATTTACTATTCACACTATTTTATCTACACCCTTCAACCGTTACTTATTTACTCAAATTGCCATTGATTTTATTCATAAAACAATCACTTTATTTATAAATGGACCCCACAACATTTCATCATACCCCCAATTTATCTACTTTATACATAAAGTAATCAATATTCATTAAAACTCGTGCCCGGATAAATGGACATAATAAAATTGGACGGAAGGAGTATTATATTATTGTTGGTTGAGATTATAATGATTAATGGGCTAGTCTTTTGTGAAATATTGCATATATGCATTTCAGTCATTCACACTCGCATTCTTTATAAATACACCAGTGACAGTTCAACCCACATTTTTTATAAATACACCCACTGACAGTTCAATTTACACCCACGTTTTTTATAAATACACCCACTAGCAGAAATATTTTTTATAAATACACCCACTAGCATAAATTGTACCTAGTCGTCTTCTTCGAGCAGTTTTCGTCCACCCGAGGCCGCGGCCGAACGCTGCAACTTACGACGGCCTTAATCTTTAAATATTTTCTATTTCTTTAAATATTCTTTAATTATTATTATGGATCGAGGTTATTTTATATTACCACATGAAATAATATATGTTACTATATGTTATAATGTGAGTTAATTAATTAATAAAAATTCTAGAAAAAAATACTACATAAAAAAATCGGTATTACTATATAAAAAATTATATGTTACTACATACTTCAGTTTGAATTACTACATTGAATATGCGTCTGTTACTATATGTAACTTTATCAAATGATTTGCATTACAACATGGTTATTGTGTTTACTACATGCGATAGTATATGTTACTACGTATTATAATGTGAGTTACTACATTAACAAAAACACTAGAAAAAAACGTGTTACTAAATAAAAGAATTTGTATTATTATATAAAATAGTTCGTGTTATTACTACATAAAATAATGTGTGTTACTACATACTACGATTTGAATTACTACATTTAATATCTCGCGTTCGTCAACAAAATAAAAGATAAAAAAATCACATAAATTGACAAAATAAACGGGTTAATTTTTTTTGTCAAAATTAAAACACAAGCGGGCCAGTTGACAAATAAATTAAGAATTAACCCAAATGAATTAATGGTGGCCCAATAATATATATTTTTAGTCCATTGACGTAATAAGTCAATATTTTCAGCCGAATTGACTTAATTAGTCAATATTGCATGTATGCAATATTGCACATGCAATATTGCATATAAGTTTTTGTGATGATTAATTGATTGTGTAATGATTGAATGTATTATATTATTATAGTATTATTATATTATTATTGAGATATATTACAATGATTGAAGTGATATTATATAAATATAACTTTATGTCAAGTCAATATATTTGATAGGGATGGTTTTGAGTAAATTTTGAAAACCGATTTTTAGGAATTTCATCGGGTTTAGAATATTAAAATAAAAAATCTGATTTTGAAAACCAAAAGTAAACATAGTCAAAATGATATTTTGAAGTTTTCACACAATTATTAAATTAATAAAGTGAGGGAATAGTAAATGGATGTGTAAATTACTAAATAATCACCCTCTTCTAGAACTCCTCACATTTTCGAACTTTGTCAACTCTGTAAATTAGGATCAGGAATTTAGGAGCAACTTTCTCTCTCAATTTGAATTAAAATTTATATTCAAATATTATTAATTGTCTATTAAAATGTGCCCATCTTTCATAATTTATTTTATTAAAATTCAAATGTTATTATTTGTGAACTAAAGTGAGATCATATATCATATACTCTTGGATAGATTATTGAAATTAGACTTAAATGAATTGAATAAAAAATTAAATTAAGTAGATTGTACATTAGAAATTAAGTAGATTGTACATTAGAAATAACAATTCATATTTTCATATTGTCTTTCGAGTTGGTGTGAGATTATAAGATAAAACACGACCACTATAAAAATTTGTACTCATACGATATGGATATGAACACGAAAAAGTTAGATGTATAATATTTGACAATACACGATGTATCACAACGATACATGTTACTCCCTAATAAAATTACAAATAGAAAAAGTTTCACACAATCAATATTTTAAAAAATAAAAAAACTAACCAATTGACATAAACACAACACAAAATTTTAGAAACTAATCTCCAACGATCATTCAACAAACCATACTCTAACATAAAGAATGCTGAAAAGGCAATATTTGTTTCCTTGCACTCTCAAACATGAAAATAAAACGATGCAACACAACTCATTAACCAAATCGCAACCATTGAATTAAACTAGATGATATACACAGGAGAGGACAGGAGGAATATATTTGGAAAATTTACATGATTCCTCACTAGAGTCTAACATTTCAAAGTAAGAAGGTGTCATCGTCTTCACATAATAGTTACTCTCTCTCAATACAAAGGATTGTAAGCACTACAGATTACAAAAAAAAGAGATAATAAAACGGGGGTGGGGTGGGCGAGGGAGTTCAAACCCAATTACTATACCAGTCACTTCTTACAAGATACTTGCTTCTTACAATCCGACACCAAGAAGATCTAGCTGGTCGAACTCCCAAACACAACAACTTCACAAACCTCCCGAAGGAAATACTCTTGATGCAGACGTCTCCCCCAAGGACATAGAGGATATGGATGAAGCCCAAACTCGAGCATTTCTTGCCCCTCTATGGAAGTTTCTAGTTTTGCAATTCTTTAGCTTGGTCCAGATTCTCTTCACATCAACTATTTGGAGAACATGTGCTAAAAGCTGCTTCGACTCTCCGAAAATTCCCAGATTCAGATGAGGAATGTATGCAACCCATAGTGCCAGTACACGAGATGAAATCTCTGGAAATATATACAGAAAAGCCCTAGAAATGACAAATACTAGGGAAAGCACTAGATACGGTTCCCTCAAGAAGGTTTCCTTCAGCGACGCTCCATTCCAATGTTGACCACTCTTTGGATTAGTATGTGTTTCCTCAACAATGTCCACCACTGGATCTAGCCCTATCAAGATAAAAATATTCAAGCATGAAACGAAAAAGACTGGCAATTTTTATCTCCTAACAAGCAATCAGAAAGTTGGCATCATTGAGAAATACTGATATAACCATGGAAAAAAAAAAAAAAAAAAAGGACAAATGCCCACAAAATATCTCATTTGAAATCAAGAAACTCGTTTCTATAAATTGCATCCAGGACCCACCCTATAGGCTTTGTCCTCGGAAGCACCAGCATATGGGAGGTTGCTTGTAAAACGAATCTAATGCAGATACAATTCAGTAGCATGCTATTCTAAATAGAAACATAACACATAAAACTTTATTCCAAACCATATATGTTATTTATACAACAACCTCACCAACAAATTATCAAATTAAGGTAGAACTTGAGGAATCATCTGATACTTGAGCATTCGCCAAGTGCAGTTGAGAAGGTACTTCAATTCTATGGTTATAACTTATTACTAAACACATTATTAATGTCATCGCTCTTATGGTTAACCAATACAAGATACAATGTTACAAAAATGTCATCAATGGTCAAAACAACTAAATTCAGGTAAGTAAAGATTATGGTGTGATACCTGTAGTTTTTTTGTAGAAACTTATAAGCGACAGGAGATCTTTGCTATCATGATGTCTCACTTGTGCTGTCTGATTCACTATCAGTAGTGAGGGTACACTGTGAATCCCATATCTAGAGAAGACACTGCACATGGAAGACAAATTAGGTTTCGAAGAAAGAAGAATGTTGAATGCAGTAAAGGGTAATGAACCTCACAGAGGTGTCATATGTTTGTGTGTGCTCATGGAAGCAGGCATAAATGCACACTAAAGCGGAGACATAACAAAAAACTATATTTTTAGTCACTATGATATCTTAAAGGAGTAAACACCTGTGAGTCGAACACCCAAAGAATCACTCTCTACATTGAGAATTAGTTGGGATACTTGGGTTGTATGAATGCTAATTATAAAATTTAGCGTATATTTCTAAGAAAACAGTAAAATTTGGGGCTAAGGGGACAAATAGTATGTGAAGCGAACATTGATCAGAAACACTCACCTAGGCATGGCTGAAGATTGCTCGACACCAATTACATGTGTGATCTGAGGATACATTGAACTGAAGAAAATTTAGACTGAAACTTGGTTGAGAAAGGACACCAGGAGGCATAAAACAGGACAGCAGTATATTCATTCTTCTTACTGAAGGCCACAGCTTTTTTCAAACGATTCTCCATCCATCTTCAGAGACAATAATTTATCAATAGATGATAAATAAAATTACAAATAATATATTTTGAAACATGCACATCAGAAAGCATGGAAATTGGAAGATTACAAAGCAAACACCACAAGATTATAAAAACTCACATCACACCATGGCTCTCAACATCACAAGGATAACCAACACAGTACCATACTAAGTTCGATAACATAATTTACCTTCAATTCTAGAAATTTTCTGAAGTTTGTCCTAGGAGCTAGAAATGACCATGCCTATGGTTCATTGAATCATCCTATTGTGTTCCGTCCTACCTTAACTGATAGTTTGAAGCTATGTGCTAAGCGAATTATGCATATTTGACTGAACAATAGGTGAATACTCAGTACGGAAGCAAATGTTATTGTGGTATATAAAGCTTAAGCTGTTTTTTTTTATGTTTCCCGTAGGTAAGGATTACATTAATAGAATATCCGTAATCGTCCCTTCCTGTAAGGAAAAGTGTGTGATTCTTTCTCTTTTACGAAGGACCATGAGACTGGATTTAACCACGAATAGATTGCCACGTGTAACTAAACTCATTCAAGGTGACGCGTTGAATTTAACCATCGACAAAGAGGATCATGAGATTGAATTCAACCACGAGTAGAACGCCACGTGTAAGTGTAACTAACGCATTCTTGGCGCAGTCTATCTGTAAACCCCCAAATCAATGCAATGAAACATGTCTATTTATTTACTCACTGAACCGAAATAAAAGGTAAGTTCTAGATCAATCTGTTACGAATCTGTTTA